>VTFQ01000017.1:7585411-8120411 GCA_036281575.1 Ancherythroculter nigrocauda | reverse complement strand
TACCATGCCTCAGAGAAAAACACTATTTTGTCAAGTAGCTAACATAGCATAATCAGATGCAGCTTTATTTTTAGTAACAGTAATACAGAATTTTCTCCATCATACAGTACGTTTTAAAATTAATTGCATGCCATTTATCAACACAAGCCATCCAGCATTAATATGATATTCTAAAATCAATCTATCTTACTACAGTGTGCAAAAGTGTCTCGCAGCAGCCACGAGTAAACGCACAAAGTAACGTTATAACATCACTGTCAACACATTCAAATGTATCTAATATGATAAACAGAGCTGCGTTACCTCATACTCATTACCGGAAAAGCGGAAGCAGCGCAGACGACTGTGACCTAATAAAAGTTCTACTGCTCGTGAGGCGTGTGTTGCGCAATCGCTCCAGCGGCCTCGTTCAGCTCCCACAACACTCAGTCCTGCTCTGCTTCATACTACAGTAACGTTAATAATCGTATCCATGAACATGATTTCTTCCTGAGTCCTATCCCGATTGTTTCCACCGGCTGTGATGTGAAGACCACATGTCTCAAGATTCCGTGCTCAAACTTGCCATCATTAAGCTACCCCTTTGTTTTGAATAGGTCTCTAGCGACCTCTAGCGGACAGAAATCTTACATATTTCACCTTGAAATGTTGTTATATTTTGTCTGTCTTGTCTTGTGTCTCATTTGTGTGTTCCTGCCTTGTATCCTGAGTTCCCTGGCCACTGACTCTTAACTGCCTAGCAGCCTGACTGGTGCAGCTATCTAACTCAAGTTTCAAGCTTCTGGTTCTATGAGCCTCTACCTGGCATCAAGACCGGTGCTACATCTGAGATCTACATCAAGCTACGAGTTCCACGTGTTCCTGCCTGGTGATTCCCATGGAGCTCCCTCTACTCGCGTCATCGCCAACTTACTGACGATCTCAGTGGTCATCCTTCCTGCCTGTCATTGTGCCTTCTGCCCTGCCCTACTGTTTGAATGGTTTTACACCTCACTCTCCCTGCTGCCTCAAGTCATCAGTCTTATTAATAAAAACTCCTTGTCTGCTCCTTTGCATCTGTGTCTTATTTCTTGCAGAACATTACAGAACCCTGACATCTGTCTGTCTATTTATTACAGTAATAGCAGTACATAATCACACATCCTTCTCTGAGTCTCCCTTTGAGTCCCATAAATTCCAGCAATTGACTCTTGACATCACATATTGTATTTCAAACAAAATCTCCCAGTAGATTTATCTTAAACAGATTCACTGATGAATAAAAGTTCTTAATCAGCACTTTATAATGAGTTAGGCCTATAAAGACTCAACACAGGGTGGCAGTACTCCACTAAATGAGATTCTTGAGCACATGCCATAGAAAGAGCTGCTTTACAGCTGAAATTGTGCTATGTTAATACTGTTATTTTCATATAACTATAATACTTTGGAGGGTAACATATGTACTAGAGTTATGAATATGTTGCCTAGTTTATACATAATTTACAAAAAGCTGGAACGCAGTCGTTTGTTAACAATCTACTCACGTTTTAAGCAGAAAATGTTAAAATAATTTTAATAATGTTTAAAGAAACAGTATAATTTATTATTATTATTTATAATGTATGTTTGAAATCCCATCTAAAGTCTAATGTGTAAATGACATTCACCTATATTTTCATATTATTGTGTAAATATGGGTTATGTGTTGATTAAGAGTTGTCTTCTTAGCATACTTATTACATTTGTACTGTCAAAACTCACACAAGTCTATGGGTGTTATGTATTTTTAAAAACATTTAAAAGACAATCACCATTTGCATTTAAATTATATGATGTCTGTTTTATTCAGATTTATTTTCTGTGATTTGATTTGTGTGAATTATTTGGTTACCAAGCCTTTGAGGCTCATAGTCAGAGGTCAATATGTTAAACATAATTCTGAAGCAAAGTGTTTCAATTAAATAAACACATATAATGTATAATAATTTTAGCTTCCATATTGTTTACAAATTATGTGTCATGTATAAATGACAATGAACAGCATTGATAAAGGTGATTATTGATGAATTAGTATTGATTCAGTTCTTATAAATTAAACAGACATGATTAGTGTTCAAGATTCCTTAGTCCAGACATGCCTTTTTAATTTTTTAATAAACTTTAATTGTTTATGAACCTAATGAGTTAATGGTGAGATCACGTAAATTAGCACTTTAATAAAATGTGCCAATGAACATATCTATGAAAATAAACAGAACATATTTTTCAAAGAGGTTTACAGTCCACTGGCTATAAAGGACATTTGCTTATTGTAGGTCAAAGATCATAATAACACAAAAAATGGGGGTGTAGTTACATTTTATAACTGATTTTGAAACCTATTTCATAACGTGATCCATAGAAAGGAAACAACCAGACCAGATCAGACCCAAAAGAAGTCCTGTTCCCTCAGGGTTTTCATTAATGATGCTGTGCTCACATATTCTGACAGACCCGTTCCTGGTCTTTTGCTTTTCTGTGTAGGCTGAACACCTGCTGGCAATGTGCAAAGCATTTACCACTCTTCTTCCAGGGCCATTCAGACTGATCTAAAAACAGTTCTTTTCAGAAATGAGTCAAATTATCTTCAGGGTGATGTGAAGAGTCTCTTAAACTCTGCTTCTTTCTTTTTCGCACCTTGCTACTTCTATTTTCTTGATTCATTCATTTGCCATCTGACACATCCTTTCTCACTCTTTAATTCAGTCTTCCTTTCATGTTTTTTTAGTCTAAAAAAAAAACTTGATACACCTGAAAGTATTAAATGAGGTAGAAAATTACCTGCCATTCACAACAAAATTGAATGAAATAAGACTGAGAATACATTTACAAGCTTATGAAGCACTTCAAATGACATACAAGTCATGTACAGGATACTATGTATATATATATATATATATATATATATATATACACACTGCTCAAAAAAACTTAAAGGAACACTTTTTAATCAAAGAATAGCATCAAGTCAGTTAAAGGTGCTAAAGAGGATCTTTTCGTCGACTGAGAAACCAAAGACTGTTACTGAGTTTTTGAAATGAGCGCATGCGTAAGAACAACCCCCTCCTTCGAAGGAACGCCTCCCAAAACTTGTAAACACTCGTATTGGAACACGAGTGTTTACCACCGGCATTCGCTGTGTCGTGTTAGTGGATTCATTATGTCGGATTCACCGCAGGTAACTGGTAATCTGCAGTTGTTACTCCTGTCTCCTGACAAAAACATTGCATGCGGCGCCTGTGGAGTGTGGAAAGTTACTGGAACGCGCAGCCGCGCACGTCTCTCACAAGGAACGTCACGGCAGTGATTGACAAGCCAGAGGGCCAATATGCGCACGTCTCTCACAAGGAACGTCACGGCAGTGATTGACAAGCCAGAGGGCCAATATGCGCACGTCTCTCACAAGGAACGTCATGGCAGTGATTGACAAGCCAGAGGGCCAATATGCGCACGTCTCTCACAAGGAACGTCACGGCAGTGATTGACAAGCCAGAGGGCCAATCGTTTACGCGATGATCACGTAAACGATTGGCTGATGTTTTTAAGGCCCTACCTCGTGCACAGATGATGTATATTAATATTATTCCTTTCAGTGCACCTAATAAATAGTCTTTTATCAGTTAGTAAAGACAGTTTCAAGTAATATTGCAAAAATGTATAAAACAAAACATCCTCTTTAGCACCTTTAAACTCCTGGGATTTTGATCTGGTCAGTTAAGAAGCAGAGGGGGTTGTTAATCATTTTCAGCTGTTTTGGTGTTAATGAAATTAACAACATGTGCACTAGATGGGCAACAATGAGACGACCCCGAAAACAGGAATAGTTTCACAGGTGGAGGCCACTGACATTTTTTTTCCCTACCAATCTTTTCTGTTTTTCACTAGTTTTGCATTTGGCTAGGGTCAGTGTTGCTACTGGTAACATGAGGTAATACCTGGACCCTACAGAGGTTGCACAGGCAGTCCACCATCAGTCGTCTCATTAGGAGCATGCCCCAACGTTGTCAGGCATTCATACAAGCACATGGCAGCCATACAAACTACTGAGTAACATTTTGAGTTGCTGCAATGAAATTTCAGCAAAATGGCCTGCTGCATAATTTTTTCACTTTGATTTTCAGGGTGTCTTTGAATTCAGTCCTCTGTAGGTTGATAATTTTCATTTCTATCAAACGATGTGGCATCCTTTCGTTCCTTATCCAGTCCATATCAGTATAGATATCCAGCATGATATTTTTCCCCATTGAGATCTGATGTTTTCAAAGTGTTCCTTTAATTTTTTCGAGCAGTGTATGTATATGTATGTATGTATATATATATATATATATATATACATATTGCAATATATGTAAAATATATTGTTTCTTTATTTGTATAATAATCAACATTTTTAAATTAATTGTTAAATTTAGCCATTTGATTTTACATTTCGCAATGCTTCATAGAATGTAGTTATTTTCCTAATTAAACGAGTTAAGTACACAGTATTGTATCTTTGTCTTTTTGACTATGTGACTTCCAGGTAACTACAACTTTTCTTGGTCATTCATGTGCTCTAAACTAAATACTATGGCCCTGTACATTGGCATAGAATACGCGGGGGTCACCCTCACTTTTATTAAAAATGTAATGTATTATGGTTTCCATGAAAATATGAAGCAGAACAACTGAGCAGCAAATCAGCATATTAGAATGATTTCTGAAGGATCATGTGACACTGAAGACTGGAGTAATGATGCTGAAAATTCAGCTTTGATTACAGGAATAAATTACATTTCACAATGTATTCAAATATAAAACAGCTATTTTAAATTGTAGTATTATTTCACAATATTATTGTTTTTACTGCATTTTTGATTAAATAAATGCAACCTCGGTGAGCAGAAGAGACTTCTTTCAAAAACATTAAACAATTGTAATATTTCCAAACTTTTGAACGGTACTGTATATTTTCTGCCTTATGTGATCTTTTTTTACATTGTATAAAATCCATGAGGACTTAAAGGTGCTAAAGAGGATCTTTTCGTCGACTGAGAAACCAAAGACTGTTAGTGAGTTTTTGAAATGAGCGCATGCGTAAGAACAACCCCCCTCCTTCACAGCTCATTTCGAGGGAACGCCTCCCAAAACTCGTGCACGAGTATTGGAACACGAGTGTTTATCACCAGCATTCGCTGTGTCGTGTTAGTGGATTCATTATGTCGGACTCACCGCAGGTAACTCATAATCTGCAGTTGTTACTCCTGTCTCCTGACAAAAACATCGCATGCGGCGCCTGTGGAGTGTGGAAAGTTACTGGAAAGTTACTCGTCTCTCACAAGGAACGTCATGGCCGTGGTTGACAAGCCAGAGGGCCAATCATCGCGTAAACGATTGCCTGATGTTTTTAAGGCCCTACCTCGTGCACAGATGATGTATATTAATATTATTCCTTTCAGTGCACCTAATAAATAGTTTTTAATCAGTTAGTAAAGACAGTTTCAAGTAATATTGCAAAAATGTATAAAACAAAACATCCTCTTTAGCACCTTTAATAATGCATAACTGTTAATTGTCATAAAATATAGGGGGGAGGGGAATTTCAGCAGTGTATTTGATTTCTTACTGAATTAAAAACAACAGATGCGATAAAAAATAAAATCCGTCAGACAAAGGTCAGATAAAAACTGTATTACACCTGAAATTTCTGTCCCTTTCTGAAATGACGGCTACGCCCCTAGCCCTGTCCCAAACGGCACCTTAAACACTCATATTCTTCCGACAAGTCTGCACTTTCGTGGCGTAACTGCACATTGACTGTCCAGTAGAAGCCACATCAATGACTCATATCGACCGCAAAGAGGGTGTTCAAGATGAGAGTACCCTTCTGAAACCTAAAATGACAAATGGGATGCTACGCTCTCGTTGACTCCAAGATCACTCACAGATGGGGGGAATTTGGACAGGGCCTATATTTCCGACTCGACTTAAAGGGTATTAGACCCCTGGATTGAGAGATCACTGACCAATTAGAATGGAGTATTACTGAAAGCAAGTGCAATAGTGCCGGCTCACTTTTTCAGCGATCTTGGCCATGGAAGAATTTTTCTCATTCATTTTTCCTATAAGCCATGAACCAAACCAACCATCCTTTGATTTGAAGAAAAAAAAAAATTAAAAATGGTTGAAAATCAGACAAAAAGACAAAGGTGAAACAATATATTGCATATACAGTATAGGGAAGCTGATTCTACGGCTGCGTCTGAAATCGCATATTCATTGAGTAGATACTTTCAAATAAGTAATTATTTTGCAACCATTAAAAAGAATGTTCTATATATTATGAATGTAATCTGCACATACTACATCTGTTAATTGTCATGTGGCCTATCAGCACCATTCACAAATCCTCTCCCATGGCCTTCATGGGATAGTAAAATGTCCATTGGATGAGCACTGAACTTTTTACTTTTTACTTTTAGTTTTTACTTTTTTCACATACTGTTTTTGCCTACTATATAGCAGGAAAGCATGTGATTTCAGATGCAGCCAATGTCATTTATGGCTTCATTGAAGTGTGTGAGCGCTGAAGTGTACATTTGGCGCAATTTGCCTTTCGCAGTTCTCTGATTGGTGGGGATTTCTCTGAAGAATCATGGGTAATGTAGTTTCTCATCAAGAATTCAGCTATTATGCTGGGTACACACTAAAAGATTATTAAAATCTTATAAGATTTTCAAAATGTGAGAGACCACAAACATCCTATATTTAACCGTTTTGCTCCTATATTGTGTGGTGTGCTGTGATTTGACAAAGACAGCACACCACACACAAACAGACTTTCAACCAGAGTCCTGACTATGAACATGGGAAATCTCGCAAAATCTCTCAAGACTTTAGAATAAACATGATAGACGATAGGCAGGAAGAAATTGCATTGATAGTGTTTGGAATGATTTTGGTACAGCACGTTGTATAAACACTCTTGCTGCTGCCACAAATTGACAAGCTGATCCTCCATCTCTGCGGTCCAAATCCATTTAACTTTGTGCTGCACCATGACTGTGTTTGTTATGCTTTCGTCTTCTGTCAGCTCGCTTTCTGATTGGATATTGTTTCACATGATAATTTCCAGAGCGTGCGCACGTTTGTCCTCAGTGTTCCCCCCACACATCAGGATTTCTGATCGTAAATATTCAACATGTTATATATTTACAATTCGCGATCGGGGCGGCTCCGACGTTCTTCCGAGCAGATTCAGTCACTCTTAAAGGTGCCATAGAATGGAAAATTGAATTGACCTTGGCATAGTTGAATAACAAGAGTTCAGTACATGGAAATGACATACAGTGAGTCTCAAACACCATTGTTTCCTCCTTCTTATGTAAATCTCATTTGTTTAAAAGACCTCCGAAGAACAGATGAATCTCAACATAACACCGACTGTTACACAACAGTCGGGATCATTAATATATACGCCCCCAATATTTGCA
Organism: Ancherythroculter nigrocauda; assembly: GCA_036281575.1. Lineage (NCBI taxonomy): Eukaryota > Metazoa > Chordata > Actinopteri > Cypriniformes > Xenocyprididae > Ancherythroculter > Ancherythroculter nigrocauda. Next base: position 8,112,918 of record VTFQ01000017.1, on the reverse strand, counting down.
TATACCAGCTCATGTTCAAGGCATTACACAAGGACAGCCAGTATTAACGTCTGGAGCAGCACAGCAGAATCATCAGACTAGGTAAGCAAGCAAAGAACAATAGCGAAAAATGGCAGATGGAGCAATAATAATTGACATGATCCATGATTACATGATATTTTTAGTGATATTTGTAAATTGTCTTTCTAAATGTTTTGTTAGCTTGTTGCTAATGTACTGTTAAATGTGGTGAAAGTTACCATCGTTTCTTACTGTATTCACGGAGACAAGAGAGCCGTCGCTATTTTCATTTTTAAACACTTGCAGTCTGTATAATTCATAAACACATCTTCATTCTTTATAAATCTCTCCAATAGTGTGTAATGTTAGCTTTAGCCCGTTAGCCACGGATCATAGCCTCAAACTCATTCAGAATCAAATGTAAACATCCAAATAAATACTATACTCACATGATCCGATGCATGCATGCAGCATGCATGACGAACACTTTGTAAAGATCCATTTTGAGGGTTATATTGGCTGTGTGAACTTTGTTTATGCAATGTATATAGACTCGCGAGCTCGGGGGTGGGGAGCACGAGGATTTAAAGGGGCAGCAGCCTGAATGGGTGCATTTCTAATGATGCCCCAAAATAGGCAGTTAAAAGAAATTAATGAAAATCTATGGGGTATTTTGAGCTGAAACTTCACAGACACATTCAGGGGACACCTTAGACTTATATTACATCTTGTAAAAAAATGTTCTAGGGCACCTTTAACACACCTCAGGAAAATCTGATAAGAAAATCTGGAGAACCATCAAGATAATTGGGACATTACCTAGGAGAAACCAACCCAGAATCAGCTCGATTATCTTGTGGTGTGTACCCAGCATTAAACATGATTATTTAAAAGCACAATATGTAAGATTTTTGGATCAAAATATACAAAAACCAAGAACAATGTTATATATTTTGTTGACTTGTGAACTCACATTATCCAAAATGTTTCCAAGAATGTTTAAATCCAGAGAAATAAGCTATTTTAACCAGGACACGGACTGTTTACCTGTGCGTCGCCTATTAATGACATCATACGCACGTACACACGGCCCTGCTCTGCTTCATACTACAGTAACGTTAATAATCTCATCCATGAACATTATTTCTGCCCAAGTCCCATCCCAATTCTTTTCCACCGGCTGCAGACGTGAAGACAACACCTCCCATGATTCCGCGAAATCTAGCCATCATCAAGCTACGCCTTTGTTTTGAATAAGCGACCTCTAGTGGCGAATATTTACATAGTGTGCCTTTAACTAATAAGTTAAAATAATGCAGGCTGAAGCACAAATCCTCAGTTAGCAACATCATAGCTTACAGTAGGTCTGTCTTTACAGGTTTATAAGATATCATTAAAAATCAATACCCCTATGGGTATTAAAGGTCCCGTTCTTCGTGATCCCATGTTTTAAACTTTAGTTAGTGTGTAATGTTGTTGTTAGAGTATAAATAAGTAAATAAATAAAATCTGTAAAATTTTAAAGCTCAAAGTTCAATGCCAAGCGAGATATTTTATTTAACAGAAGTCGCCTACATCGAACAGCCAGTTTGGACTACATCCCTCTACTTCCTTCTTTAATGACGTCACTAACACAGTTTTTTGACTAACCTCCGCCCACAGGAATACACAAGAGTTGCGTTTGTAGAGTGTGTTTGTCGCCATGTCGTCGAAACGCTGGTATTTTCATCCCGCAGTCCAATCACCGGGTCTGATTCCGGCTCAAATTGATAGGGTAAAATTAAAGACATGTTTACAATAACACTGAGCATCTCCACGTTATGGTAAGAGGCGTGACCTTTCCGGGCAAGGTTCGCTAAGCTGCTGTCGAATCACAACACAGGAACCGCTGGCACAATCAGAACTCGTTACGTATTTCTGAAGGAGGAACTTCATAAAACAAGGAAGTCATCAGCCCGTTTTTATGACAGTGGAAACAGCGGTATACAGATAAGTAAATTATGTGAAAAATACTGTGTTTTTTTACACGCGAAACATGAACACATGTTATATTGCACACTATAAACTATTTCTAAAACCATAAGGTGAGATTCGGTCCTTGCTTTGTTCTCTTTGTAGCAATAACGTGTGGTTGTGCAATTTCTAGTTAAACCCTCCAGTCTGTTTAAAGGTTAAATGCATGGACTTACATCACAACTTGAGTAATGGGATTTGCTGACTTTTTGTTCACAGTATGTGCAAGAACTTGACATCTATGTCTGAAAAATTGAGCAGGGTCAATCAGACAACGTGTATATATTTTTTAATGAATTGTAAAATTATGATGTATGATCATATGATCATATATGATCATATATATTAGAGCCTGAATTCAAAGGTGTTCTGAAGCAGTCAATTGTCATTCGTGTCAGCGTAGCTTTAGACCCTTACTCCAGACAAATCTCATGTTTTTCACATGTGATCTTGCATACAAAGATGAGGGCAATTTGCCATCCTTGTTAAGCACAACAATACTTAGAACATTGTGTGTTCAGTGAGATGGAGGAAGCTAATTAACCTTGTCTCTTATAACGTCTCAGCAGAGATTCAGTGTTTTATTTAACTGTCTCTGCTCTCATATAGCCTATGCTTGTTTATAGATTTGACACCCTAATTGCATTTATCCAATAACTGTCAATTATTATATTTAGTCATTTTATATTGACATAACTGAGCTTGAGTTGAGGCATAGGTTTAATCCCTGATTTAAATAGGAAGATAGCTCTAGACATTATCAGATTCTAATCCAGCCTGACGATTATTTGATCGTTGACATTCATGAACGAATCAGCCATGTATAACCGCAGGGTAAGTTGATTCAGACAGTTCACAGGCAGGCTACTGAGAAAAGTCAATATCTTGTGAAAGGTATATAGTCACCCAAGGGGTTTGTCTGTAAAGTAACAGCTAAATTGGAGCTTTGCACTTTTTCAGTGTGCACATATTGTTACAATAATTGTTTCCTGAGATACACTGTCAAAATATTTTGTTATGTAACCTAATATATGCTTCATGCATGGTTAAGTTCACCCAAAAATGAAAATTATCCCATGATTTACTCACCTTCAAGCCATCCTATAGGTGTATATGACTATCTTCTTTCAGATGAACACAATCGGAGATATATTTAAAAATATCCTTGCTCCTCCAAGCTTTATAATGGTTGTGAATGGGGGGCCACATTTTGAAGCCCCCAAATAATGCATCTATCCATAATAAAAGTAAACCATACAGCTCCAGGGGGTTAATAAATGCCTTCTAAAGCAAATCATTGGGTTTTTGTACAAAAAAAACAAAAAAAACCATCCATATTTAAAACTTTATTAACTATAATAACTAGCTTTCGGCAGGCGGGCGTATGCATCGATTTGTGGCGGAAGAGTAACCCTGACCCAACACACGATCTAATGACGAATGCGGAAGCGCAGAGGATAGATCAAAACAAAGCACCAGTCATGAATTAGAAGTTTAAAACTATCATTTTTAAAGAGAAATGTCTGAGGATTGTTGCCCAGCCCTATTTGTTTGAACCGCGAGAGACGTCTAATCTTACGATACTCCTACATCCTGCGTCATACATCACGTCACAAGTTACTCTTTTGGCACAAGTCGACTTGCACAGTCGCAGGAAGCTAGTTATTTGAATTCATAATATGTGTAATTAAATACGGATATTTTTCTTACAAAAACCCATTGCTTTGCTTCAGAAGACCTTTATTAACCCCCTCGAGCTGTATGGAGTACTTTTATGATGGATGGATGCATTTATTTTTTGTTTTGTTTCAAAATGTGGCCCCCATTCACAACCATTGCTTGAAGGAGCAAGAATATTTTTAAACATATCTCCGATTGTGTTCACCTAAAACAAGAATGTCATATACACCTAGCATGGCTTGAGTAAATCAAGTCAGTAAATCATGGCATAATTTTTTGGTGAACTATCCCTTTAACTGGTTTTATACAATGTTCTTTAATATGACTGAATCAATCTGATTATATTAAATTACACCAGATTACAAGTAAATATTACACTTTTTTTCTTTTCTGACACGGTGGTTGCAGGAAGGCAGACACAGACGAAGATAACAAATCCAAAAGGCAGGTTTTAATGATAATTCAACAGGCGACAATATAAGCAACACACATAAGCATAATGGTGAACGGACAAGGAGAGACTGAACAGAAGGGACTTATATATATGCACAAGGTAATGAACTACACAGCTGAACAGAATGAACTAATGATGACGGTAACCATGGAGACAGATGAGAGATGGGAAACTGAACAAAGGAACATGTGACAAACAAAAACAAACTAAAAGTCCATGTAAACTGAAACTAAACAGAACTGGATGTGACTAGACCTGAAACAGACCTTCAAGAAATACTCCACCCAAAAATGAAAAATTGTATTAAAGTATACTGGAATAATCAGATTTCCCTCTCTTTGTGCATGTTTGTTAATTGTATCAATGTACTAAGTTTCTTAGATTGTTGTTAAAGGTGAAGAATATTGATATGAAATAAGTAATAATAGTAGTTCTTGAAACTGATCAATATAATTTCTCCATTCTCAAATATTTTGATTAAAAATCATCAAAAATATGAAGTATATCTTATATAATCAAACACTGAAATTTCTTTCATTAAAAAAACTTAAATAATAGATTTTTGACAAAATTAACCATTGGATTTTCAGGCATTTATTTTGTACAGCTCAAACAATTAGAGATTTTATTAAAGTAATATACACTGAAAAAAAAATTGGTGTTGAAAAAATTTCACTCAGAAATTGCTAGTAAATTTCACAATTAATTACAAAGAAAATGCAAGTAACACATTGAATTAAAGGTGCCGTAGAACGTCTTTTTAAAAGATGTAATATAAGTCTAAGGTGTCCCCTGAATGTGTCTGTGAAGTTTCAGCTCAAAATACCCCATAGATTTTTTTAACTGCCTATTTTGAGCCATCATTAAATATGAGCCGATTTAGGCTGCGGCCCCTTTAAATGCTCACGCTCCCTGCCCACGGAGCTCGCGCTTGCCTTAAACAGTGCATAAAAAAAGTTCACACAGCTAATATAACCCTCAAAATGGATCTTTACAAAGTGTTCATCATGCAACATGTCTAATCGCGTAAGTATGGTATTTATTTGGATGTTTACATTTGATTCTGAATGAGTTTGATGGTGCTCCATGGCTAAAGCTAACATTACACACTGTTGGAGAGATTTATAAAGAATGAAGTTGTTTATGCATTATACAGACTGCAAGTGTTTAAAAATGAAAATAGCGATGGCTCTCTTGTCTCTGTGAATACAGTAAGAAACGATGGTAACTTTAACCACATTTAACAGTACATTAGCAACATGCTAACAAAACATTTAAAAAGACAATTTACAAATATCACTAAAAATATCATGTTATCATGGATCATGTCAGTTATTATCGCTCCATCTGCCATTTTTCGCTATTGTTCTTGCTTGCTTACCTAGTCTGATGATTCAGCTGTGCACAGATCCAGACGTTAATACTGGCTGCCCTTGTGTAATGCCTCGATCATGGGCTGGCATATGCAAATATTGGGGGCGTACACCCTGACTGTTACGTAACAGTCGGTGTTATGTTGAGATTCGCCTGTTCTTCGGAGGTCTTTTAAACAAATGAGATTTATATAAGAAGGAGGAAACAATGGAGTTTGAGACTCACTGTATGTCAATTCCATGTACTGAACTCTTGTTATTCACCTATGCCGAGGTAAATTCAATTTTCAATTCGATGGCACCTTTAAAGTATTTTCTTGTTAAATATACTCTAATAATCTTTTATAATAAGTTTTATTTACAACTTTTTACACTAGAAGTTATTTATTATTGTGACATTAACAAAAGCCACTTCATTATTTTTACTTTTTTACTTTTAAGTCTGTTGTTTTCACTGGAAGTTTAAAATCAAATATTATGAGGTCAAAAAGAGTTTTAAAAATGAAACATGGATGGATAAATTGTTTACACTAAGATCTATAATATGGGTTTATATAAAAAACATAAGACTATAATTACTGTGTAACTATTAGTACAGTAATAATATCAAATTCTGTGTATTTTTTTTTTTTTTACTTTCATTGATTAATTTATTTATTTTACTTTGACACTGGATGGACATTTGGGGTCTCCATATTATTCTTGCACAATTTAGAAGCAATGCATTTTGTTGCAAATACCAAAAATATAACAGTAATATTAACTTGTCTGTAGTGTTCTAATTGAATGTCTACAATATCAGTCTCTGAACATTTAGAACAGATATATGAGAAGAAATGAAGCGGCTCATACTCTGCTGTCATGCTTTAGCTAAGTACAGCTTCTCTGCAGGGGTTCACCCGAAAAACAATCATGAGACTCTAATTTCACCAACAAAGTGATTGTGATGAAAGAACAAGAGCTATTGTGATTGTAGTTCATATTATCAGCATTTTTCAGTGCTGATGAGAAAAGCAAGAAATGACAAAATTGCATTAATGCTAATAATATGCATAAATCTATTTAACAGAAGTATTGTTATGAATGAGCAACTGTCAGCCTACGTTGTTGCTGAATTGTGACTGTTATTGCAGACTCTGTTTTTGAGTCTTGTCAGATTTGAAAACACTGGCACCTTGTCAGTGGAAACCTCAGCAAAGAGCCACCACATGCTAGTAGATGCTAGCGGCTAAGACAGCTGTCTAACTCTCAGTGAAATCGAAGGATTGATCTGTTGGTCCACCAAACAGCCTTTGGTTTGGTCAATGACCTTATAGTCAATGGACTAATGCCCTGTGCAGCAGTAAAAGTTTAAAAAACTCTCTATATGCTATTTATTTCAGTGTTAGCTAGTTATATGTAGTATGTGCAGTTCAGTACCAGACTGTCTGCTTATATTTTTACAGAATGTTTAGAATGATTTCTCTGAGTAAGTTACGGTTTGCTCCACAAGCCAAAGACATGGAGACCGGAGATGTACGAACAAAGGAATCCAAATTACATAATGTGACAGTAATGGAGCTGCATTAAGTCATACTTTGTCCTAGCCATACATGGTGGGGCCAATGTAGGTGTGATATGGATTTGAGGAATGGGCCCTATATATGGAACGTGATTTTGCCAAGTACAACATGTTCCTGTATCAACGTCTTTGTTGATCCTGGAACAACTTTCCAATCAACCAATCAGATTTGAGGGACAAGTTTACAATTTATGTCAAGTTTAGGCTTACAACCGGGCCCTGCATGAATTTGTCCATGTCGGCCTATATGTGAGCCTAAATTCAATCTGTTCATCATATAAAGTGATCGAGTCTCTTCAGAAAATTTGAATTAAACCGCTAAATTCATATGGATTAGTTTTACGATCTCTTTCTGAACGTTTTGAAGCGTCAAAGTGGTAATTGCATGGACTGTCAATGGAGGAACAGAAATCTCTAAGATTTTATTAAAAATATCGTCATTTGTATTCCGAAGATGAACGAAAGTCTTATAAGGGTTGGAATGACATGAAGGTGAGTAAATGATGACAAAATTTGCATTTTTGGGTGAACTAACACTTTAAGTCTGCTGACAAGATGGAACATGGAAGTTTAAAGGGTTAGTTCACCCAAAAATGAAAATTCTGTCATTAATTACTCACCCTCATGTTGTTCCACACCCATAAGGCCTTCGTTCATCTTCAGAACACAAATGAAGATATTTTTGATAAATCCGATGGCTCAGTGAGGCCTGCATCACCAGCAATAACACTCCCTTTTTCAATGCCCATAAAGCTACTAAAGACATATTTAAAACAGTTCATGTGACTACAGTGGTTCAACCTTAATATTATAAAGCAACAAGAATACTTTTTGTGCGCCACAAATAACAAAATAGAGACTTTATTCCACAATATCTAGTGATGGGTGATTTCAAAACACTGCTTCATGAAGCTTCGAAGCTTTAAGAATCATTTGTTTCGAATCAGTGGTTCGGAGCGCCAAAAATCCGATGATTTCAGTAAACGAAGCTTCGTTAGGTCATAAGTGTTTTGAAACTTCAATAGTTCATGATGACTTTGGCACTTTATACACACTCCGAACCACTGATTCGAAACAAATGATTCGTAAAGCTTCGAAGCTTCATGAAGCAGTTTTTTTTTAATCGGCCATCACTAGATAGTGTTGAATAAAGTCAGTATTTTGTTATTTTTGGTGCACAAAAAGTATTCTAGTCGCTTTATAATATTAAGGTTGAACCACTGTAGTCACATTAACAGTTTTAAATATGTTTTTAGTAGCCTTCTGGGCATTGAAAAAGGGAGTGTTATTGCTGGCGATGCAGGCCTTACTGAGTCATCGGATTTTATCAAAAATATCTTAATTTGTGTTCCGAAGATGAACGAAGGTCTTACAGGTGTGGAACGACATGAGGGTGAGTAATTAATTACATTATTTTCATTTTTGGGTGAACTAACCCTTTCGATTTGACGCGTCCTGTTTAAACAGCTGGTTATCTGTTTGTTCTGAGCTTTTTTTTTTTTTTTTGTAAACGAGGCACAATGTAATGGAGAGTTCGCAAAGAAACTTTTGTTGACAAAGCAGTCTGATAGGATCTGACAGCAGCTACATCGAAAACTGTAAGTAAACGAATACATACATGCTTTCTGTAAATAACGGTTTTATATGGATGTATATGGTTTTATATGGATAATGCTTTCAAAAAATTTACTCATGTACCTTCATCCACATGGCGCGAAGAACGCGACGGCAGCGTGGGCAAACCCGGCATTGCGATGTTCATCACGGCGCTGAATAAAATCCAGTACATCCATAAAAAAATTTATTTTGAATTTGATATGAGTGGATTAAAACAATAGCCAGTAACATGCATACCTAACTAAGTGTGGTATAACCATAAGTATTGCCAAAAAATCAGAATTATGAAAATTGCATGTAAACTGGAGTGAAGAGTTCGGCTCGTGTCATGTATCTTACTGCAATTTAGACTCTAATTATTAGAAATAATCGCATTATTGATGCACATGTAAATGTAGTCACTGACAGAGTTATTAAATCATTATGTTAATGTTATCAGAACGTGTGTCTATAAAGGAAGTGGCATAGGCTACCGTGTTCCTGTATATGGTGTGGTGCTATGCATTTTTTCAATTCCCAGTCAATGTGTGAATCAGTACACAGAATGCCTTATATGTTGCTGAGGATAAAATCGTCTGGAAGATGTATCAATGTAATCCAGCACCTGATGTTTTTTGGGGGTTTTTTGGTCCCCATGAGGAAAACAGCTTATAAATAATGCAAAATGATGTTTTTTTGAAAATGTAAAAATGCAGAAAATTTTCTGTGAGGACTGTGTTTAGGGCTAGGCAATATAAAAATCAGTATGTCATGGAAAGTCCCCATAAAACATGAAAACCCAACATTGTGTGTGTGTGTGTGTGTGCCTTCTTAAAGGTGCCCTAGAACTTCTTTTTAAAAGATGTAATATAAGTCTAAGGTGTCCCCTGAATGTGTCTGTGAAGTTTCAGCTCAAAATACCCCCTAGATTTTTTTAATTCATTTTTTTAGCTGCCTATTTTGGGGCATCATTAACTATGCACCGATATATAGGTTGTGGCCCCTTTAATTCTCGTGCTCCCCCGCCCCCGGAGCTCACGCTTGCCTTGAACAGCATAAACACAGTTCACACAGCTAATATAACCCTCAAAATGGATCTTTACAAGATATGCATGCTGCATGCATACATCGGATCATGTGAGTATTGTATTTATTTGGATGTTTACATTTGATTCTGAATGAGTTTGATAGTGCTCCGTGGCTAAAGCTAACATTACACACTGTTGGAGAGATTTATAAAGAATGAAGTTGTGTTTATGAATTATACAGACTGCAAGTGTTTAAAAATGAAAATAGCGATGGCTCTTGTCTCCGTGAATACAGTAATAAACGATGGTAACTTTAACCACATTTAACAGTACATTAGCAACATGCTAATGAAACATTTAGAAAGACAATTTACAAATATCACTAAAAATATCATGTTATCATGGATCATGTCAGTTATTATCGCTCCATCTGCCATTTTTCGCTATTGTTCTTGCTTGCTTACCTAGTCTGATGATTCAGCTGTGCACAGATCCAGACGTTAATACTGGCTGCCCTTGTGTAATGCCTCGATCATGGGCTGGCATATGCAAATATTGGGGGCGTACACCCTGACTGTTACGTAACAGTCGGTGTTATGTTGAGATTCGCCTGTTCTTCGGAGGTCGTTTAAACAAATGAGATTTATATAAGAAGGAGGAAACAATGGAGTTTGAAACTCAGTGTATGTCTTTTCCATGTACTGAACTCTTGTTATTCAACTATGCCAAGGTAAATTCAATATTTAATTCTAGGGCACCTTTAACTGTATTTTGGGGACAATTTTGTACCCAAAAGTGACCAAAACCTGACAAAATCTCCAAAAACCTCCCTTTAGGGATGTCCTCATTTGTAAAACTGGTTTAAAAATAAAGTAATTAAAGGTTTTCTGTGATGGGTAGGTTTAGGGGTAGTTTGTACAGTATGAAAAGCATTACGCCTATGGAATGTCCCCATTTAGATAGCTAATTAAACGTGTGTGAGAGAGAGTGAGAGAGAAAGAGAGAGAGAACCTAGTGGTTTCTCACAGTATTGCACACTCTTACAAAACGGCTCCAATTAACATGAAAACTACTAAGAGTCACATGTCATATTTAGCAATATTGAAATTCTACAGGCGTCACTGATAGTGGGCATGATGTATCAGTGACGCCATAGTGTATGTCCAAGTGTGTGTGTTTTCCAGGAGCAGAAAACTATCATGCAGTTGTGACAACATGCTGCCAAAATCCTTTCCAAAAAATTTCAGTAAGCCCTGTGACCAGCTATTCCTTTGGTCTTGAGGATTGTCCAATAATCAAGACATTCAATCTGTGAGCAAGCAAGTAAATATAAATCATTTGGCATGTGATGAACAACTTAATAGCACTCATGCTAGTCCCATTCAAAGCTATTGTAGGTAAATATCTGCCTGCTGGCGTTCTTCCATTTTGGCATTGCCTCAGAGTAGAGCTGTGTTATTCAAGGAGCTCGTAATAAAACATTACGGTTCATTTTGTAAGCGTGATCGGTCTATTTTCTAACCCTAGAGATCACTTTACCTGGCAGCACTTGGGATTGAGTACAGAGCCAAGACTCTCTGTGGAGCACTAGCCTCTAAAAGGTCACTGGAGGATTGCCAGCGCGCTGAGCTGCCTTTATGTAAGAGATTGTACTAATGTGAAAGTGTCTTGTGCTCACATGGAGAGACCGTGCTGAGATATCCAGTGGATATTGATTACACACTTTGATTGATGGCAATTAAGATAAGCCAACGGTAAACAGTAAGATGTACCCCTGGGAAATATATAGCTTCTGAATATTAGTCTGAAATCAGTAATGTAAAGGTTGGGGTCAGGGTTTTAGGTAATGTTAGTCATAAAACAGGTCTTTTGAGTGGTACTTATTGAGTGAGATTTATATAAATTTTTATAAATACATTTTAAAATATTTCTAAAATAGGTTTTTATTAAAACAAAAACTACTTTTTATGTACAATCCACTTTAAAAAAAAAAAGATCCAAATTTCTAATTTTCATCCATCGAGATAACATGGACAATGCCATGGTTTAACCAAGCGGCAACCTCCCCCAGTTTCTCGTGAAGCCAATACGGAAGTGACTTAAACTGCGATTCATCGACTGGCCGCTAGGGACAGGCTGCAGAAGAGAGCAGAATCTCACTGAGTCCCATGTTAAAATGGCTAAGTTTACAGCATAAAAAAAATGTTTACAGTCTGGTTCAAATTGTGGTTTTGGTCTGTATAGCTAATTTTGCCCTTCATGACAACTCTGAGGGGGGTGAATTTTTTTATAACTCAACCGTTTAAATTATACTAAGCCTTAAAGCTCTGCATAATTAAGGGCGTGGTCACTTGAGTGACAGGTATGCCGCTGCTGTCTGTGAGCCGTCATGTTACCTCAGCTAATTCCAGCCGCTGAATTTGGCATCTCTGCCGTGTTTGTGCTTTTTTTCTCTCTTTTTTTTAATACAATTATAAAATGTGGCTTGCTGCATTAATAGTCGAGACAGATGTGCGTCTGATGTGCTCGCATGCGGAAGATAAACAGAACACACGTTGTTGGATCATCTTGGCATTAGCTAAAAGTTTCTGAGATTTACTACAATGACAATAGCAGGAGGATATAAAACTCCGACAGCACTGCTTGGATATTATAACTAAAACTGCTGCATTATTTTGAAAAATTATACTTTGGACACAAGCTCATTTGTTTGTGAGATATATACGATCACAGACAGTTTTACAACATAAACGCTGCTCAGATTGCATTATTTCTTGAAGAACGATGATGGAGAGCAGATCATTCAGAAGAAATGTGATGCAAACAATGGATAATATATCAATATTTCATGGATTTAACGCTTCCGTGGACAAAAAAGTACTGGATTCATCTCGCGATCTCTATTTCATTATAAAGGTATGAAGTTCCGTTTGATTTTTTGTTGTTATTTGCACACCCGACACAAATTAATTACTGGTGTTGGAGCATCTATATCTTATAAAATAAAAAGTAAAATAAATAACAACATAGATTGACAGTAAACCTTTAGAACTTTCTAATGATATAGCTTGTTATCTTTATTAATATTTTAGATAGTAAGATAGATAGCTCCTGCTAACATGGTCACGTCGAGCTAGGCGGGCGTGGTTTCAGCAACCAGTCACATGGGCTACTACCACGTACCGCCTCTTTGCCCATTTTCACTTATCCGGGAGTGACGTGCGGTCACGTGCTACTAAGATGGCCTCATTAGGCTTGTTTGAGATGCGCCTAGCCTCGCCTGAAGTTCAGCCGAGAGTAGGCGGCTGCAGTGAGGGGAGGAGTGAAAAAAGTGCAGGCAAGATGGACAGTTCTCTGTTCTCGTAGTGCATCAGACGCCTGCAAGATCAAAGGCGGATATCGCGGGATTCACACTCATACGCTGTGTTGCTGATAAACTGGATGTAATTTAAGTTCTGTTGCTTTTATATAAAAATAAACATAATGAAGAAGACACCCAAAATACTTGTTATTTACTTCCATTCGAAGGATGTGTGTATCAATCATTTTTATTTTAATTACAAACATGTTTTTATATATTTTTATAAATATGATAACAATCACATAACCCATAGAGAGATCACACCTTCAGAGACTTTTGGAATATTCACACATAATTTATACGCATAAAATCATGGTATTAGTGTTTCAAAATCAAACATTTTAAAAGAGATCAATACATCACGGTTGTTTAAACCAATAAGCTTTAAGCTTTGTCGTCAGCAAGTCGTTTCCCATCGTGCTTTTGGTCAGCGCAGTCGGTGGAGAGCAACTGCGCTCGACTGCAGCATCCGACACGTCCGCCTCGCACTCGCGAGAGGTTTTTGACACACGTCGGCATGACATCAGAGCAAGGCGGCCCACCCTCGGACACATTTCTAACCGGCATGCATCTCGCGGTGATCACCGGTGATCGGTTCTGCGCAGAATTTGCTCATCTCAAACAAGCCTAGTTTCACTTCAAAACTGCTGTTCAGAACTCTATGGGTGACGTCACGGACACTACGTCCATTTTTTTTTTTTTACAGTCTATGGGTTTAACGGAAGATTGCTGCCATTAACTGGAGAACATACACTTTTAAAATTAAAATAATAACATGAAATTTCAACTACAGCCAGTAGATGGCTTCAAAGCATTACTCAATCACTCATTTGCCATTTCCTCATGGGTATACATCTTTTCACAAGTTTTTTTTTTTTTATTTAGATTTATGTTTAGACATTATAAAATAATTATTATAACAATAAAAAATGACTCTTTTTCAAAGTTTAGCATTTCTTGTACTGACGTATCATTTTTTTGCAATTATGACACATTATTACAGTCAAACCTGAGCATAGTGTTATATATGTGTGTATGTTGTGTGTTTGCATTTATACAACAGTTCTGTCTGGTTCTCGAATCTGATTGGTTGATAGCCATGCGATATTTCAGTGATAACAGCACTCCTACTGCCTTTTCACCGTTTGTATCACTCCGCTTGAAGTGACCGTCATGGCGGCCGATCAAATCAACCGTAATTTTTACAAATACTACTTCTTGTACCACGAACTGTAGTTTTAATAGTTTTTTAGGCGATAATGTAGTTGTTTAGACCTGAAATATGTGACTCATATTTAATAACAGAGCCTATTTTACAATTTATTTTGACGTTTTCGGAGATGCGAGCTCGAGTGCGTCAGCGGCCGTTCAGTGCTTCTGTAACCGCCGAGAACAGCTTCATCTCGGCCAGTGCCTCTGGGATTTGCCGCTGGCTCTTATAGTGGTTAAACATGAGACATAATTCAATTTGAGTACATAGAACGGGCAATCTTTGGTCTTATTAATCTATTATTTGTTACAGAGCAAGTCGAATTGTGCTATATTAAATTTGATAATAATAAACGTTACGTTACATCCTTATATAGCACATTGGCTACAATTAGACGGGACATATCAGACTCTTCTCCGCTTCAAATACGTAAAACATTAAACTTTATAAACATATGGTTTTTTGAGTAAAGAAAACGCTTTTTTACAATTTTTTTTTTCAAACATCAGATCTTTATTTACCTTTGCATTGCATAAAGGGGATGTCCAAACTGTGTGCGCACTTCATTCAGGAGGTGGGGCGGATTAATGAGGCTTGATTGACAGTTTGAGGATCCAATGGAGTTAGGAGGTTTTGTCACAAGCTCTTTAAAATCCTTTTCATTCGTTAAATATTTGTAAAACCCACATACAAGCGTAAATGGTGACCTTTTTTTTTTTTTTTTTAATAACTAGTGCTTTATGTTTGACTGAACTGTACAATTGTGCTTATTTGTTGTTCTAAATATTATTGTTAATAAATATGATTTTATATAAATATGTCCATTAAGTAATATGGATTGAGTGAACATTACATTAATACGCCATTAGATGGCGGCAACACTTTACAGGAGAATGAGTCAGTGACGCACAAGAGACTTTTAAATTGAAAGGAACTTTTGCAAAAGGAAGTTGTTTTATCGCTGTGGTGTAATGGATTTTATGGAAAATTCCCAAACTGTAAAAAAGGACAAATACAAAGATCGCTTTCCTCAGCGGACATTCAAACGGACTTGTATAAAGGATATAATATTATGGACATCGACTTGAAGAATGAATGTAATGCAATATACCAGACACAGGTAATCGCCTACTCTCTCTCTCTCGCGCGCGCGCGCGCTCTCTCTCTCTCTAATACTGTACAAAATTCAATGTGTTTCAATGAAGCGACTCAACATTCCTTCGTTACTAGTTCTAAAGTGACGTTTTAGAGTTAGTAACGGAGGCTTGGTTCAACTGACAACTTGAGTTTTGAAACGTTCCTTCGTTACTAGTTCTGAAGTGATGTTTT
Source organism: Ancherythroculter nigrocauda (assembly GCA_036281575.1). NCBI lineage: Eukaryota > Metazoa > Chordata > Actinopteri > Cypriniformes > Xenocyprididae > Ancherythroculter > Ancherythroculter nigrocauda. The sequence goes on along the minus strand of VTFQ01000017.1, from coordinate 8,097,313 downwards.
AGAATTAGTAACGGAGGCTTGGTCCAACTGTCAAATTGAGATTTGAATCTGTGGCGGAAGGAAGTAGTGCTGCACAAAAGAGGGTTTTAAAGACACTCCGTTGTTGTTCTTATTTATTTACACACTCGTGCCGTCGAACTGTTGTATAAACGCAATATCACACTCGTAGCTGTGCGATATGGCTGTATATCAGCACGCTGTGATTACCTACGGCACTCGGCCTGCGGCCTCGTGCCTACGGACGAATCACAGCGTGCTGATATACAGCCATATCGCACGGCTACTCGTGTGATATTGCTCATTTGTTATCCATCGTGGATGTGTTGTGGTGTCACTCCATCATTTCTGTGTGTGTTCTGCATTGTAGCTGTAACGATTTTTGACAAATTGTGTAACAGAGAGCAACTTATGGCAGCCAATTTTTCATTTCATATGAGTGATTTCGTGGGTTTGGAGGGATTTGTGTGTGGGGGTGTTGTGTGTGTTTTTACACCATCAGGGATATGTTGTTTATATGTTTTCTGCATTGTAGCTGATTTTGTTTGACAAATTATGTAACAAAAAGCAATTTTTTATAGTCTCCCATTGATGTTTATAAGTGATTTGGGGGGAGCGGTGTATGTGTGTGAGCACAAGCGTTCCACATTGTGGATGTGCTATAGGGTTGCCCCTTTATTTCTGTGTTGATTTTTTTTTATTTTTCACGCTGACATACAGCCAAATATCATTGTAATTTATTATTTGTTTGTAGAGCGATCAAGTGTCAACCACTACATCAAGTCTCATGACATTTAGATGAAGGGACAACCTAATATGTAAGCATTTTTATAGAAGTCATTTTGATTACCAGAAAATTATTTTGACTTGTGGGGGGACATATCTTAAAAAAAAAAGCCAAAATCTGGGTTAAAGTGGATGAGTCAATGTGTAAATGTTTAAATACTGTTTTAATAGCTAGTCATATGACGTGAACAATAACCGTGTGAAAAAGAAGTATGCCTAATTTGAACATGCTCTTGTAGTGCCCATAAAAACTTTAAAATATACTTTTTTTTTTTAAACTGTACTTGCAGATAATATATGAATTAAATAAAAGGCTGCTTAAAGGGATAGTTCACCCAAAAATGAAAATTTTATATTTATCTGCTTACCCCCAGTACATCCAAGATGTAGGTGAATTTATTTCTTCAGTCAAACGCAAATTATGATTTTTAACTGCAACTGCTGCCGTCTGTCAGTCAAATAATAGCAGTGGATGGGAACTTCTACTGTAACAGTAAATAAAACTTGCTTAGACAAATCCAAATTAAACCCTGCGGCTCGTGACGACACATTGATGTCCTAAGACACGAAACGATCGGTTTGTGTGAAAAAACGAACAGTATTTATATCATTTTTTACCTCTAATACACCACTATGTCCAACTTCGTTCAGCATCCTGTTAGTGAGGTCAAAAAACCCGCTCTGCTGACGGAAGTGATGTCTCGCCCATATACTTCAATGAGCGCGAGACATCACTTCCGTTGTCAGAGCGCGATCAGACCTCACTAACCGGAAGCTGAACGGAGTTGGACATAGTGGTGTATTAAAGGTAAAAAATGATATAAATACTGTTCGGTTTCTTGCACAAACCGATCGTTTCGTGTCTTAGGACATCAATGTGTCGTCACGAGCCGCAGGGTTTAATTAGGATTTGTCTATGGAAGTTTTTTCGACTCTTATTGTTCAAGTTCCCAATCACTCCTATTATTTGACTGACAGACGGCAGCGGTTGCAGTTAAAAATCTGAAGAAACTGAAGAAAAAAAGTCACCTACATCTTGGATGCCCTGGGGGTAAGCAGATAAACATCAAATTTTCATTTTTGGGTGAACTATCCCTTTAAAGGCACAGTATGTTTTTTTCGCCGCTAGGGGTCGCTAAACTCTTCAAAACAATAACAAAGCCGTAGATTGATGACGCAGGGAATGGGCGTGGGCTCATGGAACTTGTCGACAGATCTAATTAATGTTTATGGCGAAATAATGTTATGGATGAGTGAATGCATTCATGATTTTAACATGACTGTGGTATAAAGCAGGGCGTGGCCGAGAATCGCGGGCGCGATTGCTAATGAGAGACAGATATCAGTGCCACTCGCGAGTCCCAGGGGATATAAAGGAATGAGGACATTTCATTCTACCGAACTACTTGCAAAGCTAAAATACTACTAATACAGGTCAGTTTATTTGACGAATTAAAATTGTGAGGCAGCGCTGTTTCACTTGGTCTCATACAATATCATACTAAACTGCATTGAAAGTTGTATGTTATTCTATGTATTAGTTTGTTGGCTGTATGTGTATGAGACTAACTGTAAGCTAGAGCAATATTAGAATATCATATTGATGATATTCTAACATTTCATCGTGTTGAGCTACAGTATATAACATTGATTAGTCTTATGTAGCCTACATTTGCTTACCTTGTCTAATAATGTGCGAGTGCGGCATCAAGACAAAAAGTTTGTCGCAAAGCTCTCACCATCTCGGAAACGCCACAATATTGTTCCTCGTTTTATCTCCCCTTTTGTCCTAAATTTTGCTTGCCATGGTCCATAATGTTTGAACGAAACAACATCAGCGTGCTGCTAAACGTTACGCAGCTGTTGCCATGGTTACTATGCAGCACAAGGAAACCATGGATAATGCAGGTATTACGTCATTGACATGTGACAAGGGAGGGAAGGGCATTATTTAAAATTGTGAATTTCTCTGAATTTACAAATTCTTGGAAACTGATAATGTAATGTAAATACACAGCTGAACAAAATATATAACATTGTGCAAGTGGTTTTTGGATATTTTAATATAAAAATCTTACATATTGTGCCTTTAAAGAGAGTACACTTTCTTCTTCTTCTTAACATATGCAAGTACACTTTAAAAATGCATGCACTTTGTAATAACAGACAGTCATATTAATTTAGGCCTACTTTTTTACTTTTAGGTAGATTTAAATAATTGTTTTAATAACCTTTTCACTTATTTTTATGTGTAAAGTTCTTGATTATTATTTGATTATAAATGCTGTTGCCCGAGCTGACCTTGTATTGACCCACGGCTTTGTTGTGGATATTTATACTGCAGTTTCATTTATTAGCTTTAAAAGGCAATGTTCCCGAGATTGCCATAATATGAAAGGTAAGATTTGTCATTTAGAGAGCCGTTATCCTTTGAAAAAAACCTTAAACAAATCCTTTGAACAAAACCAAACATTTTCAGCCAAAGATACTTATGTTAGTAGCATATACTCAAATCAGTTGATGTAAATAATGAGAAATTACTCTCCCACGCTGTAGAACTTTATCTATTTTGAGCTACTTTGCATAAAAGGATTTAAATTTATAGGGAAAGTCCATTAATGTTGGATATTAGCATTACATAGTAGCACAGTAGAACCACAATTTTAATGTGTTTTAGCTGCCTCATTTATTCCAGTTTTAAGAGAGGCACCAGACTCAATCTAAAAATTGCTTTGCGTTATAAAATAATCCAACATTTATTTTCTTTTTCTCTTTTCCATCATTTGCTCTCCCCTTTCCCTCAAACACAAACAAGATGTGGACGCTGTCACCATGGTTACTGAAACACAGCTGATTGACTTGCCGTACATCAGGTACACATTAGTGTAAGAACCATTAAAATCTGACCACCATTGCTGACACACACTGGTCAAGTTCTTCATCACCATGGTGATGTGATGTCAAAATGCTCATGGGACTGTACGCAATGTACGAGAACTGATACTTGAAACCAATTTGCATATGTGGCTTGATATACTACCGTCTACTTCAAAACAGATTTTTTTTTAGCTTAAATTCCAACAGTCAAGGCGTGGCACATGTACTCATTGTCTCACCCACATCAAAGTTATTAGCGGGGGAAGTGTGTCAGAGAAATAACATTCTTTCCAAGGCTTACGACTGGGTACACTGGAGCACATGGTATTTTAGCAGTGGCACAGTCATTCTCAAGCACTTCCCGTAGCAGATAAGTGGATTGTCATTCACTGGAGGTACAGGCAATGACTGCCAAAAATAAAAAATGAAAAGAATCCAAAAATGATACGACGCTCTCCCCCAATCACACACACATTCATGTGTTTATGAACAAAAAGCCATACCTGCAGTATACTTAAGGTCCCCATGAAATCAAAATTGGCTTTTCAAAGTTTTTTGGCTTTTAGTATGAAGATAAAATTAGCATTTAGAAGATAGAAGCTTTCAAAACTTATACATTTCTCTCACTTCTGCCAATATGGATCAGTGATTTTGATGACATCACTCTGCACTTCAGCTTCTCATCAGATTTTCTGTCCAATCAAATGCTCTCTAGAATCTGAAGCATCCTGCCCCTACATTATAAATAAATGCTGAATGTGAATGTGAATGGTACTATGTGAATGGCACATAGTGCCCTATATAGGGGACAGGGAACAATTCAGTTTAAATATGCGTTCATATGGGTGAATGAAGTCTGGTTTCACGTTAGTGTCACGTGAACCACCACAACATGCGCACAGTCTGCTCCGGTCCAGAATGGTATATTTTAAAGCGATATAGAGGAGATTAGGAGGTGAAACGGTTAGAGATTAGGAGGAAACTGTGGCTTTACGAGCTCAGCGGCTCTAGCCAATCTGTGATTTAAAGAAAACGCTATTGGCTGTTTTAAAAAAGGGGAGGTGCTGTTTGATATGTCCCGCCCTGTCTTCCTGTTTCAGTGGAAATTACATCAACACATTGAATAATGCTGTTCATTTCAAGGCATTTCAGTGGGCATTTAAAGGCAGGGTTGCCAGTTTTGCATAACAAAACCATCCCAATTGCTATTTAAAAACTATCCATGGTCAAAACTAGCCCAATCGCATTCTGTAGGGGTTTCCCGGTAAAAATTACGTTCTGGGGGTTAAAAATCATATTCTGGGGGGTGGGGAGTCTTGCTACAACCCGAGAACCACAGACTTGGCAACACTGCTTAAAGGAACACTCCACTTTTTTGAAAATAGGCTCATTTTCCAACTCCCCTAGAGTTAAACAGTTGAGTTTTACAGTTTTCAAATCCATTCAGCAGATCTCCGGGTCTGGCGGTACCACTTGTAGCATAGCTTAGCATAGTTCATTAAATCTGATTAGACCGTTAGCATCTCGCTCAAAAATGACCAAAGAGTTTCAATATTTTTCCTATTTAAAAGGCGCAATGATATTACGCAGCAGCTGTGACCCCCTGCTTGCACATTTGTTAGCGAGATGCTAACGGTCTAATCAGATTCAATGAACTATGCTAAGCTATGCTAAAAGTGATACCGCCAGACCCGGAGATCGGCTGAATGGATTCGAAAACTGTAAAACTCAACTGTTTAACTCTAGGGGAGTTGGAAAATGAGCCTATTTTCAAAAAAAGTGGAGTGTTCCTTTAACAGTTAAAACTTCAATACTTAAAGAGCTAATTCCCCCCAAAAAATGTAAATTCTGTCATCATTTACTCACCCTTATGTTGTTCCAAACCTTATTTCTTCTGTGGAACACAAAAGAAGATAAATTGAAGACTATGAACTATTGTTGTCCATACAATAAAAGTCATGGGGTCCAAAACTGCACAATATCTACACTAGTTATTCTCAGCTCTGGCCATTTTCCTGAAGAGTTTTGTTGTAGATAAGACACGCCGGCTTTGCATTCACAGAACGGATAGTTGTCTTTCTATTCTTCTTTGTATGCCCTATATTCACTGTTGGGTCCGCAAACCGGGACTCGAACTCGGGTCCCCCGAAGCGCAACAGCGCTATATGTCGGCATGCTGCCCACAAGGCTATCGCCGCTGCCATTGTAATATACTTAGCATTGTAATATACTTTGATATTTATTTTAAAATACATGAATTGCCATATTTTCATCATTAGCCATGCTTTTTATGACTGAATAGCCTACATTTTAAATTGATTTTCTATCAGCTCTAATCAGGCAATGAATCTTGCATGTGCTCTTTTTCTATTAGTCACAAATAATTCAGTATAACTCCAGTACTTTGTGCTTTGACCTTTTGCATAATATTTCTATGGCCATGTCATGATTGCACTGGACATACAAAAAAAAAGTGCTTATATTAAATGTACTTACTTATCTGTACATATTTGTGTACATATTTCAAAGTTATTTATGAAATTACATAAGGATTATATAAAGATAAACTTAAGTCCTACTTGTCTGCCAAAAAGCAGACTGTCAATAAGCAGACTTCATTCAATATGATTTTTAACTTTCATTTGACATGCAATTAAGTGACCGAAAACATTACATACGGTATTTTCTTTTCAAGTATATTATGTCTCTAAGTATTCTTTTTACAAGTATGCTAAAGTGTGCTGCTTTTTCACAAGGGTAGCTTCATTGTCTTAAGCTCTGTCCCTAGTTCTTCTACATTTTGGCAATAACTTAGCGGAAGCCGCACCTTCATTGTGTTATACAAAGCCTCAACATAAATAGCACATTAAAAATCATTTTTCATTAACTTTGTTTATAGTATGTCTGCTCTGTACAATGATTCATTTAGGCTGAGACTATTTCAAGTGATCGGACTGTGCCAACCAAGGAAACACTCTGTTGTACAGAATGTGCATTAATTACTAGAGAGAAAGAGAAAGAGAGAGAGAAACTGTAACTGTACTAAACGCTGATACAGCATTTCCCACAGCCACCCACAGCTTACAATAATAAAGATCATTGACCTACAGGCAGCATTATGGGTGGGCTTGTGGGAATGTTTGTGAATGTTGTTTTGTTATCAACTTGTCTATACTGTGCAAATAAGTTTCTGTAGCTGGTAATTAGTCACTAGTAAATCAAATTAGACCTGCAATTACATTCTATAATTAATAAAGTGCAGGCTTATTTAAATGACTGTGTTCAGACAACAGAAGAAGTCTACTTTGAGGTTAAAGTAATTAGAACAAAAAATAAAACTGGAAACTCTGAAAACACTAAATATGAACTTGAAGAAACTAACATAATTTTAGATACAAACCAGGACTTTTAACTCATTGTTATTAAGACAAAATGCAATGAACCTCAAATACTGCACTTTGCCGAATCCAGTAATTATCTTAGAAGTGCTTATTATAATAGACTGATAATAACTTCCAAACATTTAAAAGCACCCAGCGTGTCAATGACATTCTGTGTACAGTCCACATCAGACTACAGAATGACGAAAGAGTCTTTTTTTTTTAGTTTATCATATCCAAATATTTTGTGAAAGAATATCCCCACATCTATTTTCAGAGCTCCATTGATCACATTTACATGCACATATTCCTCTTCTGATTAATGTCTTAAAAATAAATGTTCTTTATAGTTCTTTATAGAACATTTAGCATCCATGCAACCTTTTCATTAAAATGTTCTTCAGAAAAAAAGGTTCTTTTGGGGAACCCAAATTGGTTCTTATTTGGCATCACTGCGAAAAACCCCTTTTGAAACCTTTATGTTTTGGTGCCCTATTTTAACGATGTAAGCGCATATGGTGCAAGTGCACTTAGGGCATCCGAATCCAAAAGGGTTGTACCTAGTCTCTTAACGAGTCATGGGTGTTTTTTGGGCATAACATGCAATAAACCAATGAGGACGTCATCTCCCATTCCCTTTAAAAGCCAGGTGTGCTTGCACCATGGCAGATTGCTATTTACATGGCGGAATATAGACACCCTCATCCTGACGGGTGTGTATTGCCACGATTGGTCAAATAATTAGCCAATTTCATTTGTCATTACTGCAAATAGGCAATTCTGATACATGCAATGACTATCCATTATGACATGCATTTTTATCTTTATGTACACAATAATAATATTTTACATTGTAATCCTTTTATTTGTAATATTTGGCATGTTTGTGTGCTGCTGCACATCCCTGTGTGTGTGACAAGCAGAGTGTACGCGCGTCGTGCGCCCACCTATAGGTGCATATTACTAATGTGCCTTTTAAATAACAAAATGCCTCAAAATAGCAACACGCCAACAATGCACAGAACACAAACAGATGAGCGTGAGTGCATTTGCTATTTAAACAACGTGGCGCAGATTGTGAAAATGATAACTGCGTCGGGCTGAAACTAGCAAAAAACACTTGCGCTGCGCCTGGAATCGCATTGCGCCCGGTGTATGATAGGGCCCTTAGAATGTATATTCTGGTTAAAATTGGTATATTCCTGTGTACATGGAATGAGCATATTCTGAATAAACTAAGACATATCTCACTCTAAAAGTGTACTTTTAAGTGACACATTCATAACTAGAATATTAGCAAATTCTGATATTATTCAGATATTATGTGCATGGAAACATGGTCACAAAGGAATATTTGATAATTGTTTCCACTGCTTAAATTATTGGTTCCATTAGCTACCAGTCCAGCACTATATCAGATCTCTTTTATTAAGCCATATCCAACATCTATTCATATCATCAGACATCCTTTATAAAAGCTGCAGTTATTCCACAGCACTGACCGTAGCCAGAGCTGTCAACAGCATCAAAGCGCTGTTACAATCAAACCACGTCACTTTCAAGCATGGGAATAAGCCATCTGAAGAATGTGATTAGCCTTCTCGTCTGACACCAGAGATAAGTCAGTATGCATAGTTGGTCCCTTGACTGCATGACTAATTGGAATTCCATTATACATTAGCAACATAAGCGTTTGCATTATTAATTAGAGTAAAAGAGGCAAATAAAATTCAGTGAGCAAAATTTACATAATGCATGAGGGAAAGTTTGCTCGAGCAAATGTCAAAATGTAATGTACCTATGATGTAAAATATGACCCGCAAAAGTGAAGAACAAAGTATGCTTCTCCAAAATAGAGAAGGTGGAATAAAGCTTAAAAACACAGAGTAAAGGTCACCATCTGAAATTATTATATTATAAAACATATACTCCCAGTTAGACAAAAGTGGTATTTTCCAAAGGCAGAATCCAAAGGGAAAAATAAAGGATGTAGACGTGAGAAAAACACTCAACCTCACCCTTTCTTTTTCTCTTTTGGTACTTTGAGGTATTTCTACGTCAGCATTTCTCACTCAAATACTGACAAATTTACAACTAACAGACGTCAAACACTGAAAAGAATCACTTCAAGGTCATAAAATTTGATTTGCTCATCAGTTAACTAGTGTTGTTTTGTGTCCTGAACCTTTACGGTAGGTAGCAGCTCTATATAGTATTGTATTTGTGCAGATTTGATGCTTACATGAGTTTCAAAAAGATTTCATGGATCGTTTTTCTGTTTACCCTTCATGTTGTGAAATGGATGCAAAGTCACCACAGGCAAATGCACCCTTAGCTGATCAAGCTTTCTAAATTGACTAAGTTTTGCCAATATAAATGCTTGATCTCAACCTGAATGACATACTGTATAAAGGACATAAATAACATTATTAGATATTTACTGCAAGAAAGCACTGCATATGCAGGATTCTGAGGCAGTAAAATAAAAGCATTCTCAGGGGCTTGTAATTATTTATGTCAGTGTGTTTGATGAAGTGGCTGTTGGCCTGTTTGGAGGAGAATTGGCTTTCAACTGCTTTACCCTGCTTGATGTCCCATTATGGTCATGTGCCTTGCTGATGTGAGGTTGTGGCTATAATGGTGCAAAATGGGATGCTGTTTAAAGTGGCAAGGAAATGAATTACTCCACAAGATAATAGACATGTGGTGTCGTTTGCCTGAAGTGGCCTCGGGTCATACATGGTGTGTTTGATGAGTATTGAGTCAGTGGTTTTTAGAGGACAAGCCTGTTTGACTTTGGGTAACCTTTTTTACCTTACTTGTTTTGGGGTCCATTTTTAGCTGAATTGGTTAGTATTGGTTTAACTAAAAATATCACAAGGTCAGTCATTTCAAGTGGTCCAAAAATTGCAATGTTGCAATTTTTTTTATTACCTCTTTGTATATACCTCTACAATCCGATCTAGTCCCCCACCACCCACAGCTTACAAAAAAACTAAAAATAAGGAAGTTTACTTTGTCTACTTTTTATGTACTTCTCAGAAATGTACTTTATATACTTATTACACTTAAGTATCCTTGACTTATATTGACAGAAATGTCTAAGTATATTTGGCCTATATGTTTAGTAAGAGCTGTGCATGTTAACCTAACTCCCCTGGCCTCAAGAGGTGCACTATTGCCTGATGCTAGAGACTGTGGTCTTTAGCCTCCTTGTTAGCGTGCCCGCCTCCTATGCCAGAGACGCCGTTTTGAATCCCGCTTGGAGTGGGTCGAGTAGGGCTGGTTACCTTTGGTGCCGTGACCCGGAGGGGAGTGAGGTTTAGGGGGTGAGTGTAATGGAGGCAAGCTTGTAAGAGCTGTGTGTGTAAACTTCACTCCCCTGGCTCAAGAGGCGTGCTAGAGACTGTGATCTTTAGCATCTTTGTTAGCGCACCCGCCTCCGATGCGTAAGACGCCGGTTCGAGCCCCACTTGGAGAGGGTTGAGTAGGACCTGTTACATTTGGTGCTGTGATGCGGAAGGGTGTAAGGTTTAAGGCAGGGCTCTTCAAGTAGTTTCATTCGAGGGCCAGATTATCAAATCAAAAAGTTGAGGAGGGCCGGAAGCTTGGGGCTTATTGGTAAAAAAAAGTTTATTAATTATTAAGGTTTAAATGAAAATATCATCACAGTGAGACTTAGTAACCACAGGTAAAACCATACATGGCTATTTGGCATGCAATTTTGATGATTCTACATCTAAAGGTATGGTCACATCAGCAGTAGTGTAGTGATGTATGAAGCACAGCTCACACAGAAGTCACTTTCAAAGGTCAACACAGCAAATCTGCATGACAAACTTGAACTTGTCTAATCTGCATGGGGAATATATTTTATCCTCATTCAAAATTCCCAATCAGACAAATTCCTATTAAAATGACTGTATTTGAGGTTTCCGTACACGTCCATATAACCAAAATTTGTTGTGGGCCATGACACAAAGACATCGCTGTGGGTAAACAAAGTAAAATACTATAAATCACCTATATTACTTTATAGCTCCTATTTTGACCCTCAGCCTGACTAACTGTCCACTTTACCCAAAAATTTTGACATAAAGTGACATAATGTGACCCCCCACCCTGTGCCCTTGTCCTATATGAGATCCTCCAGCAGTTTCCTGACTTGCAGACATTAGAGGAAGACAGATGTGGCTCAGAGTGGCCATGCCTCAGCCCTGACCTGTCGCTTAGACTCTCTCCCCATCCAATTTCCATCAGAGTCACTGCCCAAATGTCTGTGTAGTCTGTTTTACTGACATACTATACTATACTGCACGTGTGCAGTTTAAAGCTTTACATGACAAATATGGAACAAATCATGTTATCATGAATATACTGTTGGTGTATAAATAATTACTAACATTTAGTGTAAGGTCAGGTTAAATATAAGATTTACCTATGATTATAGAATCAGATTATCAAATCAGATTATATTGGCAGTTTATAAATCACCCATATTTGGGCATGTGGTATACATTTATACTATTATTTACATTTAATTTCTAAAAAAAAAAAAAAAAGTAAAAACATTAAAACAAAAATAAATGTAAAAAAACAAAACAAAAACAAACATGAAAATTATGCCTCAGAGTTTAGTAGGTTTCTTATAATATATCAGAGGCCATTTTCACAAAACATTTTATCTTACCACTAAGAGTTCTCCTAAATGGCAGTAAAAATTCTGAGTTTTCTCTTAAAACCTGTTCACAAAGCTGCTGAGACAAACTTTTACTAAGGAATAGTGAGAACTCTTATGCTAAAAAAAGGGAGGGGTAGACCTTGTTGCTATGGATGATGTCAACATGCTTACTAACTATGCACACAGTGATTGGCTGATGGGAGGAATCTCTGTCAGAGATTTAATCATAGAAATATTGTAGAATGAGCTATCTTGTTGCCATATTCAAATAAAAGGTTTTAAAATACAAATGTTGCTATATTCAAATCAAGAATTTAAAATAAAAATGTTGCCATATTCAAATAAAAGTTTTAAAATGTAGGCAAAGTGTCACTTATTATAGAACTCTGGGTTTGGGCTAAATTCCAAGCTTGGAGCCCTCGATCCCATTGGACAGCACGCCAAATACACTTATTATATATATTTTTTACTGTATTTGATCTTTTGTAAGTGTGAACTTGTGAAAACAACTGCAACAGGTAATCAGACATTATTTATTTATGTATTAAATATTTATTTTTGGCGTTTTATCATAGATTACAATCTATAAATCAAAATATGTATTGCATTTATGAAGAAAAATTTCAGCACCCAAGGCTCCATAGCTATTGCCTCAGTGGTGTCAGTGTCTTTGGGTGGGTTGCTGAGGCGGATTGGCAGCAATGACCATTAGGATTGTTTGTAATTAGGTCTTAGTGACTTAAAAGTCCTTTTGACTACTTGTAAAGTTTCATAGACTTAGGAGCTAGTTTTAGAACTAAAAAGCTTTGTGAAATACTCTTAGAGCAAAAATTTAGGAGTCCTAAATTTAGGACTGACACATTATTTTTAAGAGTTTCTCCTAAATCGGCAAGTTAGGAGCTACTTTATGTAGCCTTAAAATGTATTGTGAATACGGCCCCAGATCAGATAATTTCACAAGGTTAGTTAAAAATTCCCTACAGCTTTTAAAATAATATAAAAGAATGAATAATGAAGACTAATATGTATTCAAGGTGTTTCATCTGCGACATCTTTCATTTTTAGTCATTAAATCAAAACTTAGTTCGCTTTCGATGTGGAAATTTGACACTGCATCTTATATTGACGCTATGGGGATTGCTCTCAGCGTGACCGGTGTCTGAAGCACATTTGAGAAACATGCCAATTAATTGGCTGACGACAGTCCATGACGTCATAAGCAGAGCACCCGGAAGTATAAAAGGGTCCCTGTAATACACATCATCAGCTTTTTTGTCTTCAGGAGTCACTTGTTTATTTGTGTGTGTAAGATAAAGCTGGATGCGCTCATTGCGTTGTATTTGTGGTAAGCTCTTGCTTTATTCTCTCCCGAGGGCTCTGTCTCTGTCTCTGGCTTCTCTCTTGCTCTGCTCTGATATCCTGAAAAAATGTTTTTCCAGGGTTGAGCTATATTCTCCCCTTTCTTAGGGTCTAAATTAGAACTGTGCACCCCTGTGAATGGGTTGCTTGGTAAGTACCCCCTTAAGGGTGGATGCAGGGTGAACAGAGTTATGTTGGGCAGTATTGCCTCCCTTTACATCATTGCCCTCCCTCCCCAACTACTGTTGGGTCTTGAAGTAGGGATATATGCTCCCCTTTGGATCTGTGGTTCATAAGTTGCTCTACTATGACCCATATTCAATACTATAGTTAACAATGGACAAGAGTGCTACATATAGCGGGTCCTGAAGAAGTGAATGGTTGAGCTGCTCTCTCCCAGCTGGGGATTTTAAGTTGGGCATGAGCTCCCTTGCATCCTCCTTGGGGTTAGAGTATGGTTGATGAGAGCTATTGGCAAACTGCAGCCTGCCTTCCCTTGTCTGGGACATATCTTGCCGTTGGATAGCCCTGAGGGTTGATGCAAGATGAATGGAGTTATGAAGGGCTGTATCGTTCCCTCTACTTTGTTTACCTCCCTTCCCAACTACTGTTGGGTCTTGAAGTAGGGATATAGCTCCCCCTTGGGAGGCTCTACTATGGCCTTGATTTGACAATGCTAACAAGTAGAGGAAATTCACCTGTGGGTGTCCGTCCATCTGTCACATGCTATGGTCTGGTGCTAAAAGAAAAAGATGAAGCGCAAGCTGTAGCAGGACTTAGGTAGAGTGCCTTTTACACAAGGCAAAGTTGTGCTGCCCTCCCTCAGTTACATTGGGGTCTTTAAGTACGACCTACACTCCCCTGCAGTTCCTTGGGGTTTTTAGAGCCTGGACAACTGCAAAATTAGAGTGCTCAGTAGGGATGTGCACAAATAGTCGAATATTCGAATATTCGTTCTGTAATTAATATTCGAAAAATAAAAATACTATTCGAATTTTACTATGTTGCTTTGCTGGCCGTAAATGCAGTGAATCCATGATAAATCCTGAGCACTAAAACTCACAGTTATAACTAAATGCACCGGGTGGCGCTGTGGAGCGTGTTCAACAAGTTTATTTTATTTGATCATCACATAATGTTGTCATCTACCTCGCGCAGTTTGGAATTACTTAGATGAAAATTATCTTACAAAATGGAATTACTTTTGATCAAATAAATTAATGAAACTGAGTTATCATAATATCACCTACATAATGAGAAAGCACATGAAATCTAAATTCCCGTCGAGTGGGGAAAGACAGCTGTCCATCACTGCATTCACGACGTCAGGTAAATGCAGCTGTAAGTTATCCCCGAGTGAGCCAAGATGATAACTTATCTAATAGCAAAATGATTTTGAGACATATTTATGAACAGAAAACACAGTGCTACTGTTAGAAACTTAGCTTAGCACACCGTTATGTATTGTTATCTTAGTCTCTGCAACGTCTGTCAGCACGGCTCGTTTTCTCACCCGAGCATGTGGATATTATTGTTTTTCTCAACATGAACATATACTGACTCGAGTGTATTATGTACGTTTTGTACAATAACGGGCGCTGTCTGCTTTATTAGTATTTTCCCGCTCGTGCTGCTTGAGATTAAATGCTTTTGTTCTTAATATTTTCTGTTTACACATATTGTTTAATGTTTTGAACTAAAAGAATATAATGAGATATAATGTAAGCTTGTTGTGTATATTGCCTAATCGTAAACTTGTTCAGAAATGGTTACAAAATATTGATGAATATAAAACAATAACGTCTTTCTCGTTTAACCTCATTTAAATAAAGAATATTCGAATATTTGTTTTTTACGAGCCCAAATATTCGAATACAATATTTTGGAAAAATGCCCATCCCTAGTGCTCAGGGAGTGAGCACTCTCCACTAATTGTTTTAGAGTATTTAAAGATTCGTTCACTTTCAAATGAAAATTACCCCAAGCTTTACTCACCCTCAAGCCATCCGAGGTGTATATGACTTTCTTCTTTCTGATGAACACAATTGGAGAAATATTAATAAATATCCTGACGCATACGAGCTTTATAATGGCAGTGAACAGGGGTCACGAGTATGCACTGAAGAAAAAGCTTCCATCCACATCCATCATAAATGTGTACTCCAACGTGTCATTGCCATCAAATCAGGGAGCTCCCCTGATTTTTCCCTGAGGGTTGAGTTTTTGATGGCAATGACTGTAACCCTGGTTCCCTGAGAAGGGGAATGAGACACTGTCCATGTCTCCTTCAGACAAAAGAGTTGATGACGTGTATAAAAGGCACCTTTTTAAACTTACCGGCACTCTGCATGTGACGTCATGGACTGTTGTCAGTCAACTAATTGGCATGTTTTTCACTTATGCTTCAGACACCTGTCACGCTGAGGACATTCCCCACAGTGTCAATCTTAGGGTACCAGGGTTACAGTCATAACCAGAAACCAACATGAAGATTTCTAAGAATACATTTTATGGCACAAGCATCTTAAACCAAGATTTTTGAAAAGATTTTCTTGGGCATCCTAAAGACCACAGACACTATACATGTAACACGTGATTCAAATGCAATGTAAATGTATGTTAGCTTTATTTGTAGCTTGTATTTCAATTAAATAAATCAAACATCCTGACAAAGGGGTTTGATTTTTTTTCTTTGTTCACACAAGGAAATACACACTGGGCTGAAAAAAAAAAAAATTATTCTTTTAATTTTACCAGAGAGTTATTTCACTCATACCCCTGTGCATTAAGAATTAATTGAGGGAGAGCCAGGTGCTTGACTAATGGAGCAGTTCTCTGTCCTGAAGGGCTGCACACAGTGCTGTCCCTTTAGAAAACCTGTGACCCAGCAGAGCCCTAAGCTAAAGGATATGTTTTCATCTGGGTACACAAATTGTTAAATTAAATTAGATTTCCAGAGAATGCTTATGCAAAGTATATTTTTTTCTAAAAGAAAATGAGGTATGAGTCAATTATTTCTGGTAATCAACAATATGCCAAAAATGCTGTTGACTGAACTTTACTTTCACTGAACCTAGAAAATTCCTTCCAATAATCAAATCTATTAAATTTTTTAGGTTCTTTCATAACACTTTAAAAAGAGAAAAAGTGAAATATGAAACCATGTGCAGCATTTTTCTTTTTGACATTTTCACTTCACACAGGAATTTGATTAAATATCACAATTGGCCACCTGGAGACATGACTTGTCTGAGAAAAATCTATAAGGATGATAACAAAATGTTTTCGTTCAGCTTAAACAGGCTAGTTTATTGTCAGTTACTGCATGTAATCAGGGGCGCATTAATGCACAAGCTTCCATGGGCTGAAGCCCAGGGGCCTACACTGGGGAGGGGCCTATAGGCTGCACAAATTTTTTAAATAAATTTTTTTTTATATGGTAGTTTACAGCAGTGACACCCACATTCTATAACCGAAATTACACCTGTAAACTTTCAGGACTCACAACTGCATTTCTGGCGAAACCCTGGTGTGTGAACAGAACCAGTGTTATGGTTTAACTGGCTTCATTGGGAAAATAAGTAGCCAAAATTATTCATTTCAAAATTTATTGTAATATTTGGTGATGTAAGTATGCATTAGCTTATGTTAAGCCCAGCAGTTCACATCCTGCACCACCGGCAGGACAATCAGACCATTGAGCGATATGTGGAGGACTTTCTAGAACTTAGTAATTGCTCTGACTTTAATGAGGTAGCACTCAAGGACATTTTTCGCTATGGATTAAGCGAACCCTTGCACTCTAGACTGCCTGGGGGGAAATTAATTTTTCCCTTGCACAATACATTGACTATGCACTTTTATTGAGCAAATGTTCACATCATGCCTGCCACACCAGGGCCTCTCCATGTCATGCCTGGCACGCCAGAGCATCTCCATGTCATGGCCACCATGCCAGAGTCTCCAGACTACATGGCCGCCACGCCAGAGTCGTGACTAGGCCCAGACCCAGCTTTGCTATGCCTTGGTCCTGATCCTGTCCTTCTTCACAGGCCTGGCCCTCCATCCCTCCCCCAAGACCACCTTCACTCCACCACCCTCCTGGACTTTTTGTCTAGCTTTGGTTTTATGTTAGGTGTCAGGAGCCGCCCATAGAGGGGGGACCTGTCATGCCTAGTTGTGGTTTTGTTTTGTGTTCATGTTTCATATCTTATTTTAGGGCTGCCCTCGAATAAAGATTTTTCTAGTCGACTAGTAGTCGTTCATTTAAGCCATTAGTTGACTTATCGCGTGTTTTTTAACAAAAAAATTTTTTTAACAACAAAATTTTTTTTTTTACAAAAATCATAATAATGAGCCTTTAATTGCCTATATATAATACCTAGTCTATTCAGTGCTCAAGTGCATGCATAAAGTTTGCCACAGCGCATCGGCAAACATAATGATTAAGAGTGTGTCGAGAAAAAACAGCAAGGAGACTGTCTAAACATTTGAATAATTTATTTATAATGTTTTCTGTGTTTTCGGCTGCAGAGATTAAGTCAACAATGCTGACTCGTCACCTCTGAGGTAGTGGACGCGCCTATATGCATGTTTCATACAGATTACTTTATCTGAGAATATTTATTTTCCATTTGAATTGGTTTTAAAAGTAGACATTTCAAGCTTTCTATAGATATACAGTATTTGTGATGTCGAGTTTCGGTTCATGTTTCTTACGTACTTAAGTTCACTGAGAACGAGATGGCAGAAAGCGAATCATGATTGTTTTCATTATTTTACAAAAGCACAACGTTTTGCTGTTATTGTGAGAAATAAAAAGTGGACCCTTTACAGTTTGCATTACTCTTATCTGTATGACCAAAATGACAGATTATTTTAAGTTAAATGCAAGTGATTGCACCAGCAGCTACATGTCATGCAGTAAGTTCACTCTCCATATACAAGTCAAGTCACCTTTATTTATATAGCGCTTTTTACAATGCAGATTGTGTCAAAGCATCTTTACAGTGATAACTGGTATATAATTTTGGCTGCACAGCAGCTCTTAAAGAATAGTGTCAATGCAGGCAGATCAAAAGCACTGTTGAATAAATGTCAAGAATACTGTTGAATATCAAATGTCAAGTCAACTGTCAAGTGTCCCCAACTAAGCAAGCCAAAGGCGACAGTGGCAAGGAACCCAAACTCCAACAGGTGACATCAGGTGGCAAACAGGTGGCAAATAGGTGTTAAAATGGAGAAAAAAATCCTTGGGAGAAACCAGGCTTAGTCGGGGGGCCAGTTCTCCTCTGGCGAACAGTGCTTTGTTACGATTCAGGTTGCTATCATAAGTCTGATAGGATTGCAACATTCAAAGTATTTATTCCAGTTCCATCCGGTTGAGGATTGTATTCATCATGCCGGTATGGACGGTTTGTTGAGGAACTGTGCTACTGGCTGTCGTGTCGATGAGGCCTTCGCAATAGATGATCTAGTTGACTCGATCTCTGCTGATACTTCAGGGCTGCGTTGTGGTCGTGTCAGGGCACCGGTCCTCGGTCTCATCTGGATACGGCCCGGATCCGGTTGACTACGGTAAACCTCGGGATAAACAGAAAGACGAGTACATCTGGTGTTATAGGAAGTGTTCCCGGTTCCGGCTGACCTAATTTATGCAGCCTAATAATCCTTTAACGGATTTGAAAATATAAATTGATAATGTGTTATGTGTATGCCAGGTTAAAGAGATGCGTTTTTAGTCTAGATTTAAACTGACAGAGTGTGTCTGCTTCCCGAACAATGCTAGGAAGATTGTTTCAGAGTTTAGGTGCCAAATAGGAGAAGGATCTACCGCCTGCGGTTGATTTAGATATTCTAGGTGGCATGGATGTGCCTAATAACAGCGCACATTTATCTAGGACTAGGCTAACATTAGAGCGAACAGACTTGTGAAGTTGCTACTACTTACTTGTTTCAAGTGATAAGCCATATTTTCATGGACTGCATGACTTTGCCAGTTGCTAACTAACCAACTAATAAAATCTTGGTCGACCAAGCCTCTTCTAGTCGACTAATGGTTGGTTGGACTATTAGGGGTCAACCCTATCTTATTTTGTGGTTTTTAACAGCTATGTTATCTTGCCATGTGCTCCCCTTTGTCATGTGATTCCCTTGTCCTCATGTGATAATGTCATGTGCTTCCTTGCTTAATATGTTGTTCTCATTGGTACATTGTTTAATCATGTGTGTCTTGTCAAGTTATTAGTCTCTGTCTATATATTGTTCTCATGTTTCCTCAGTCTCTAGTATTAGTATTGTCTCTAGTATTGTTTGTGTAATCCACTGTTTGGTGAGTTTGTGTTTTTATTTGTGTTTAAGTTCATTTTCCAAGTTAAGTCTAGTCATGTTTTAAGCCTTTGTTTATTTTGTACGTTTGGAATAAAACTGCACATGGGTTTGTCAAACTTGCCATCAGTGGACTGTTTGTTACACTAATTCAAATTTACATTGGATAGGCTGCCAGTGTCATTATGGCTAAATAATATATGCCCATGCTTTCCGTTTTATTCATTAGTATTGTATAGTTAATCTGGTGCAACTTCACACAATCAACAAGGTGCATGGAATAAGAACAAAGCTATTATGGACAATACAAGCAACACTTGTGGCGTCAAGGGGTCAGAATAAACAAAAGATGGAGCTGAAAGATCAATATTTTATTTTGCCGTATTGATACTTCATAAAAGGCATGCTTCCTTTCCTTGTTCCTCCATCCTCCACCCTGTGACTGGGAAACCGATCAAAGTTAGCCACCTTGAGGGTATCTCAATTCTCTAATTGGGACAAGGAGTGAGGAAGCTTCCAAAGCAGCTACAAGCAAGGATACACAGGTGTATATGTGGAAGTCTTTTTTTGTCACGTATAAATTCCTCCCCCTTCAATTTGTTACAACAAATTTGGTAACACTTTAGTTTAGCGTCCAATTCTCACTATTAACTTGTTGCTTATTAGCATGCATATTATAGGATATTGGCTGTTTATTGGTACTTATAAAGCAGATATTAATGCCTTATTCTGTATGACCTTATTCTACATATCTTAATCCTACCCAATTCCTATCCAATACCTAAACCTAACAACTACCTTACTGACTACTAAAAAGCAGTAATGGGAGTTTGAGGCAAAAGTAGTAGTTAATAGTGCAAATTGAGCACTAAACTAAATTGTGACCATAAATTTAATTTAGTTTTATTTTTGCAGTTTAAATAAATATTTCAACAGGGTATCTTGCTTTATTCATATTTATTTTGAATTTCTTAAATAACCAAACTTTAACAAGATAAGGGCAGATCCTTTGAGCTCAACTGATGACGCTTTGAAATCATACTTGGATGAGCAAGTATATTCCAATGTACAAATAAGCTTTCCTTTGATTCCGCCATCCTCATTATTTTTTTTTTTTAGGAAGCGAGGATGCACAAATAAGAAACACCAAGGCACCCCAAGTTTTCTGTAACATCATACAGTGCAAGAGAGCCACTCTTTGCTGAACGCAGATTTGACAACTTACAAAGGTGTGGCTATAATACTTTTAAATGTGTAGTAAAAGACTAGACATTAGGCAAGCTTATTTTTTGTCAGGTTAGGTACTGATATTAATCACAAGTCAAACCCTTCTCTACTTAACCGTCAGTCCCGCACATCCGCCATGTTTGTGTTTTTTTAACACTTTTTATTTGTGTTTGTAGTTCAAATCGAATCCTTGTCCAATGAGCAATGGGTTGTGGGGAATATTAGCTATTAGATTGTGTATGGATCTGCACTTCGGATCCTAACTGGAAATAGTAGACCATCTGGGTATCTTTGGACTACTCATTTCAACATATTACCATTTGGGACACACTAATTCTAATTTTGAATACTATTTGGATAATATGCAGCAACTGTCCTTGGTTAAATGGATTTACTGAATGTTATCAAATGTTATTAAATGGATGTTATCAAGGACGTTTCAGCTA
The DNA here is from genome assembly GCA_036281575.1 of Ancherythroculter nigrocauda. NCBI lineage: Eukaryota > Metazoa > Chordata > Actinopteri > Cypriniformes > Xenocyprididae > Ancherythroculter > Ancherythroculter nigrocauda. The sequence continues at coordinate 8,076,233 of VTFQ01000017.1, read as the reverse complement.
GAAAAACAAGGAAGATGCTTTTCTAAAGTTATGTCATTTGAATTTATTCATGCAAATTGAAATGTCTATGTACTGTTTAATGGTGACATTTTTATTTGTGATAGGGGGCCTAGTGTAATGCTGTAGCCCAGGGGCTTGTGGTTATCTTAAAGCTGTTATCTCATGCCATTTTTGTAGATCCATGTGATGACTGACTATTGAATTAAATCTGCATTTACCTACCTTTCATTTAAATACTAAAAATGTTATGTGAGTCTAAATTACACCTAGATAAAAGACATTTATAAATCATCTACTCAGTTGAATAAAGATAAATAACAGCAAAAACGGTCCCTCTGCTACATTGCCACAACTGCAACGCTGCTTAAAAGAGGAAACAGCAATTTTAGCTGACTTTCACAGCCCACCTTACAAATCTCTCACCCATGCAGAAAAAAAATCAGGCCAGTTGTCCTCTAGTTTGCACCTGTCTTGTCGCGTCACGGAAACCTCAGTCCTTGCATTTAAGATAATTTATCTACAAATTCAGCCCAGCCCAGCTGAAAGACTAATGAATCCTCTCCTGATAACAATGGCACCTGCTGTAAACTATATGACCAGTCATGACCAGGATGACAGTGCACCTCCCTATCTTAATCTATGGACCTGTGAACCCTTAACTGACATTCGAAACCCACACTGAAAAGCACACTGAGGCTGGGCCAGGGACTTAGCAAACGTTTGCTAAACCTCATTAACCTTTCCACAAACAGGTCTGGAACACAAACTGTCACATCCTGGAAACCAAACATCAAAATGCTCCAGAAATGCCAGTTAGTGTAAACATTTCATGATGATTTCTTAGTGATTTTGGAGTTTTTATTATTATTTTTTTTTTAATCACAATTGAGTGGTTAAATCTGGCATAAAATCCATTTAGTTATTAATAGTAATCGACATGTGACTACCGTTTTTGAATAAGAAGAGGAAATAGTGTATTAAAGGTGCCCTCGAATTAGAATTTGAATTTACCTCGGCATAGTTGAATAACAAGAGTTCAGTACATGGAAAAGACATACATTGAGTTTCAAACCCCATTGTTTCCTCCTTCTTATATAAATCTCATTTGTTTAAAAGACTTCCGGAAAACACTCGGATCTCAACATAACACCGACTGTTACGTAACAGTCGGGATCATTAATATGTATGACCCCAATATTTGCATAATGCCAGCCCATTCGACGCATTAGACAAGGAAAGGCAGTATTAACGGCTGGATCTGTGCACAGACAAGGTAAGCAAGCAAGAACAACAGCGAAAAATGGCAGATGGAGCAATAATAACTGACATGATCCATGATATCATGATATTTTTAGTGATATTTGTAAATTGTCTTTCTAAATGTTTCATTAGCATGTTGCTAATGTACTGTTAAATGTGGTTAAAGTTACCATCGTTTCTTACTGTATTTACAAAGACAAGAGCCGTCGCTATTTTCATTTTTAAACACTTGCAGTCTGTATAATGCATAAACACAACTTCATTCTTTATAAATCTCTCCAACAGTGTGTAATGTTAGCTTTAGCCACAGAGCATATAGCCTCAAACTCACACAGAATCAAACGTAACCATCTAAATAAATACTTTACTCACATAATTCGAAGCATGCATACAGCATGCATGACGAACATCTTGTAAAGATCCATTTGAGGGTTATATTAGCTGTGTGAACTTTGTAAATGCGCTGTAATATAGTCGACAGCTCGTGTGGCAGAGGAAGCGCATCTCTTAAAGGGGCCGTGCTGAAAAAATCAGTGCATAGTTAATGATGCCCCAAAATAGGCAGTTAAAAAAATTAATTAAAAAAAATCTATGGGGTATTTTGAGCTGAAACTTCACAGACACATTCAGGGGACACCTAGGACTTATATTACATCTTGTAAAAAAACAATCTAGGGCACCTTTAATGCCTTTTTTCAGGAGCACTGGTTCTGCAAGTTCCATTTTTTCTCCCATAGGGATTTTTAAAAAGTCTTCATTAAAGAGTTATAAGCCATGAAACAAGCCAACCAGCTACAAGGTGAATCACAACATTACAAACTTTGATTTGAAGAAAAATAAATAAATAAATAAATCAATAAAATCAAAAATCAGACAAAAAGACAAATGTACAAGATTGTGTAATACCGCCTTTAGTGAGGGAAAGAACAACTATCCCATGAAGCACTGCAAACAGCATAAATTAAAAACAATGAAGGAATATAAAACTACTCATGTACAAATGTTGATCATATATATATATGCTGTTTGCAATGCTTCATGGGATAGTTGTTCTATGTAGTTCTATGTAATGTGTATACATACACAGTCAAACCAAAAATTATTCAGACATTTTTTATTTATTTGATATATTTTTACTAGTGGGTGGAGATGACTATAGTTCATTTATGTAAGTGAGGATAGCAAAATAAAGTAAACTGTTACATATTCACACAGTGGACTACCAGTAAAATTGATAAAAATTTGGAACCAAAAATTCAGACACTTTGACCTGACCATGTTTTGCTTAAGTGTTATCTGACATAATTAAGATTATTTTTTCTGACACAGTTTAACTCTGAGATCTTGTCATATTTTATTAACATTTTTTTAAACTGTAGTGAACTGTATTGATGAATGAAATGTTCAAGGTGTCTGAATAAATTTTGGTTTGACTGTATATATATATATATATATATATATATAATATAATATAATTTTGTTGCTAAATATGCATAATATACAGTACAGTCCAAAAGTTTGGAACCACTAAGATTTTTAATGTTTTTAAAAGAAGTTTCGTCTGCTCACCAAGGCTACATTTATTTAATTAAAAATACAGTAAAAAACAGTAATATTGTGAAATATTATTACAATATAAAATAACTGTGTACTATTTAAATATATTTGACAAAGTAATTTATTCCTGTGATGCAAAGCTGAATTTTCAGCATCGTTACTCCAGTCTTCAGTGTCACATGATCCTTCAGAAATCATTCTAATATGCTGATTTGCTGCTCAATAAACATTTATGATTATTTTCAATGTTGAAAACAGTTGTGTACTTTTTTTTTCAGGATTCCTTGATGAATAGAAAGTTCAAAAGAACAGCATTTATCTGAAATACAAAGCTTCTGTAGCATTATACACTACCGTTCAAATGTTTGGGGTCAGTAAGAATTTTTATTTTTATTTTTTTGAAAAGAAATTAAAGAAATGAATACTTTTATTCAGCAAGGATGCATTAAATCAATCAAAACAATAAAGAAAAATAAACAATCAAAAAAAAATAAATGGCAATAAAGACATTTATAATGTTACAAAAGATTAGATTTCAGATAAACACTGTTCTTTTGAACTTTCTATTCATCAAATAATCCTGAAAAAAAATATTGTACACAAATATTTTGTACAATTGTACACATTAAATGTTTCTTGAGCAGCAGATCAGCATATTAGAATGATTTCTGAAGGATCATGTGACACTGAAGACTGGAGTAATGATGCTGAAAATTCAGCTTTGCCATCACAGGAATAAATTACTTTGTGAAATATATTCAAATAGAAAACAGTTATTTTAAATTGTAATAATATTTCACAATATTACTGTTTTTACTGTATTTTTAATTAAATAAATGTAGCCTTGGTGAGCAGACGAAACTTCTTTTAAAACATTAAAAATCTTAGTGGTTCCAAACTTTTGGACTGTACTGTATATACAAACAAAGTATTTTGAGAGCATAGAGAGATCGACTTGATTACATCCTTTGTAGTGCTTCATAGGCGTGGGCGGAGCTAAAGAGCACTTAATTTGGCACTTATTGCCTTTTCCGACTCTCTGATTAGTATAATTTTAGGTGTAGTATCACGGGTAATGTAATTTTTCACCAGGAATTCCGCTGTTAAACACAATTATTTTAAGAATAAGCTGAAATAATGTGGGCTGATGGCTTCAGCAGAAGCAAATACCATCTTTAACAACCTCATAGCTCACAGTAGGGATGTCTTTAAAGGTTTATAAGTTAATGTTCAAAATCAATTTCCCTACGGAGAAAATGGAGTTTTACATCTGGAACCCGACTGTTGCACTCTATAGGAAGTACAGAGGGAAAAAAAATCTGCTCCCCTACATATCTATTGGTTGCATAATGCCCAACACTTGAAAAACTAAAAAAAACTTTTTTTCCCTCTGAGTTAAAAAAATAAATAAATAAATAAATAAAACTGGCGGTAACACTTTACTTGAAGGGGTGTGCATAAGACTGACATGACACCTTCATAATCATGACATGACACACATCATGAATATGAAGGAGGTTTTATGAATGTTTATGACAACTGTCATTAAGTGTCATTCACTAAATTATGTCATTTTTAATGCAAAGATGACATTGTTTGAGATGTCTGAGTTATGACAACTTGACATAAACCAATACATCATAACCTGTCAGTGTCTTTGTCATGACAACTTGACATCATTTAGCTTTATGGGTTAACATTTCATTAAACTGTCATGTGGTTGGTTTTGACAATGGCTGTCATGAGGCCATTATAATAGTGTCATAAATATGTATCTTGACCTCAAGTACAGTGGTACAAATTGAACTTGTCATTAAAATGTCATTAAGTGACAATACTCTGACAAATAATTTTATAACAGCGTCATGACTATTTTTCATTTCATGTTTTTTTTTTGTTGTTGTTTTTTTTTCCTCCAACAGAAGTTCAGATAATAGACAATTTCAAATTTCATAAAAAAGATGACACTGTTATAAAATAATGGTAACACTTTATTTTAGGGTCTTTTAACTAGTTGCTTATTACTATTAGCATTCATATGGCTAAAAAATATTGGCTATTTATTAGTACTTATAAAGCACATATTAATGCCTTATTCTGCATGACCATATTCTACATTCTTAATCCTACCCAATACCTAAACCTAACAATTAACTATAATAAGCAGTAAATTAAGAGTTTATTGAGGGAAAAGTCATAGTTAATCGTTTATATATGTGTTCCCTATACTGAAGTGTTACCAAAATAATGTAATGTATTGTTAACCCATAAAGCTAAGTAGTTTTTTAAGTTTGATAATTAATCTGCTATGTCATGTTTATGACAGGTTATGATGTTTTGCTAATGTCAAGTTGTCATGACAAAGACACTGACAGGTTATGATGTGTTGGTTTATGTCAAGTTGTCGTAACAAAGACATCTCAAACAATGTCATCTTTGCATTAAAAATGACATAATTGAGCGAATGACACTTAATGACAGTTGTCATAAACATTCATAAAACCTCCTTCATATTCATGACATGTGTCATGTCAAGATTATGAAGGTGTCATGTCAGTCTTATGCACACCCCTTCAAGTAAAGTGTTACCAACAGGGTCGCAGTTAATAAAAAGTCACATTGTGAGATCTAATGTCACATTGTGGGTTATAAAGTTGAAATTACAAAAAAAAAATTACATTGTGAGATACCGTAAATTCCGGGAAAAAAAGTTTAAATTGCGAGAAATTAAGTCAAAAATTTGAGATATGAAGTAGCAAATTGCTAAAAATAAAGTCACAGTTGTGAGCTATAAAGTTGTAAATTATCTTCTTTTGTTTGCTTTTTTACTCTAAGGCAAAAACAGGCTTCCACAATTGACTTTTGATTGTGTAATGCTTTCAAGTTGATTCAGTCCTATTAAATACAATTTTGTGCTAGAATAAAAGCTATTCATTTAAATGCTACCCCATAAAGGACCACATTTTTAGGTTACCAGACAAAATGTTTGTACAGAATACTACAACAACATGCAAAGTGTACTGTATTAGAGGACACTTACTTGAATGAGATATTTTAATAAAATTACAAACCTTTTCCATTTCTCATTCGGCGTTCTGTGATCTAAATATGAAATGAGAAACAGAAGGTAAAAGAGAGAGAGAAAAAAACTAATCAAACATAAAAAAAATATCCTAAAGTGAACATGTGAGAGGAAACAGGTCCATCATGTACATCCTTTAAGTGCTGTAGATTTGTCTTCTTGATTGATTCTGGGGACAGTGAGCTTTTATCTAAAATTGACCGAAGTGCATCGCTGTCTATTTCCATTACTTTGTTTTGACAATGTGCTCTCCACTGCATTCAAGTAAGAAATGGATCAGGTTGGCGCCGCTGTTTTACATTTTAGTGACAGCATAAGTGTCCATCCATCACTGAAATTTGGATGGAATTGTTTAAGGAGTTGGGATGGATCATTGCCCTGCTCATTGTCCAAGCAGGCAGTTAGTAGAACCAAGGTAATTGATTGACCTTTCGTTGACCCTTTTAATACCTAGTGCTGTTCCCTATAAGTTCCAGGATTATGATTTTTTTTTTTTTTTGTGGCATAACATAGATGCAACATATACTTTCATTATATGTGACATATTCTATATATATATATATATATATATATTAGTGAGTCATGGCAGTACACTGTATTTCTGCTATATCCACAGAAGATACAATGTAAATAAAAAAATGTGTATACATACATATCAATTTTCAGTATGTATTATTTATATATCCATGTATAGTACAGTATATTTATAAATTCATGGTTAGTAGTACATATACTGTACAATTCATTACAGTCTGTGATGTAGCAGCAATGTCCATGTTTGTTGTCACCATATTTGTCACATTATTCTGTATATATTATGATACTTGTATTAATATGTGCCTTAATGAGAGCCCATACTAAAATTCACTAAATAACAGCTACCATTTGCCTAACCACAATAATACTGTAAAAAAAAAAAATATATATATATATATATATATATATATATATATATATATATATATATTATAAAATATAATATATTTTAAAATATTGCCAAAAATATCATTGTATGTCATGATCACATTTAGATGTCATTCAATAAATTGTGATTATTTTTTCCATGTAACAATTGTTACTCCGCCAAATTAATGAATAAAAAAATGAAGTAATCACAAAAATATCAATATCAAATGCACCAAAAATAATCTACTTGTTACGTGTTGCTGGTGCAGAGACGAGGCAGATACGGATTTCCACAATAATAGAAGTACTTTTAATAAACATAGGCAGAGAACACCAAACTAACACTTAACACAACAGAGAACGGACAAGGAGTGAAGGGAGTGAGTGCAATATATGGGAGTGCGAACAATAGAGTCCAGGTGCAGGTGATCCGTGATGATGGGGAGATGACGAGGGAAGTGAGTGCAGGTGTGGAGAACAGGAGGATCTTGGGAAATGGAGTCTAGGAGAACAAGGGATCCGTGACAGTACCTCCCCCTCCCGGTAGGCGCGTCCTCGCGCCGTGGATGGAACAACCGGGAGGGGGGTGGGCGCCCTGGAGACCTCAAGCCGGAGCAGGGGGAAGAGCAGACTGGAGTGGAGGTCTCCAGGGCGGGCTCAAACGCCATGGCGGGTCAGGGGCCGAAGGCAGCCATGGAGGGTCAGGGGCCGAAGGCAGCCATGGAGGGTCAGGGGCCGAAGGCAGCCATGGAGGGTCAGGGGCCGAAGGCGGCCATGGAGGGTCAGGGGCCGAAGGCGGCCATGGAGGGTCAGGAGCCGAAGCCTTGAAGCCGTCGAGCCCAGGCGGCGCTGAAGGACCGGCGGGAGATGGCGGAATCCACGGCTCCGCCGACCGAAGCGCAGCCGGGGCTCCAGAAGGCCGCAGTAGAAGACAGACGACATACAACAAAGTGAACACCGGGGGGAGTGAGGAGGCCAACTGGAACAGAGGGACGGAGGGACGGAGCAGAGACGGAGGAGTGCAGTCCAGAAGTGAGGGCAGGCCGACGAAGGAACAAGGTGTGAACGGGGGCAGGATGGAGACTGGTGAGACTAGTGGACTGATGGGCCATGGTGGAGACGAGGGAGGTTGGAGCCAGGGTGTAGGTAATCGCCCAGAGGTCCGAGGTGGAGATCTGGGCGAAGGGGCTTGAGGTGGAGGTACAGTGCTGAGACATATGGACGGAGGCGGGAGAGGGAGGCAGGGAGGGGAAACAGTCTTTGGGCTGGAGGGTTCAAAAACACAGTTCATAGGAGCAGTTGGTTCGGCGGCGGCGGCTGGAGCGGCTGGCTCGGCGGCGGCGGCTGGAGCGGCTGGCTCGGCGGCGGCGGCTGGAGCGGCTGGCTCGGCGGCGGCGGCTGGAGCTGAGGGCTCGTAGGCGGCGGCTGGAGCGGCTGGCTCGGCGGCGGCGGCTGGAGCTGAGGGCTCGTAGGCGGCGGAGACTGGAGAACTTTGCTCGGCGGCGGAGACTGGAGAACTTTGCTCGGCGGCGGAGACTGGAGAACCTTGCTCGGCGGCGGAGACTGGAGAACTTTGCTCGGCGGCGGAGACTGGAGAACTCTGCTCGGCGGCGGAGACTGGAGAACCTTGCTCGGCGGCGGAGACTGGAGAACCTTGCTCGGCGGCGGAGACTGGAGAACTTTGCTCGGCGGCGGAGACTGGAGAACCTTGCTCGGCGGCGGAGACTGGAGAACCTTGCTCGGCGGCGGAGACTGGAGAACCTTGCTCGGCGGCGGAGACTGGAGAACTTTGCTCGGCGGCGGAGACTGGAGCGGCTTGCTCGGCGGAGACTGGAGCGGCTTGCTCGGCGGAGACTGGAGCGGCTTGCTCGGCGGAGACTGGAACACTTGGCTCTGTCCAAAAGTCTATAAGCCAGGCCACCTCACTAGGTGGCTCGCACAGGGTTGGAGCAGGCTCTGGAGATACTGGAGCGGGCTCTGGAGATACTGGAGCGGGCTCTGGAGATACTGGAGCGGGCTCTGGAGAGACTGGAGCGGGCTCTGGAGAGACTGGAGCGGGCTCTGGAGACACTGGAGCGGCTTGCTTCCTCCTCCTCCGCTTACGGGACCCAGTTGAGGATTGTGGGTTCCGTTTGGGGCAGGCAGGGAGTTCGCTGGAAAGGTATGCAGAGGAAGCCGGAGGTTGACTGACTGGCCCGGCCAACCGTGTCTCTGGATGGACTAGAGACAGACACCCATCCTGAACCCAATCCACGATAAATTTGGAATCATTTAACCATAAAATGGAATTTATGGTTTCGCTTAAGGAGAAACGATAATCGGGTTCACTAAAACGGATGGTGTCATCATCTAGTCCATCCAGAAACAGGGAGATCAAAACTGCTTCAGGCCAGTCAGACAAATAAGCGAGCTCAACGAACTCCTCCACATACCTCTCCAGCGAACGACCTACCTGCAGGAGCCCGATAAGGCGATCGCCGGCTGTCAGGGTGAGAGGCGTTGGAGGAGCTGGATCCAGGGAGCCGGTGAAAGTCTCCATTATTTCTTTTTTTTTTTTTTTTTTTTCTGTGGAAAATCCGGTCGTTTTAGGTCCGTTCTTCTGTTACGTGTTGCTGGTGCAGAGACGAGGCAGATACGGATTTCCACAATAATAGAAGTACTTTTAATAAACATAGGCAGAGAACACCAAACTAACACTTAACACAACAGAGAACGGACAAGGAGTGAAGGGAGTGAGTGCAATATATGGGAGTGCGAACAATAGAGTCCAGGTGCAGGTGATCCGTGATGATGGGGAGATGACGAGGGAAGTGAGTGCAGGTGTGGAGAACAGGAGGATCTTGGGAAATGGAGTCTAGGAGAACAAGGGATCCGTGACACTACTAAAGATGCTTGTTTCTGTCAGTTTAAAAAAAAAAAAATTAAAAGGCAATTGTTACTTTCTGTTACTTTATTTCTGAGAATTCCAACTTTATTTCTTGTAAATGCAATTTTATTTATTTTTTGCAAATTGCAACTTTATTTCTCGCAATTGTGACTTTACGTCTTGTAATTGCAACTTTATTTCTCATAATTTTGACTTTGTATCTTATAATCGCATCTGTATATGTCACAGTGTGACTTTATTTCTTTAAATTTATTTTAATATACATATATACAAAGTTCTGTCATGAAACTCTCAATGGCACAGGCTGATGAATCCTCAATGCAACCTGAGGCCTGTTGCATGAAGCTAGTTGAACAAACTCTGAGTTTCAGAGTACGTTTAGAGCCAGATTTACTAAACGGGGCAAATTAGAGTGAGAGTGCAATTCGACAAACGCGGCGATGGGAGTGGCAGGTTTTGCGCGTGATCTACTGCTGCCGCGGGGCGACACAGACGCAACTTGTTACATGTAATCTGACAAACATGTACACACACATATAATATATATATATATATATATATATATATACATGGCTTGGCAAACGATATGTTCGGATAATGTCTTCCTCTGGCATATCAAAGAAATTAATACAAGTGGAAAATATTTTCTCCCTTCTACCATGCCCTCTCTGATCTCTGCAGTGTCTCCTCCAAGCAGCAACAATTGCAGCCATGTCGCAAAATGGGTTAAGACGTGCTTTTTGAGCATTAAATAATGGCGCAAATGCCAGTAAATTGACTAGCGCAAACATTAGTAAATCGCATTGCCGGATTCATTTCAATACCATACCATAAATTTTGTGTCTGAAAGGGAAACTCCTACAAATGCATATGCAATAAGCTCAGCCACAAAAACAACTCAGTCAACGCCTCTTCAGCGCTAATTTTGCACTGTGTGTCTTTAGTAAATCCTTACAGTAGTTTTTTAATGCCAAAAGAGGGTTTGTGCTGGCGCAAGCTGTTAGTAAAGCCGAGTTCAGACTGCACGATTTTCAAAGAAGTCGGGTCACTGTTCTTTTCATACTGCATGATTATTTTGGCCAGCATTCAGTCACTGCTGTGTTCAAACTGCACGATGGATCGGCGACAGAAGGTTTCACGCTGCATGACTTTACAATAGGAAGAATCGCCGACAACTCTGTCTGGCACGCAAACTACATTTCACAACCAAACACACGCAAGATGTGACAAGGAAACATCGTGATATCAAGCGTGCAAGACCAGAGTTCTCACGTGAGACTGGGTTTATTATTAAAAACGGTAGCCCGCAAGAAGCTTGCAGTACGAATTGCCTGTGCGCTGATTTGCAGCGAAAACAAGAAAAAGAAAAGAAGAATATGGAGGAGGAAATGGTTGGGGAGATATTGTGATATTGATATTGCTGATATTGTGGTCTATAAATCCTCCCCGAATTCCCCGCTGCTCTGTATCTTGCTCTCTCATTGGCTGTCGGTCATCGCCAATGTAGTTTCCAGTCAGAACACTTTTCACACAGCAGGATTTTGAATCGTCGACAGGTCCAGATATTTAGCATGCCAAATATCTCACGGGCGTCTGCGACTCATCGGCGATTCTCTCAGATCACGTCTTTGCTCATTCACACTGCATGATTGTCACTCGCGTGAACAAGCACCGATTTGCCTGTGATTTCGGGCATTTGTCGGCGATTTCTCGAAACCTGTCGGCGAGCCAAAATCGGGGCTAAAATCGTGCAGTCTGAACTCGACTTTAGTCTGGCCCTTAGAGTTGACGAAACCATACAAATCAAACCCGGTTTAGATCAGGTATAAATGTTCTGTCAATTTAGGGTGATTAACTCTAGAGCATGTGCACCTGAAAGTGTGACATGTGCTGCAAACAGCCAATCACATGGAACATGGAGAGTGTCAGAAGGCAGTTGAATGAAAATATCTGACTTTATCAATGTATGTGCATCAACTGAATTTAAATTATCATTTATATAGGTTCACAAAAGCTCAAAAGAATACAGTTTTTTTCACAATAATGTGCTTTAATTTGGAGCGAGAGATACAGGGGGAATGGCTTTATTGCATCAGATACATGTCACTTTGCTCTCAGCTGATTGGTCCAGTTTTGGTCTGAGATCTCTAACCCAGAATAAAAGCTGCTCCGGAGCAGATTAGCCATATAGTTACCATGGCGTTGAACACCACTAAAATCCAATCCACCTTCATGAGCCAAAAAAATAAGAGTTGCTCAAACTAATCTCAAACTTACCTGGGTAGGAACTGAAACCGCCTTCATGCAACAAGCCTCTGATGACATTTACCTCATTTACATGGCACAAGCTGATTGGTTTCTGTTGCATCTGCAGCCAATTAGATTGCTGCTCAACATTTAAATAGCTGGTTAGAGTTTGCTATAGCAGTTTGCAGTGCGATTCAGTGTTCCTCTGAAACCCTCCACCTTCCCCAGCTCCACCTGTATAGATCTGCTACAGGTAATTTTATATGCTGTTTTTGTAGCAGCAGTATATATCTTGTATGCCACAGCAGCGTATCGGCATTTGTATTGGCAGTAGCAAGTCCCTGTACTTGCTCTGCAGCACGAAATATCACGATAGAAATTAATATTTCTATCATGACAACTCTTTTACTATATATACTATATATATTTACACAGCTTCCTTGCTTTTTGCGTTTGTTTTTGTTTTATAGTAATTTGTTAAAATCTTTTTGAATGCTACTTTTGCATAATATACTAGAAATAATGACAATAAATCTATTTCTGGCATGTATTTGATCAGGATCATGTATATTTGGACCATTTGTGTAAACTCAAATATACATATATAATATCTCATCCTTGGTGGTTCACAGATGAGTGTGGACTAAACCCAACCCTGCTATTTCCTAGTGGTGTAATCTAGTGTCAATTTACAGCATGTACAGCATGCCTGACTAAACAGACAAGCCTATACCTCCCTTTCCACCCTCATTTCCCCAGGAAGATGGGCAATCTGCTCATCAGATCTCCCTGGCACTGAGTGAGACTTATATCTGGCATGCATGTCAAAGATAAAACAGTTTTAGGAGGCATCCTGTGGAAAAAACCTTCTCTTCAAGTGTTTCATTTCCTTAACTGCTCTCACTGCTCTTGTGAAGTCGAGTATGTATGCGTGTTTGCATGTGCAGTGTGTGTGTGAGGGTGTTTATGCCCCTGTATTTGTTTGTCTAAGGTTATTGTCAGAGCCAGGAGATGCGTAAGTAAACTCGTTTTTTTGTACATGGTGGATATCCCTCCTAAGGAAACATTTTGCAAAACTCGTGGCCACTTCCTCACTGTTGTATCTATATGGAACAGACAGTATTATTGTTCCCTGATGTAACATGCCAGCACTTTCATAGCCAAGCTGACGCAATAACATCCGGTAATGCTAACGCTGCTCTAAATTGTTTATGCCTAAACGCTAAATTGTTTATGCCTAAAACAATTAAAACACCTTAATATCCTAATAGCATGTATGGTTATGTTTTCATTATGCTAGCACAGGATGTTCAACCTAAAAACTGACAGGTTGAAACTGGCTGTACGGAAAGGAACATTTACAATTAATGAAGCACATTTCGTGCATGCGTGCTCATAAACGGACTTAACCGGTGTTTACAGCTACATACTGAAAAGATCAGATCGAACACAAACGTACAGGTTAACACAGGGCATTCACTGAGGTTACAACATGAATATACAAACCAAAGCGCAAATCCACCCACATACCACTTCAGATCTGAATTTGCTCCAGTATCAGATGCCACTGAACATGTTTTGTTTTTAGCATCATAGAGCATGCTAACAACCAAAGACAACATGTTATTTGCATGTGCAGATGCGTAGTTAACTCACATACACAAGGTACAGGCTGCACAGTCTGGTGAATGATTAAACGCATGCTGCGATATGTTGCATGGACATTTGACTCAGCAAGAAAAGCTATTTGCAATTTGGTGCTTTCATATTGTCTTATCTGACCTTGACCTTGAAATGAACTGTGCTTTGCTGAATATCAATCTGTACATATAGTTTACTTATTTATAATTGACAAATGCTTGCATCCAAATTCACTTAACAACTAGCTAAAAATGGCATTTAAAAAGTGCATTTAAAAGTGAATTTCCTTAAGTGAAATGTGGCCTTGTGGGTATTTCTGATCTTAAATGTAAATTTTGTAAAAGCTGTACTTGCAGATAATATAATATTAATGAAATAAAAGGCCACTTAAAGGGATAGTTCACCCCAAAAATGAAAATTTGATGTTTATCTGCTTACTCCCAGGACATCCAAGATGTAGGTGACTTTGTTTCTTCAGTAGAACACAAATTATGATTTTTAACTCCAACCGTTGCCGTCTGTCAGCTGTCAGCATAATGCGTGTCAATGGAAACTCCATCTATAAGAGTCAAAAAAACATGCACAGACAAATCCAAATTAAACCCTGCAGCTTGTGATGACACATTGATGTCCTTAAACATGAAACGATTGGTTTGTGTTAGAAACCGAACAGTATTTATATAATTTTTTACCTCTAAAACACCACTATGTCCAACTGCATTCAGCATCCGGTTAGTGAGGTCAAAAAACGCGTTCTGATGATGGAAGTGATCTCTCGCACTTTGCTTCAATGAATGCAAGAGATCACTTCTGTTGTCAGAGCGCGTTCAGACCTCACTAACCGGATGTGGAGGGCAGTTGGACATAGTGGTGTTGGACAAATGATATAAATACTGTTCGGTTTCTCGCACAAACTGATCATTTCATGTCTTAGGACATAAATGTGTCGTCACGAGCCGCAGGGTTTAATTTGGATTTGTCTGTGCATGTTTTTTTTACTCTTATAGACGAAGTTCCCATTGCCACGCATTACAGGACTGACAGACGGCAACGGTTGGAGTTAAAAATCATCATTTGTGTTCTACTGAAGAAACAAAGTCATCTTGGATGCCCTGGGGGTAAGCAGATAAACATCAAATTTTCATTTTTGGGTGAACTATCCCTTTAAGTGTACTTACAGAGAGTAGACATTCATGACATATTTCACACTTTGTCATGCTTTGAAGTCACCATAAAATCAAAAATGACAATTGTTTTTTTATGGAATATTGCAGCATGTACTATAAATGACATTCATGCACATCTTTTTTTTGTTGTTGTTGTTAATTTGCTCTCATATTCATTAATCAAAATACCCCCCACCCCCTGCAGCGACGTGACATGTTTACTAGCACAATGGCGGGACAACCTGTCACTCACATGAGATCGACCAATAGCAAACCACAACCATCCAATCAAATCACCATGGACAAAAGCAAGATGGGCCTACATTTTTTCTTGTTTGAGAAGCCATTTCTCTCAGATATATGTCAAAATAGGGAATCAGATATATGTCAAAATAGGTAAGAAAAGACTATTGCAACTTCAGTTTCATGACGACTTTAAAAGAAGTACACTGAACATACTAAAGCACATGTAAATACTTAATTATACACTGTAAAAAATTATTTTCTTAATTTATCACAACATTTTTTCTTTTGTCAAATCAGCTTAGATAATTAATGTGGTTCGGATAACATAATATTTTGCATTTCTGTTGATTAAACTAATCACCTTCATTGTATTAACTCAAATTTTTTATTTCAATGAACTCAAAATTTTAAGGCAACCAAGTAAATTACTTTTTTAAGTTAAACCAACAATTCTTTTTTACAGTGTAGTCATAACTGTAGTGTGCTATTTAATGTTACATTTAAATGTACATGTACTAAATTCCAACTAATTACAAATATATATGACATACAAGTTTCAATAGATATGACATAAGAATCATTTTGTTTACCCTAAATGTTTGTCACTACATTTGACAGAGCACCTGAAGGCAATATAATGAAATTACATATAAAGATGTACTTATGTAAGTCTTACTTAAATGGGTCAAAAAGCACTCACATTTAAATAAACTGAAACCATTATACATTATAATTTAATTGTAAATGACATTCTTTTCAAAAGAATGCTAAAGTGTACAACTTTTTTTAGTTTTTAGTTTTTAGGGGGGCCTACCAACAGCTAATGAGCAAATAAAAACCAGTTATCATGTTCAAAACAGTTCCCAGCATATGCTGGATTTTCCAGCAGAGGTCACGGTGCTGTAGGTGTATGTCACTCATTTTCAAATGTAGCCTGTCTAGTTGCTCTCACCAGCCTTGTGGTCCAGGGGTAAAATTACAGTCCGGAGAGAGTGTGCTGTTTAAAAGCACTGGGTTATCAAGCATAAATAAAACATGGCTAAAAATTCCCGGACATTTATACGTCTCCGGTCACTATTATTACTTTCATTTTAAATAACTAACATTGAATGGTTTAAGCTGTTCACATTTATATTTCTTATTTGTAAGCACAACACAGAACTGTTGTTATGTTTATTACAATGTCAACCATTACAATTTCAAGTGAAACTTTTGCATTCCATACATATGCAGAACAATCATTTAAGAGATTCAGTCCTACATTTAAATGTAGTATTTATGCCCCAAACTTTATAGTGTGTAAGTGACTAGAGACTGTATAAAGCAGAAGCAATATTACTGTAAAAATATGCAATTGGAAGAAATTGTAATGCTTTATTTGGCAGCTCCACCCTATATCAAAGGTGCTGTACTAATAGAAGTCCTACCTTAAAATTAATTTGTCTCCTTATTGGTTCCTCTAAAACGTGCATGTGAATTCGCTGGACCAGCTATTGTGTTATTTGAGTTTAAAAAGATGTTTTTCTAATTAACATGAACAATGAAAAAAGTCTACTTGAATAATTAAAGGGATAGTTCTCCCAAAAAATGAAATTACTCACCCTCATGTCGTTTCACACCCGTAAGACCTTCATTCATATTCGTAACACAAATTAAGATATTTTTGATGAAATCCGAGAGGTTTTTTATCCACCATAGAAAGCAACATAATTACCACATTCAAGGTCCAGAAAAGTATGACATCGTTAAAATAGTTAACATGTCTACAGTGGTTCAACCTTAATGTTATGAAGTGACAAGAATACTTTTTGTGCACAAAAAAAAAAAAAAGACTTTAATTAACAATTTCTTCTCTCCCCTGTCAGTCTCCAATGCTGTTTACGTAGTATTAGTAGAGAGGAAGATTTTTAAAAGCTAATTTGATGTGTACAGAATTAAATAACCAAAACCTCTAATTTTGAGCAATAATATAAATATTACATTTGTCAATAGTCTCCTGTCTCCATTACTGAAACCCAGAAAACGTGAGGCAAAGTTTAACACTGATGGATAAAAATATTGATCGTACACTGCTTAGTGACAAAACACAGTGGGAATCTTCTCTAGGTACACAGAACATCCATATCACAGCAGAGATCATTAAAAAAAGAACAAAACAAGAGCTTCTCACCCAACTATCTGTCTGTCAGTCTATCAATCATAAATATATTAAATGTATTTTTGTTTTTTATAACATATTGCCTTAAATTTAATAAATATGATAATCATTCTGAAAGCAACATTGAATAGCTTCATTTTCTGTTTCTCTGCTTCTCTTTACAAGTGCAGTGCTCTGCAGGGTAAGAAAGCTGTGCTCTGATTGGCTGCTGACAAAGTGTGACATCATCACTGGCTGCTATAAGAGTCCAACTGATAGTCAGGAGCACATTTAGTGTGTTCAGCCGGGAGTGCTGTGAGCATGTAAATGAAACAAAATGACCGTGTAATTAAGAGTGAAACATATTGCGCACACTCAATGTGAGAACACTATGTGAGACCAGAACACTTTCTAAGAGAAACACAATTCAAAAGGATTATTTTTGGATATCTTACGGGAGTCTATGAAGAGTGGAATTAAGTTGGACGACTCTAAAACACTCTCCTGATTTTAGTAAGTGGATTGGCTCTTTTTATGGATATTCTCCTCTGACACATTTAACATGCATTAAAGTCATTCTCATAATTTGCTTTCTCATTGACGCTGTATGTACTTTCTATTTGCTTGTGCTCTCTGAAAAGCATTCCATTTCTGGCTAACATTGCTCTCACTATAGTTTATGTTGATTTTCCTTCCTCAGGTCAAAGCTCATGGAGGGAGAGGATACATTGAGCACGGAGAACACCTCCCTGCCCATGAATGTTTCAGCCGGGCTGAACGATTCTTCTCCGGTGTCTTCACCTGGCTCAGACTATAGTGATGCAGAGGTGGTGTTAATTAGCATCTTAATGGGGCTTCTGGTTCTAGGCATCGTTTTTGGCAATGTGCTGGTCATCAGCGCCATTGTACGATTCCAGCGTTTGCAGACGGTCACCAACTACTTCATCAGCTCCCTTGCCTGCGCCGATCTGGTCATGGGCCTCATGGTGGTGCCCTTCGGCGCCTGCTACATCCTTCTCAACACGTGGCACTTCGGAAACTTCTTCTGCGAGTTTTGGACAGCTACGGATGTGTTGTGCGTGACCGCTAGCATCGAGACGTTGTGCGTGATCGCCCTGGACCGGTACGTGGCGATCATGTGGCCTCTACGCTATCAGTCGATGCTTACGAAGCGGAAGGCCTGCGGGGTGGTCCTTGGGGTGTGGGCGGTGGCCGCCCTTATCTCTTTCTTGCCCATCCACATGGAGTGGTGGGTGTCAGATGAACCTGAGGCATTGCTCTGCTTGGAGAACCCCACCTGCTGCGACTTCAACACGAACGCCGCCTACGCCGTGACCTCCTCCATCATCTCCTTCTACATCCCGCTGGTCATCATGGTATTTGTGTACAGCCGGGTCTTCCAGGAGGCCCGTAGGCAGCTTCAGAAAATCGATCGCATTGAGGGGCGCATACGCACACAGAGCTTCAGCACCCAGGAGGGGAATGAGGTGAAGAACCGGAGGACCAAGTTCTGCATGAAGGACCACAAAGCTCTGAAGACCTTGGGGATCATCATGGGAACCTTCACCCTCTGCTGGCTGCCGTTTTTCGTGCTTAACGTGGTGGCAGCCATCTGGAAGATGGACAACATCATGTTGCCTTTCAGGATCTTGAACTGGATCGGCTACGCCAACTCCGCCTTCAACCCCCTGATCTACTGCAGGAGTCCTGAGTTTAGAAACGCCTTTCAGGAGATCCTGTGCTGGAGAACTTCTCATCTGCCTTCCACAAGGAATAACAAGGGCTATATCTACAGCGGCCACAGCTGGCAAGTCCACAAGAAGACCACCAGACAACGAGAGCCCTCGCCAGCTTGCGAAACAGAAATGGGTGCTGACTGCTTGACTGCAGGCACCAAAAACACAAATGGGAATTGTAATAAATCTGTGATGTCCAACTTTTAGCCAGTTTTGAACGTTTGGATATTCTCTTCATATTCCCTGGAGCACTGGAGATATTTCTGGTTGCAGCCACTTTTGTCTGTGACAAAACATGGTTTTTAGATGTTTTAGCCTTTGAAACAAGAAGGTCTGTTGTCATATTGTGATACTTGTATTGAGTCAGAACAAATGGAAATGAAGGAACTTCTGTTTTTGGACAAATGAGGAAAGAAACAGGGTTTGAAAGCCAAGACAGTCTACCTCTGGATTCCACTTACTACCTCGAGACACTTTTCACGTCTCAACTGAAACCTGCATGGATAGTTAATTCATAATTTATTCAGAAATGCCTCAACTTACAAACCGAGAGTCTAGATTTGTAGTTGATTGCAGATCTTAAAGAGTGTCAGAGGGGTGTCTTATAGCAGACAGACTTGTTACATTCCATTAAGAGCTTGGGCTTCTCCAGTCAGAGGAAACATAACCCTCTGATGAGGGCCAACAGGTGCACATTGCCGTCTGTGCTATAACCAGCTGTTCTTGTCGAAAGGAAAAAGTATAGGAGCCAAGCAGTTCTCTCCAACCCCAGCACTTCAACCTTCCCCCGTTAACATTTCCACTGGGAAATCATTTTAAGGTTACAGCTGAAGCTGTATCTATAAAGGGTCATGTTTATAAAAGTAAGTACGCATTTGTAGGCTGGGTGGCACAGTAATGATGATATATTTAACACGTCAATATACGTCCAATGAAGGTGCCAATAAATCTCAATGCTTAACAGTATTTAAATGTTGAGTATGTAAATCATGATGCTATATCAGCATCATAATTTCAGGAATACAACTTCTGGCATCTAATTTATAGGGGTAGGTTGTGTTTGTACTGTTTGCAGATTCCTGAACAAACAGTCCTTTGGGCACACAGCTCAAGCTCACCTGATATTGATCTGATGGTTGTTCATTTCCATCTGTTTAGTTATATATAATAGCCCGGGCAATGCACTTGATTATGACAGATACACTACTGGAAGATATCTGACATTAAAAAAGCTGACAAATGTACGTTTACGCAATGGCCCAGTGTTGGTGTCATTGACAGCACGTTTGCTCATATACACAGACAGTGTTTTGCTCTTTGAGCCCCCTTCCTGTGTATGTGCACACACACAAACACATACGCGCGCGCACGCTGTATAGACCTCGATCCGATCCCCGATCATTGTAGCACCATATTTATTTTTTGCCAGGAATAAAAACAAGGTTGTGATGGATAGAAGTACAGAGTGTTCAAAGAATTGTAGTCTTAATTAACAACTTGGTCATTTTTAAGCTGACGAAAGATATGTCCAAAAAATTGGTTTTGAAAGCTGTGAGTTTTGAAAATTATGATCCAGAACCTATATGGAGTACATGCTATTGTAAAGACTGTAAAATTATTCTCACACAGCCTCATTTTCATCCACATGAAATTAATTATGGTGAGTTTACACGGACTAAGGTCTATTCCAGGTCTATTTATATGTTGTTATGCTGTTAATATACACAGATGTTTGAAATACAGCAAAATTAATAAAATATTAATATATAAAATTAATATAATAAATAAAATAGTAATTATAAATTGTAGAAATATATACAAGCATGAAGTATTTCAAATATCCATCTAGGATTGTTTTTGTGAAATATGTTCTTTGGGATAAAAACTGGAAGCTTGAATCTCTTTTATTATGTGAAGCATTTAGGGTGTTTTGTTGTTGGTACTGTAGTAATGAACACATCATGCTTCTCATGTAAAGTATTAGTCAAGCATTGTCTTAGGCACATTTTGTATGAAGTATTTGCCACATTGATGGACAAAGCAGTATGTGAATGTAGCCTAATGTGTTACTGTGTTTTGACAGCACATTTCTCAAATGGTATCTGCTTAGTTTGTGTCATTCCACGAAACAAATAATCTTGTTTGCCAAGTGCAAATGTTTCCTCTATGCTACTTTTACCACAAAAAGTGTTTTGTTTTAAAGTGTATTATTTTTGTTTATTTATTTTTGTATGTCCAACCAGCTGCTTTATGTACAAAGTGACAAAATAAACATGGTGGTTTGTAATGCTGTCTTTGAGTCAGGTTCTTGTGTGAAGATGTTGCACACTTTATGCCATCTAGTGTTGACAGGAAGCATATAGGGATGACTTGGGAATGTTTTCTTTCAACATCTTCAAAGTCAACTCTATTTGTCTCAAAATGTTATATAATATTCATATATCTATCTGCCCCAAATTAGTGTATACATCTATTATTTATCCCTAAACAGTAAATTATTGTCAAAGGATGTTGTTGCAATCTACGTCCTGATTTTGCCCTGTAAAAAAATATTTTCATAATATATCACATTTTTTTCTTTTGTCAAATCAACTTAGATAATTAATTTGGTTCACATAACATAATATTTTAAGTTTCCGTTGATTAAACCAATCGCCTTCATTGTATTAACTCAAATTTAAGGCAACCAGGTAACTTACTTTTTTAAGTTAAACCAACAATTCTTTTTTACAGTGTGGGTAAACATATTTTGTTGATCCTGGAACAACATTCCTGTCTGAAAATTTAGTCCTACCCCTAAACCTAACCCTACTCATAAGTTATGCCTAAAATCAGAGGGAAATGATGAATAACACTGACGTAGAAGCACCTAACCCTGGTTGTAAGCCTAAACTTGGCAAACTGTAAACTTATCCTTCAAATCTGATTGGTTGAATGGAATGTTGTTCCAGGATCAACAATGTTGATCCAGGAACATGCTGTACTCAGCAAAATAGGTGTAGACTAATAAAAATATGTACATTTTATATTTACTTAAATATAATACAATCCTTGTTATCACTCATTCTCAAGCACATCTATTATAACTTATTTCAGAAGAACCCCACCTTAAATTAATTCTGTGTTATTTTAACCTTCATGCAGAAGCTTCTGTAAACATTCGTTTAAATGAACTCTATATGTGCACTATGGTGCTCTTTTCATGCCAGAAAAAAAAGGAAAAAATACTTTTAAAAGACTTTATGTTAAAAGGTGATGTATTTTATTTAAAAAAAAAAGTGGTTTATGTTCCTTTGATTTTTTTCAATATTATCGCTAATACTGCATTTAATTAGCTATGGTTATGACAATAATTTTTATGTTTATGTTTATTAATGATGGTAATATTTATGAAAACTATAAAACATATACTGTTATGGGTTGCAGCAACAGCAGAGTGTTTTCAGGGACCCAAAAAGCCACAGAAATCACTGAAAATAAGGAACGTTATCAAAACTGCAATATGTCACACTCTGTGTAAAGGGTTAAAAAACAAGTAGGTGCTGCTTGAACCAAACTATACTGG
Organism: Ancherythroculter nigrocauda; assembly: GCA_036281575.1. Lineage (NCBI taxonomy): Eukaryota > Metazoa > Chordata > Actinopteri > Cypriniformes > Xenocyprididae > Ancherythroculter > Ancherythroculter nigrocauda. Next base: position 8,053,803 of record VTFQ01000017.1, on the reverse strand, counting down.
GTTACTTCATTCCACACAGCTGTAGACACATTGTCAAGCTTTAATCCAGACAGATGAAAGGACATTTGGAGCAATGAGTCCACAGATTAATGCTAACAGACCACAGAAGCATTAATAATTTGTGTATTGAGTGACTCTGTCGAGGGCACAAAAAATAGATTTTTCTCCCTGTGATTTCCCTTTGGTACAAAAAAGTCCAGAGAGACACAAAGATGAATGGATGATACAAAGGCAAGATTACAGTGTACAAACAAATAACCAGTGTCTCTTTGCAATTAAATAAGTTAATATTAAATCTATAATAAATATTAGCTGTAATGTAAATATATCTGGAAATCACAGGAAAAGCTAATGGAATAATAAAATAATTACATATTAAATTAGCTGCACTAAAAGTCTCTATTTAATATTTGAATCACCATTTATTTATTTTTTATTATATTATAACTAAAAATCAAGCACCTTCTAATTGAACCTTTTTGACATGTTTATGGGCATTTTAATAATGATGTTATAGTCCTACGATCATACTCTACTTTTGTAGAGTTCTGCTGTTTAATGAAGGAGTGGGTGGACAAGACAGTTGCCCTGTGACATCCAAAGACGCAAGTCTTTACAAAGAAAAATCACCATACACGGATGGCCAAATGCATAAAGGGTTATCTGTTCACCCACTGATGAAGCCTGCAGGACTCAGCTCATTTTCACAATACTGATGATGACTCAATGTTTCATATATAGCTAAGTAAAAGGTTATCTGATAATAGGACACATCTCCATGTCATATTAAATAGTAGTATAATTGTTATACATTTAAATAGCAAACATACTTTGCCAATAGCCTAAATCACTTTCTGACTATGATTTTACTTGTATATATTTTAAAATGTGACCACAGACTGAGCCCCTACATAGGTGTACCAAGTTTGGTGAAAGGATCTCATTCCGTTCAAGAGTGATAGCCGTTTTAGTAAAAGTGCCCAGGCCCACTGCAAACGTTTTGCCGTGAATAGAAAGTTTGACTTTTTTTGATATTGACAATCAGACTCCAGATAATCTTTCTGCACTTGTTTGATTCTGATGGGGCAAAAAACCTAGGACTAGTTCAAAAAAGTAGTTTTTAAAAAAAATCCAAAATATCCCAAAATTTTGCAAATCCATGTTAGTTCATCTTGAGCCAAGGATTCCAACAAATATAAACACTTGAGTCTGCGACTAACAGTTTAGGAGTTATGGGCAATTTCATAATTTTGATCGCTGTAGCGCCACCATCAGGACGATTTACCTGATCACTTTTAGGGCAGAATGCTGATCTTTGAAAATCCTAAAAAAGTACAATAGCCAGTATCAGACAGCATTTCCTTTCTTAAGGCCTGTTCACACCAAGAACGATAACTATAAAGATAACGATAAAGATGTAGTTCTAAAAATCATTCTAAATATAAAAGAACAGCACTGTTCACACCACAGCTATGATGATAATGAGAAAAGATATCACTTTCAGAAATATTTTTTCCAGCTGCTGAACGATAAAACACTGACAGCCAATCAGAATCCATTCTAATTTAAGGACTCAAGTATTTAAAATGGCAGACGACTTTTGCAGAGAAGTTAATCGTCGAGGTCTAGAAAAAGCCACCTCTGTTTGACAATTCAAACCCCCTTTTCAAGGAGACTTTAAAGAAAATGGATTTAAAAAAATCGGTCATACCATCTAAATAAATGGTGAGAAGTATTAATGATGAGATCATTATGCCAGGCTAGCAAACAGTGTATCATAAAATTACCTCAGGTATCCAGCGCTAGTTTCGACAACATTGCTTCCTTCGAAGTTGCAGTGAAAAAGGCTAGCCGTTGTTTTTATTCCACTATATTGACTTTGTCAGCTAAATTCACTATTATATTAGATTGATTACAGTAGCTAGATTCACTCAAAACATAGCATGCTGAGGACATCTGCTGGTTAAAGATGTGTAAATGCAACAAGAACAGCAAAAACAAGCTGTGTCGCATTTGAAGGCTGCATACGTCATCAAGGATGTCTTATCCCTTACGAAAAAGAAGTTTATTCAGTGTACTATTAGTATACTTCTTTTAAACTAAAAATAAGAAAGTATACTTTCAGTCTACTTTTTATATACTTCTCAGAAATATACTTTATGTTCTTCTGTGAAATATACTTAAAATTGCACTTAAGTATACTGACAGAAAAGTCTAAGTGTATTTGGCCTATACTTGGACTCAGTCTTTTGATCGAGATATACTTAGTAGTATAAAAGTATAGTATAAAATACATTGTTTGAAAATATTGATTTATAAAGAAAACAGATATCTTCCTAATTCTGAGTATCTGAAATTTTGTGTAGGCTAGTCCACTGGTAGTGTACATAGGAATTTACTTCAAATCTACTTCATTCTTTCCTCGCCATTGACTGCATTTTCAGGCTACACGGTAGGGGGCGCTGTTACGCATCTTCTGAAAGAGTATACAATCTCTATGGCATTATTTTACTGTCAAATGTCGAGAGTGCATTGTTGTGACGCGAGAGCACTTCAATATAATGCGCAAGTGCATTTCCTTTGCTCTCGCACAAAACTGGACGCACGCTGTCAAATATACAGTGCTCTCTTATGAACTGCCTCTCATCTCGCTCAGATATCGTGTGCACACTCAAACTGTGTCCTGCCCACTCATGAGAGCTACACATTCCAAAAAAGTTGGGACAGGTAGCAATAAGAGGCCAGAAAAGTTAAATGTACATATAAGGAACAGCTGGAGGACCAATTTGCAACTTATTAGGTCAAATGGCAACATGATTGGGTATAAAAAGAGCCTCTCAGAGTGGCAGTGTCTCTCAGAAGTCAAGATGGGCAGAGGATCACCAATTCCCCGAATGCTGCGGTGAAAAATAGTGGAGCAATATCAGAAAGGAGTTTCTCAGAGAAAAAATGCAAAGAGTTTGAAGTTATCATCATCTACAGTGCATAATATCATCCAAAGATTCAGAGAATCTGGAACAATCTCTGTGCGTAAGGGTCAAGGCCGGAAAACCACACTGGATGCCCGTGATCTTCGGGCCCTTAGACGGCACTGCATCACATACAGGAATGCTACTGTAATGGAAATCACAATATGGGCTCAGGAATACTTCCAGAAAACATTGTCGGTGAACACAATCCACCGTACCATTCGACGTTGCCGGCTAAAACTCTATAGGTCAAAAAAGAAGCCATATCTAAACATGATCCAGAAGCGCAGGCGTTTTCTCTGGGCCAAGGCTCATTTAAAATGGACTGTGGCAAAGTGGAAAACTGTTCTGTGGTCAGACGATTCAAAATTCTTTTTGGAAAACTGGGATGCCATGTCATCCGGACTAAAGAGGACAAGGACAACCCAAGTTGTTATCAGCGCTCAGTTCAAAAGCCTGCATCTCTGATGGTATGGGGTTGCATGAGTGCGTGTGGCATGGGCAGCTTACACATCTGGAAAGGCACCATCAATGCTGAAAGGTATATCCAAGTTCTAGAACAACATATGCTCCCATCCAGACGTCGTCTCTTTCAGGGAAGACCTTGCATTTTCCAACATGACAATGCCAGACCACATACTGCATCAATTACAACATCATGGCTGCGTAGAAGAAGGATCCGGGTACTGAAATGGCCAGCCTGCAGTCCAGATCTTTCACCCATAGAAAACATTTGGCGCATCATAAAGAGGAAGATGCGACAAAGAAGACCTAAGACAGTTGAGCAACTAAAAGCCTGTATTAGACAAGAATGGGGCAACATTCCTATTCCTAAACTGGAGCAACTTGTCTCCTCAGTCCCCAGATGTTTGCAGACTGTTATAAAAAGAAGAGGGGATGCCACACAGTGGTAAACATGGCCTTGTCCCAACTTTTTTGAGATGTGTTGATGCCATGAAATTTAAATCAACTTATTTTTCCCTTAAAATGATACATTTTCTCAGTTTAAACATTTGATATGTCATCTGTGTTGTATTGTGAATAAAATATTGAAATTTGAAACTTCCACATCATTGCATTCTGTTTTTATTCACAATTTGTACAGTGTCCCAAATTTTTGGAATCGGGTTTGTAGTCCCAAGCGGTATTAAAATAGTACACTTACAAGTTTACTACTAGTACATTGATACTAGTATACTTTCTAAATAAAGTATACTTAAAAAAATATATTTGAACTTATATATTTGTATACTTCTTTTTATTTAAGAAAAGTAACTGTAATAAAATTGACTGTTATTCCTCGTGAGGTGTAAAATACTATAATTTCTTTCATACACACCTTGATGTACACACTTTGAAACCACAGCACGTGAGCTTAGATTCGTTGGTGTGGACGCAAATATAATTATTGTTATAGTTATCTTTAGGGTTATCGTTCTTGGTGTGAACAGGCCTTTAATGTGTTCCATTCTGAAGGGCCCAAATCAAGACCATAATTTAAAAAAGAAAAGAAAAAGAAAAAAACACATTCAGTCAGTCATTTAGTGGATGGATTATAATGACTTTAATGATTCTGTTCTCTCTGTTATTTCCTGCCTGCCCCCTGGGTCCACTAAAAAAAAAAAAAAAAAAAAGAAGAGGAAGAAGAAGTCTAAATAACATGTAATTATGGGCACCTGCACACTTATGTTTATGCTAATCATTGTGCTTGTGTCTGTGTAGTTCAGTCTGCAGAGTTAAAAGCAATAAGAACCAATCAGGCTGAACACACAGGTGAAAAACAGATGCCTATAATACATAATTATCTTTAAGGAAGTAGTTTTCATTAGGACTGTGTGGATGAGGAAACCAAAGTTGTAATGTAATGTAGCTAATATAGATTTGGAAAAGTTTTTGTAGTTTATAAGACAATAATGGTATCATTTTCAAAAATGTGCACTTTGAAACCCGTTTTCAAAAGTTAGCATTTTCAGGCCCCCAAATACCGTTGTCATGTAAACGTGTGAACGGCCAAAATCGGCGTCCACTTGCGCGCAGTGACGGATCCGCAACAGGCCCGTCGCCAAGGGGGGGCATTAGGGGGCAGTGCCCCCCCAGATGACAAAACGTGCCCCCCTAATAGTCATCCAGCAAACTTCCGATTGAGAGCAAAAACCTTATCTGTGAATCTGGCTATTTACATATTCCAGAACGAAATGTCTTCAGCAGCATTTAGCTCATAGGAAAACTCTCTACAACGGTAACTTTAAATAACACATTGTCTTCAGAAATATGATATAGAAATTAGGCGGAGTGTGTGTGGGCCGGCGATGGACTTGAGACTATTTTCTCACTCAAACCATTGCCTACCTGCTGCTGCTTCTGATTGCTTGTAGAGGGAAAAACTGCACATAGCTACTGGTCTAGCATCAGTTAATATTAGCATATTGGCGAAACATCCAGTGCGCCTCTGTGTTTGCGCTCTGAAGAACGACAATACTTTACAACGTATTCTTGGAGCGTTGAGCATTGTAGCTAATCACGAAAAAATCTGTTGATTTCTGGAACGAATTATAATGAGGGAATATTTGCCAGCGTCTACAACTCAAAATCCACTTACCGCTCAAAACGAGTTTTTGTTCAGTGCTAACTACCTCTGACTTGTCATTGAGTTCCAGAAATCAACAGAACTTCTTGAGATCGCAATGAACTAAAATGAGTGAGATTTTTTTACTGATTATAAAGAGAGCGTCTTTTGCGCACTCTCTGCCAAATCCCGTGTGCGTAATCTGTTAAAATTAACAGTGGTTTGTGAACGTAAACACTTTATTAACAAATAATAATTTATCAGCAGTGTTTATGTTGGGATATGTAGGTTGTGCTGTGACAAGTAAGTTAAAGCTATTTCGAGGAAATATGTTTTTAAATGGGAATCGCATCTCTATACCCTGGAGTTGGTTCACCCTCCGCCTGATCAGAAAATTCATATATAACGCATTATTACACAAAACCGAACTCGAAACATAATTAGGCCGTATTTATTAATGACTATCACTCGAGACCTGCCGCCTTCAACTATTTTAATGGTGAGTACACTCAAAAGTCTTTGCTACACTTAAATATGCTACAGATGTAGGCTAGCCTATTTATTGCTATTTTGGTATGTATCATTTTTATTATTGTGCCTCGTGTTTGCAAAGTATATTGCCGGGGTTTCGTTTTTGGTGTAGTTTGTGTCTTGTGTTTTTGTAATATAGAACTTTATTTCATTATAGAAGTCTATTTCATTAATAATAAATATGGGACATTATTATTTTGGCGAATGACTGTTTCTCAGATTATAAAAATGTGTGCCCCCCTATGGAAACCGAATGCCCCCCCATTCTATGTGTTCTGGCGACGGCCCTGATCCGCAATGAAGGCGGATCGCGGACCCGCCGTGGCTCCACGCTGCGTCCGCTCCGCATCCGCGATTAAAACCTTACCTCCGCGGCGGGTACGTTTGGGACCCGCAAAATGATACAACCGTTACAGTAAAGGCGCGTGCGCGTCCATGGATCCGACATGGGTCCGCTCAGGATCCGCTGATTGACAGTAGAATTTACGGCGCCGCCCGGAGGCGGAGCTGATCCTCTGTGCGGCGCCAAAACGAATGTGACCGTCACATGGGTTTGGCGACTTAAATGCGGATCCGCCTAGGAGTCTCCTGCTGTGTGGGGAAATACACTGATGTTTCCATAGCTATAGGGAGTCATTTCAGGGCAACAGTTTCAAATGATAATCATCACTGATTACTATTGTAGTAAAACCTTGTAGTAAATCTGTGATGAGATCAATGGCTATATGAACACACACACACACACAAAAAAAAAAATGCATTCAGTGAGTCATCAAGACATCAAAAACGTTTTCTCCATAGTGCATTCCATGATATGAAATATTCTTGATAGACACCAGCTTTAGTATACTTGAAGCCTTCAAAAAGAATGAACAATAACACCTAATGATGAGAATATATCACATCCAACATGTCATCCATGTTTTATGGTCTGTAAGCATTAGGACGGGATGTTCTGCTTCATGGTGTTTTGACCCTTCAAAGACAATTTCAAGGCCTGGAACTAATCAATGTGAGACTACAAGAAAACTAAGCACAGGAGTAGGTTTACCATTACTTCATACATGCCAGAGAGGATTTGATGTATTCAAGTAAGTAACTGGTAGATTCATATTTTAGATAGTATAAACTAATATGGATTTTCAGTGAAATAAGTGAAACCTACATTAAACACCTATAAATTAACCCTCCTAAGCTGTTCAAAAAGGGTCACATATTGGCTGTTTTCTATCATTTTTGACCAGGAACAGTAAGAGTGTAACCTTTGAAATGAAAATATATAAAATTATGGTTACACTTTATTTCAATATTCCACTTTAGACATTCTTCTTACTATAAGTAACTTTACAACTACGTGTCAACTATCATTAATTTGCAACTACATGTCAAGTAACTCTCATTAAAGTATTAGTAGACTGTTCAGTTAGGGTTCGGTGGTAGGGTTAGGAACGTAATAGTGAAAGTGACATGACGTGTGGCCAAGTATGGTGTCCCATACTAGGAATCTGTGCTCTGCATTTCACCCATCCAAGTGCACACACAAAATCGCCCATCACTAGATTTTTTGGTGCACTAAAAGTAGTCTCATTGCTTTATAATATTAAGGTAGAACCACTGTACTCACATGAACTGTTTTAAATATGTCTTTTTAGTACCTTTCTGGATCTTGAGAGGTTCAGTGACATTACTGGCAATAGAGGCCTCACTGAGCTATCGGATTTCATCAAAAATATCTTAATTTGTGTTCTGAAGATGAACAAAGGTCTTATGGGTGTAGAACGACATGAGGGTGAGTAATAAATGACATTATTTTCATTTTTGGGTGAACTAACCCTTTCATCTTTATTTTCAACTGTAGCTGACAAGAACAGATCACACATAATGGATCTAGCAGAAAGTTTGTGTCCTTCTCGCCCAGGGGAACTAGAGAGACACATACAGGCCTTCCTGGATTTATGCCATCTTGCCCACTATGACGACGACAGCCTGCGTGTGTTTTTCTGGGCAGGTCTCATGGAGACAGACCTCAAGGGAGCTTCCAGGAATACGTGTACTGGGTCCAATTTCATTGCGGATCCAACTTTACCATCGGTGAGGTGGAGAAGAATCACTATATTACAGTCCACACTGCGCACTTCGTGCTACCGGCCACCACCATCTCTACAGAAGCTAGAGCCCACTGCAGACAAGGATCCCAAGCCCACCATGATGCCAGCACCAGATGTAATGCCAGAGCCAAATATTGTCCCGGAGCCCGACAAAGAATCTGACTGACAGGGTATACTGGTGGAATATGAGGGGTTGGTGTGAAGCCCTGTCTCGTCAGCTAAGGCACTGAATGCACTGAACTCTGAGCCCCTGATTTTATTTGAGGATATGGAGGATAATAGCACCAAGCCTGTTTCATCACCCTGCACCAAGTCTGTTTTGTCTCCCAGCACTGAATTATTGATGTCTGTGATGTTCCTGCCTTGCATCCTACTCCCACCTCCTCTGCCTGTTCCAAGTCGGCCAAGAGAGCTGTGCTTGAAAATTCTGCTTGTTCCGCGTTGGCCAAGGAGGCCATTCCTGAGAAGTCTGTCTGTCCTGGAGGCTGTTCCTTAAACTCCTGCCTGCACTACCTAGTCTGTCAGCCCTGTCTTCACTGCCTCTCATAATGTTCGACAGCTCAGCCTGGACTGTCGACCCATTTGCTCCACCTAGTACCTCCATGCCCGTCATTTCTCCTAGGCCCATCAACCTGGCGGCTCCACCGCGGCTCCTCAGCTCCTCCTGGGACCGTCATTCCTACAGCTTCATCAGGCTTCCTAGTCCCTCTGGCTCTGCCTTGGTCAGTTGTTGTCTGACATCACCATGGACTTACGGGCCTTCGTCTGCGACTCATCCTTTCACCCCTTTGGCTCCATCGGGCTCTGCCTTCCCCCTGGCTCCACCTCAATCCTTGGGCACACCAGCTCCGCCTTAGTCCTCCAGCACCCTGGCACCCGCTCATCCCCACGGCTCCACCATGGTCTCCAGGACATTCTGTGTTGCCGGTCTTGTCAGCTCTTCAGCTCTGCCTGGGTCTCCATCACCATCAGCCTCATCTCAGTCGGTCGTCCCCTCCACCATGGCTCCTCCCTCCCTTGACTCCGTTGTGGGCTTATGTTCCATCCTGGCTCCTACTCCTACTCCTACTGCTGGCTCCTCCCTGGCTTCTACCTCTGTCATCTCGTCTATGCATTCTCCCACTCTTTGCTCCGCCCTGGTTCCTGTGGTCTTTCCTTTTGCCTGCCCAGTACCCACCTCCTAAGCCCACTCTCGCCCTCCTCTGTTGGACTTTGTTTATTGTTGTTGCTTTTATAGTTAAAGCACGTTGTCACGCCTTCTTGATTCGGGGGGATGCAATGGATAATCTGGGTTTGTTTCTGTTTTGTGTTGGATTGTCACATGTTTTAGTTTGTTTGTTCTCTTTCCTAGTTTTCTAGTTTTATCTAAAGTGACTTACAATTTAAAGTTCTTGCTAAAGGTAAAGGTACACTTTTCTTGCTTTCCCTGGTAATCGAACCCATTACTTTTCCTTGGCATTTCTATCACCATGCTCTACTGTTTGAGCTACAGGAAAACATTTTACAATGTACAATGGCACTATGCTGTCTGTTTCAATAGCATCAAAAAGTAGAGGTGCTTACTATTGATGTCCTAACTCTCAATGTGTTCAAACAAAATGGACAAGGGCTGTATGGATGACCCATTATTAACTTACACTTCAAAAACCCACTAAAACTGAAAACGTTTCAGTAATGAAACTCTACATGGTGCAAGCTGAACAAAGCATAACACTCAGAGATCACTGAGGGTGCTTCTGAAATTAGTGAGGGTGTTGTTACAGTTACAGTACAAATATAAAGTATGGGCAAACAGCACCTATAAGTACCACCTGTATAAAAATAGTTCAAGCATAACAAGCATACTACAGTAGAGTAATAGGTTGAATTTTAAAACATTTAAAACATTTATTACTTTAAAAACTTTATAAACTGTCAGTCATGATTTATGATGCAAAATCATAAATATTAAATGGTATTACAAGACTTATTTTTTAAGTGTAGGTTTGGATGTAATTTTTAAAAGACTTTTTACATATTTTGATTAACTTGTTTTTAATGCTACCGCTAATTAATGTGATTTCATCTATGAATTACATTAAATTAATTACATAAATTAATTACATAAATTTTCATAAATTAATGTGCATACACAATGCTACTTGAATACTTGATTCTTATTGGTCAATCATGGCATTCAGCCATCAGATATTTTCTAATATTAATATGGAAACACTGTATATCATCTCTGACATTTCTGTCTCAGCTTTCTCAATCAGCTTGCCAAATAACAGCTTTGGCCTTTGGCCATTGCACACACACACACACACACGTTCATAACAGTCAAATTTACCATTTTAAGAGTATGCCAGCACAGGTACAAAGGTTGGTTACTTCTCTAGTTTAATACGTTCTGGTCTAACCCAGTCCAGGTACATTTTATGAGTCAGGACAGCAGCTGTTATACACACGATTAATGTGGCTCTTTTACATTGGCGCTGTAAATTCAGACATAGGCTGTGTTCAAAATGGGATAAATCACCTCCCAAGGGCACTTCACATTGAGAACAATCATGGCTGCTATACTGACAGGTCGCACCAAACCGAAGTGCTCAGAACTGGCCACTTCAAAATACTCTTCGGGATGAAGAATTTCGAAATTTACAACGGAGTGAAGTTTACAACTTCACTCCCATGATTCTTTTTGTACACAAAGGGCGCCTGCTTAATTGACTCAGCAAAATGATGCAGAAATGCATTCCAAGGAACAGTTTTTTGGTCCCCTACTTCTTTCATCCCTTCAAAGGGATTAGGGAATAGGGATGAGCCCTTCAGAATGGAACACAGGGACACTCTCAGTCTCAAAAACAGGGCCAGGTTACAGAAAAGCACTGTTCAGTTCAGCTCAGAAATGGGCCTATAGTATTAGTAACCTGTACTTTGTCATCCGGACTGCTTGTCAGTGATTACTCACATAGACAGAAATAGTTTTATTGAATATACCAAAGAATGATGTGTCTGTCTCCTGAAATGGGCAGGAAATCTTTATTTCCAACATTAGCATGGCCATGACCTTATGATGATAAGACTGTTTCCTTCCATCCATCCACAACTTCCATCTATCTGTTCATTATCCATCCATCAGACAATATTCCAACCACCCAAATAGATACAAATAAATTGGCATGCTTTTGAAGATTGCTAATGATTGATTGGGGGTGTTTATGCAAAATTATTGGAAACAACACACCAGTGTGTGAATTAATTTTTTTTTTTTTTTTTTTTAATATTTTGATTAAAGGGCACCTATTATGCAAAATTCACTTTTACATGGTGTTTGACCATAAATGTGTGTTGGCAGTGTGTGAGCAAAACCACCCTAGAATGAGAAAAATCCACCCAGTGGTTTTTTTACCATCTCAATAATTCATAAGCACTGTCTCAGAACGCCCTGTTCTAAGATTGCTCTCACTGTGACGTAGAATTGCGCTAAGCCCCACCCACGTGGTTTGATTGACAATCTGGTTTTGGCATAGACCCCACCGTCGGTGATCTGTCAACCATCCTCCATTGTTTCAACGACAGCCGGTAATGTCTCCTAAGAAACATAAGTGTTCTGTTGTGGGATGTAATAATGAACATAGTAGTTTTCACTTACTTCCGACATCAGAGCCACTGAAAAGGCAGTGGATGGATTTTATTCACGAAGGAAAGGCGCCACTCAAAATTCCAAAATACGTTTATGTTTGCGCGAATCATTTTTTGACTGACTGTTTTGAGAACGAGGGTCAATTCAAAGCAGGTCTTGCTTCAAAGTTAATCCTCAAGTGTGGATCGTTGCCTACTGTTCGCGATCCAACGTCACCTCCAGAAGAAGTAAGTGTATTTAATGTTTTTTGAGCAAATAGTCATTTCAGTCGATGTCAGCCAATTCAATAACAAATGCGTCTAAAGTTGTTGTCGTCGTCGTAGAATGTCTGTGTATATAATTTAAACCTTGTTTGTATAGTGTGTATCTAACGTACTTAGCAAACGTTATCAAAAAATTGCGCGAACGTTATCACAGTGTGTGTGTGTGTGTGTGTGTTGCACATCCATAATTTCAAAGGGGACGCGATTAAAACTCTATAAGTACATAAATGTATCAAATAACCATTCAGAGACGTCCTGCTCCATTCTCAATTGTGTTTCTTCTGCCGGAGTCTCTTCATCATCTGGGTCTGATTCCGGTTCAAACATGTACGGCTGAATGCCATACAAAACAGTGGGTCTGTCATTCTCAGCCATTCTGCTTCTACCGACTGTTTATTGCCATAGGTATGCAAGTTACGCCCTCATCCAAAGGCAGGGCGGGGATATGCAGCTCATTTATATTTAAGGTGGTACACACCAAAACAGCTCTTTTTAAAACAGGCCCCAAAAATGACATTTTCAAATGGTTATAATAAATTAACTGTGGGGTATTTTGTGCTGAAACTTCACAAATACATTCTGGGGACACCCAAGACCAATATTACATCTTGTAAAAAGGGGCATAATAGGTGCCCTTTAAAATGGATCATGGGACATTTGAATGTTTATGCTGCCAGTTTCCACTCAGTACACAAGAAAAACACCAGGATATTTAGGAGGATTATATTAAGTTATATGCTGATTCCAAACATTTGAAATTTGAAGATTCAGAAATTGTATTTTCCGTTTTATTTAATGTGAAATCATTCAACAGTAATTAAAGATGAGTACATTGAACATTAACAGTGGAGTAATGGATTGTACAACACTGACACCATCTGGACAGTATGTGGAATCTCCTCATACCCTTTGTGGTTTGTTTGTTTAATCAAATACAATGACACTTTTTGACTGTTTTCAGATCAGTGTTACATAATCTACATATCTTGGCTACATAAAATTGTAATGGATTGTAATAATTGTATGGAAGTGGAATAACTTCACTATGTTATCATAAACATTTTCCTTCAAGAGAAGCATGGTGGGGGGTGGGGGGGGTCTTTTCCTTTACAGTAAGGTTTGTTTTGGACTTGCAGTTCCCTATTCAACCAGTATGTGTTAAATGAAAGGTTGTAAAAGTTGCCCACTGTCCTCCTCTATTGAAAGACACTGGTTCCATGTTTCCATCTCCTTGAACAAAAAGGCTATGCCAGTTATTTTTATTGCTGGCATTTTATTCAACTTTAATATCCAAATGTTAGTGAGAAGGAAAATTAAAAAAAATTTTTAGATAGGCCTATCAATCTGCATATGCCATGGACATCGGTTATGCCCATCCGGTAACACTTTACAATATTGTTTCGTCATTACATTACATTCTAGTAACTAATAAACTACTAAACAGATCTGGCAACATTTAACAATCTACCAATTCACTATACTATCCCTTGAGAAAAGGAAGTGTGCTTATTTGTATTGAATGTGCACTTGTAGTGTATTTCAAATCTTATAAGAATATTTAAAAAAAAAACAACTGTAATTGGACTCCACAGTGGGCTTTCATCCTGGCTGCACTCAGGGTCCCTGCCTAGCCACTCCGGCTCCTGGCTCCTCCTACCATCAACGCCGGTTTGGTTTCTTCCACCACCATCTCTTCCTGCTTTTCGCCTGCTCTGTGTCCTACTCCAAAGCCCCCACCCTCCCTCCTCTGTTTGACTTTTTACGGCACAAGGACGTCTTTTCCCTTAGGAAGGTGGTCCAATATTAGGACCACCTTCCTAATATTGTGTTGGTCCCCCTGTTGCTGCCAAAACAGCCCTGACCCGTCGAGGCATGGACTCCACTAGACCCCTGAAGGTGTGCTGTGGTATCTGGCACCAAGATGTTAGCAGTAGATCCTTTAATTCCTGTAAGTTGCGAGGTGGGGCCTCCATAGATCAGACTTGTTTGTTCAGTACATCCCACAGATGCTCGATTGGATGGAAATCTGGATCAAACTCTTTGTTGTGCTCCTCAAACCATTCCTGAACCATTTTTACTTTGTGGCATTGCGCAATGTCCTGCTCCCCATGTGCATCCATGACCCTGTCGCCGGTTCACCACTGTTCCTTCCTTGGACCACTTTTGATAGATACTGACCACTGCAGTCTGGGAACACCCCACAAGAGCTGCAGTTTTGGAGATGCTCTGACCCTGTCATCTAGCCATCACAATTTGGCCCTTGTCAAACTCAATCAAATCCTTATGCTTGCCCATTTTTCCTGCTTCTAACACATCAGCTTTGAGGACAAAATGTTCACTTGCTGCCTAATATATCTCACCCACTAACAGGTGGCGTGATGAAGAGATAATCAGTGTTTTTCACTTCACCTGTCAGTGGTCATAATATTATGCCTGATCGGTGTATGTTCTGTTCTGTTTAGTTTCATAGGTTTTTGGTTCAGCTTTCCCTGTTCCTGTTTGCCTGTGTGCCCTGTCATTGTAATTTGACCATGTTTCCTAGTGTGTGCCAGTTTGTTCGCTTAGTTACTGACTATGTTCGCCTGTTGTTCATTTAGTTACCTCATTTCTCCTTGTGTATTTAAGCCCTTAGTTTCTTCAGTTCATTGTTCTGTGTTGTTTCAGTTTATGTGGTTTGCATTTTCTCCTACGTTTCCTTAGATATCTCCTGAGTTTATTTTTATTACCATATAGAGTGCTGCAGGGATGTCAAAACTCAGAAGACTATCTCACCAGTGGTTCCCGTGAGATTTTCCTATGGGTTTTTATAATGGGGTTTTTCCAATTTATGAGCAAACTGCACACACTCAATCGTTCTTATCTACTTACTTATTAGAAACATACCTTTTAAAAAAAATAAACATTGTTCCATGTCATTTCAGTTTATGTGGTTTGCATTTTCTCCTACGTTTCCTTAGAAATCTCCTGAGTGTTTATTAGTCTAAATAAAGATATTGTGAACTAAATTGCAACTTCATTATTATACGTGTGCAATTACAAATATATTTAAATACATGATATACAAGTCTCAATAGTAATGACATTAAAATATATTTTAGTTTACCATAAATGCTTTCGTATAATGCTTTTCGCATGCTTTTCGTTTTTGTATATTAGGCAGTATACTTCAAACATATTTCAAATACAGTATAAGTAATTATGAAATTATAGATTTTAATTTTAGAAGAATGTTTTATTTTGAGGGTGTTTTGCACTATTTTCTTCTTCTGGGTTTAAAATTCCATATGTTGGCATCACTTCACAGTATACCATGCCCTTTATATGTGTTTTTCTGTGGTGAGAACTAACCGGTGATGAAATTGGGGATTTCAGTGCTGTAGGGATGATGTCAAAACTCAGAAGACTAATTCACCAGTGGTTCCCTTGAGATTTTCCTATGGGTTTTTATAATGGGGTTTTTTCGAATGATGAGCAAACTGCACACCCCAACGTTCTTATAGTGACTTATTAGAAATATACGTTTTTAAAGAATAAACATAACCGCTTCAAAATTTGCATTTTCGATATGGGCGTGTGTAAACTACGTTGTAGAGAAAAACATCCACATACCACACATCTTATTTTACTCAAATTGAAAAACCCCTTCATAAAAACCCATAGGAAATCTTGAGGGAACCATTCATTATCTGGTTCAGGTGTGTTTAATTAGGGTTAGAGCTTAACTTTCCCTCCATTCCATTCTGAAGTGCTCATCTCTATTCCCTAATCGCTTCAGAGGGTTTACCTTCCAGTGGTGCGTTTCCCGAAAGCATCGTTAGTCAACTATGGTCGTAAGTCCCATAGAACTCTATTGGTAACGACGGAATTTGCGACCATAGTTCGCTTTGGGAAACACACCCCAGAGTGAGAGCTTTCAAGGGATGAAGGGTTAAGGGGGCAAAAAACTTTTCATTGAGATTGATTTCTGGACTTCTTGGCATCTTGCCGAGCCAGGAGACGCTGTTTTCGCACAGCTGTGTACACATAGAATCATGGGAGTGAAGTGTCCATCAGTTGTACCCTTAGAAATCCTTCATTCCGAAGGGCCCTTTGAAGCATCCAGTTTTGAGCACTTCAGTTTGGAATGACCCTTCAATATGGCAGCCATGATTGTTCTAATTTCAAAGGGCCCTTGGGAGGTGGATTTATCTCATTTAGAACACAGCCATTATCCCTCCTGCTGCTAGTGCGTTGAAATTCCAGTGTTGTTTGTCCAACATTTTTGATTATATGGCATAGTAAATCCATTTTACATAACACGTCAAAACACAATGACAAATCCAGCACACTTAGTTCTTAACTATGATTAAAGAGAGTTTATTATGAAACAATGGTATTGAATTTTTTTCGTAAACAAACAAAAACAAAAAATCCTTGAGTTGACAAATCACAGTCCACTGCCACATATTTTACCACATAATATAGCTGTTTGGCACAAATGAACTTTGGAAACAAATGGAATGTGTACAAGTTTAAGGCAAGCATGATTTACGCTCAGACTTTTTTTTTGATGAGGTCTGAGACACAACTCCACATCATAGTCAAACTGACACTTATGTCACCAAAAGAGCAGTTCAGCCATTCATTGAGCTGTCAGAGAATCCAAAGTTTGATATTATCAATGTAATGTTAGGAATGTAGTGATGCTCTCCTTGGGCAATAAGCTTAAGTGTGGCACACATACAGCAGAAAGCTTATCTTACATTAGCTTCATTCAGAATACTTGTTAAAAAGTTTTAAAACAAAACTAGGCTACTCACAGGTTTTACAGGCTCATTTTTGTTCCACATGTCAAATTATATTTATCACCCCTGCTTTCCATACTGATAAGTAATTCTAATAAGAAAAGTAATGCTAGTAAAGATAAACACAGAGGGGGAAAAGGATCAAAAATCAAAGCAAAAACATTACACTCGCAGTTCTGTGAAATGCAAAATGTAAAAAAAAAGCAGAAAAAAGTGAGGAATAAAATAATTTAAAACAGTGGGATTAATAGTGTAATGCACAGGCACATAAATGGTTATCTGCAGTCAGATAAACAAACCGTTAAAACATAGCACAACTCAAGTTCATCCTTCAAAAGTATATCATTCCTCTATACGTATATAAAAAGCCATTCTGATTCAGTGTCACTATTTGAATGGTTTTTGTGTTCCATTCAATATATTTCTTTCATGTGCATGTTTGTGACACTTGTTTCAGACTGATGACTTTTGTCAGTTAATCTTTGGTGGAAAAGGAGCTGTGAGGGCTGAGACTTGTCAGAGCTCATCCTTTTGCTGAAGATTCTGATCCTCGGATCTCCTCTCACAGTTACACTGTGCAGAGTGATCAGATGGCTGAGGCACTATTTCCATATCAGGATGAACTACAGGCCGAGTGCTCTGACGATTCGCATAGGTCTGTAAAAGGAAAGAACATACAAATTTACAAAATTTACTACTTTCTCCATGTTACCTGTAAGACTGTACCCATTAAAGAGAAATGTACAATCATACAATTTTCCCATGTAATATTTATGTTCTTTTATATTGTTTTGCCTATGTGTTAATCTAAACTCTCTGAATGAATATTTTAGCCTTCCTTACTTAATCAAGATCACATGTATACCATGTTTGCTATCAACAACTTTCTGTTTTAATTTTGTGAATGATCATTTACATTATATGTCGATACCTATGCAACATATTAGTATAATAAGATAAGTTTCTCCATCAACACCCAATCAAATTACATACATCCTTATGGTTTAAAAGATCCAGTCTAAGAACAAAGCTGGGGGGAGTTTGCAATTTCTAGGGGTTTGAGTTGTTTGGTTTTCACTCCTACTGGTCATGGTCCCCATCCGTTTCTTGGGAGAATTGGACGCTCAGACCTGAAGATGAGATGACCTAGGAGAAGTCCTCATTAAACCCTACGCTTGTCCCAGACTGAGGCCTTGTCTTCCATTCATCAAAGATCTTCTGGATTTCTCTCTCATCAAGACAACTTCAGCAAAGACCAACTAGAGCCTCAACAAGGGACATCAGGACACTTTTATTCAAATGGGTGAGACATGCAAGTATCAAATTTAGTCTCATTATTTGATACAATAAGTATCACCTACCCCTTTTAAAGAAGGGTGTGTTAGAACTAAGAAACTGATTGTTTGGCAGTTGATCCAGTAGCCCCTCACTGCAGAACACTCGAGATCCAGGGAGGCGGAGTCGGGTAGGTTAAGGGATATGTAAAGTGGGAGGAGTTGGATCCAGATCCAGGGGGTGGAGATGGGTAGGTTTAGATCCAAGGGGCATAGATGGGTAGGTTTAGGGCAGGGGTAGGCGAGTTCGGTCCTAGAGAGCCGCTGTCCTGCTGAGTTTAGCTCCAACTTTAATCAAACACACCTGAACAAGCTAATCAAGCTCTTCAGGATTACTAAGGCTATAGGCAGCTGAAGGGTTTTTTTTAGGGTTGGAGCTAAACTCTGCAGGACAGCGGCTCTCTAGGACCAAACTTGCCTACCCCTGGTTTAGGGATATGTAAAGTGGGAGGAGTTGGATCCAGATCCAGGGGGTGGAGATGGGTAGGTTTAGATCCAAGGGGCGTAGATGGGTAGGTTTAGGGCAGGGGTAGGCGAGTTCGGTCCTAGAGAGCCGCTGTCCTGCTGAGTTTAGCTCCAACTTTAATCAAACACACCTGAACAAGCTAATCAAGCTCTTCAGGATTACTAAGGCTATAGGCAGCTGAAGGTTTTTTTTTAGGGTTGGAGCTAAACTCTGCAGGACAGCGGCTCTCTAGGACCGAACTTGCCTACCCCTGGTTTAGGGATATGTAAAGTGGGAGGAGTTGGATCCAGATCCAGGGGGTGGAGATGGGTAGGTTTAGATCCAAGGGGCGTAGATGGGTAGGTTTAGGGCAGGGGTAGGCGAGTTCGGTCCTACAGAGCCGCTGTCCTGCTGAGTTTAGCTCCAACCTTAATCAAACACACCTGAACAAGCTAATCAAGCTCTTCAGGATTACTAAGGCTATAGGCAGCTGAAGGGTTTTTTTAGGGTTGGAGCTAAACTCTGCAGGGCAGTGGCTCTCTAGGACCGAACTTGCCTACCCCTGGTTTAGGGATATGTAAAGTGGGAGGAGTTGGATCCAGATCCAGGGGGTGGAGATGGGTAGGTTTAGATCCAAGGGGCGTAGATGGGTAGGTTTAGGGCAGGGGTAGGCGAGTTCAGTCCTAGAGAGCCGCTGTCCTGCTGAGTTTAGCTCCAACCTTAATCAAACACACCTGAACAAGCTAATCAAGCTCTTCAGGATTACTAAGGCTATAAGCAGCTGAAGGGTTTTTTTAGGGTTGGAGCTAAACTCTGCAGGGCAGCGGCTCTCTAGGACCGAACTTGCCTACCCCTGGTTTAGGGATATGTAAAGTGGGAGGAGTTGGATCTAGATCCCACCCCCTGGATCTTGTGTTCTGCAGTGAGGACCATCTCTGTTGATCTGCTGAATTTCAAACAATTCTTTACTTCTTGCTTTCCTGTATTCTGCTTCAGTTAGCTTTCCAACTATATGCATGATTAGTCAAGGTTTTCAGTTTAGCTAAAGAGACAGTTCACCCAAAAATGAAAATGATCCCATAATTTACTCACCCTCAAGCCATCCTAGGTGTATATCTTCTTTCAGATGAACATTCGGAGATATATTTAAAAACATCCTGGCTCTTCCAAGCTTTATAATGGGAGTGAATGGGGGGCAGGATTTTGAAGCTCAAAAAAATGCATCTATTCATCATAAAAGTAATCCATACGGCTCCAGTGGGTTACTAAAGGCCTTCTGAAGCAAATCGATGGGTTTTTGTAAGAAAAATATCCATATTTAAAACTTCATAAACTATAATAACTAGCTTCTGGTAGACAGTTGTATGCACTGATTTTCTGGCTGAAGAGTAACCGCTGACCCCGACGCATGACGTATTGACGAACATGGAAGCGCAGAGGAGAGAGCAAAACAAAACATCAGTCACGAATTAGAAGTCTAAAATGAGAATTTTTAAAGAGAAATGTCAAAGGATTTTGATATAAGAGGAGCTTGAGTTTATTGCACAGCCCTATTTGTTTGATCCGCGAGAGGCGTCCAAGCTTACGATATTCCTACATCCTGCGTCATACATCGCGTCACAGGTTACTCTTGTGCTGCAAGTGGACTTGCACAGTACGCGTATGGTCATCTGTCGGAAGCTAGTTATTTTAGTTTATAATGTTGTAAATATGGATAATTTTATTTAAGAATAACCCACACGGCTCCAAGGGGTTAATAAAGGTCTTCTGAAGCAAAGCAATGTTTTTTTTTTTTTTTTTTTTAAGATGGATGGACTTTTTTTGGGCTTCAAAATCTAAAGTTATTTCCCATACCCCGGAAATTAACATTTCTTAGAATTAATAAACAATTAACACTGAGTGTTCGCTGGACAAATAGGGTAGTTGATTGTGGTGTTAATTCTTACAGCTGATCAAAATGTTTATAATTAATTATAACTAGTTATAATTAATTACTCATATTTCCTTTTGGGCTTATTTGCTACATGGGTGTTGATATTTTTGGTAAAAGGGAATGCCACAGTCCTTTTTCTCTGTTTTCTTTAGTCATATAGCACTAATTAAAAAAAAAAAATTGTGTCACGTCAAGTTTTATTAAAAGCTCATATTTAAAGCTTTGACATTTTTCACATACACTCATTAATGAGAAGTTATTGATCAGAAAAATATTATGTTGAAAAATATTAAGATTCATAAGTTCAAGAGTCAAAACTGACCAGGCAATGTAAAAGCTGTCTGTAGTTTTTGAACGCATTAGGAGGCACTATACATTTATCAATAAATTATTCAGCATTTATTTTGCTGTAAATGGCAGATTCTTACCTGAAAAACAGTGTAGTAGTAGCAGTAGAGATTGTGAGGCTGAAGCAGATCTCTCACCACCGACTGTCCGGTTTTAGCTATGGCCTCTGCCTCTGTGTCATTGTTCTGTGTACGTTAAATGATGAGGGGGTTATACAAGTAAATACACAAGTTATAACAATTACAAAAAAAATTCAGTTTTTGTTTTGCATATGATATATGGGTCTCTTTTTTTTTTATTTTGTCATTGTGAAATGTAATTAATGCTGTTACTCTACATAGTCAATGTGCTCCAAACATAAGGACACTGTTTGTACCTTAGCCCATTTAATCTTCTCGATGAGGTCAGAAAGGTCCCTCTTCACTGGTATATAGTGCACACCTGGTTTCAGATGTGTGTAAAAGTGTTCATAATATGGTGAATCCTGTTTTAAGACCAAACTGTTGCCCAGCATCAGGTACGGAAACCTATAGGCCGCTACTGTTCCATCCACATTCACCTGGTATTTGTACTAGAGAGATTTTCAAGAGTAGAGCAAAGCATGTCACAATTCTTAATCTGTATTATTTAGTAAGCAGAGAAAAAGCATATCACAGTTTATTGAAAGTTTTTCAACACATTACTTACCTTAAAAAAATCAAAGAAACCAACCAGTGGTGCTTTTCCAAGTTCCTTCTCCCGTTCACGAAAGAAAAAAAATGCTGTTATTCCCGCATCGAGCAACTCTGGATTTTCATTGGACATGGTTACCAAATTCAAGCGTTCTTCTCGACTGTCCCTTCCTCTGAAGAACGCCTTGTCCATTTTATCTGACCATACAGGACCTGGAAAACCAACAAAGAGAAGTGAGACAAAGAAAAGTAAGCTAATATCAATCTCCAGATTGAAGTTCAAAGAAGCACCTGTGTTCCCCTGGACTGACAGCAGGTCATTTGTTACGCCTCTCATTGCCTCTAAGGATGAGTGTGTGATATCATATGTGGGAAGAATGATGTCCCGTGTGTCCGTGGAGCCGCACCATGAGATAATAGGCACTGGTCCAGGTTTGTCACTTACTTTCCTGTTCTCCATTGGCCAGTCTCCAACGTTAATATAAAATTCCACATCAGGCATTTTTATCTGGAGGAGACAAGACAGATATAACAATGAAATAGTTGATATGTAAAAATGTATAATAAAAAAATTATAAAGTACTTATAAAGGTCTGAGACTTCTGTTTTCCAAAATGTTTCAAAGTGGAATAAGACTCCAAAGAAATAACCTCCGTAGCTTACTTTTCGAGCGAGGGAGAGCAGTATCTCATCCGAGAACATCTTGAAATCGGTGTACTTGCCCAGCGAGCGCCGATGCACCTGGTTGTTTAAGATGGTATAGTGAATGAGTCCACCTCGCTGTGCAAAACGCTTTGGAACCTCCTGCAGGAGCTGCTGCAGGTCAATAGATGGAAATGAACTGAAATCCTTTTGAATTTGGGGGTCTTCCTCTGGGCACTGCATAACCCTCTGCCACGCTTCCACATCAGACTCTGGACAATCACAGTATTCATGATAAACAGGACCTGGTGGAATTTAAAAGATTTTATTAGGCATATTATGCAAATCTTTTTAAAGAATTGCAGATCATTTGGAAAAGAGTTTGTCTTTACATAATACTAATAGATGACACTTTTGCATACTTTTAATGAGTACTTTTTATGGAAATAATATACTTTAAAAGAATATAAGTGAGAACTGAATGCAGTGTTTTTAGACATTTAATTGTAATTGAATGTATTAAAGAAGATTACATTTATATTTAAATACATCTTTATATGTAATTTCATCACTACTTCTGATGTCTTTGAAATATGGTTAAAGTGTACTGTACAGCATCTATGGTAAACAAAAATACACTTTAATGTAATTTCTATTGACACTTGTCACGTTTGTCACGTATTTAAATTTATTTGTATTTGCACATTTGTAATGATGAAGTTGCAATTTAGTACATTTAAACTATATTAACTTTAAATGCAATATTGAATAACACACTACAATTATAATCAAGTATTTTTCATGTGCTTTAGTATATTAGTCAACACATCAAAATAAGTGTACTTCTATAAAGGACAACAAAAGAATATCATATTAAATGCTGGATGGCTTGTGTTGATAAATGGCATACAATTAATTTTAAAACGTATTGTATGATGGAGAAAATTCTGTGTTACTGTTACTAAAAATAAAGTTGCATCTGATTATGCTATGTTAGCTACTTGACAAAATAGTGTTTTTCTCTGAGGGATGGTAAAGCATGGTACTCACAAAAAGAAAATTAGATTTAAACAATGATTAAATGTGTTGAGCTATTTAACAATAATTAGTTTTCTGTCTATAAATATATCAAAACAGTTGTTCCCTTGCCTAACATGTAAAACATGTAAATATTAAAAAATCTTTGGTGTTTTCATGGTTTCTACAAAATAAAACAGGAAACAGAGGGTAACGCGGGTATGATGCAATTGACAGGCGACTCCTCACACGTCCCGGAGGTTAAAATTGCAATTTTCTCACGATTTACAAATAGTTGCAAACATTTGGGATATTGTAAGTACAAGTGAACAAAATATATAACACTGGCCTAGTGGCTTTTGGATATTTTACTGCAAAATTCTTACATATTGCACCTTTAAGTGGCCTATTATATATTATATATTTTTTTAGTTAAGTACACTTCAAGTGCACATTCAATACAACTACTGTAATTATGTATAATCTCTCTACAAGTGCAAAAGCAAAATATAAAGTTTGACCTGCAGGGGCTGGCATAAACTAACCCACATCTATCAATGTCCAAAAAAACTTTTACCTCTAAGAGTGTATGGTGACTTTGCCACTGGCTTATCTTGATACAAAACTTCAATCTTCAAACCCTTCAAAGAACTTCCATAAAGGCGGTATCTGACAAGTAGGGAGCCATCGCCCCGATCCAATGGTGCTGGGACATGGATACGAAGATACTCCTTTTCCAATGAGGATATCTTCACTTTGAAAGAGTCTTTAACTAAAAGAAATTAAACAGAAATCATAAAGTGTCCAAGAAAAGAAACGGACATGCACTAGTTTGAACTAAACATAGCTTTCAGTCAATTTACACAAAGGAAATGAAAGTAAAAATGTATATTTGCATTGATTTCTAATATATTACTAAATACTGACTTTTTAAACCAGAAGAACATTGTGTATTACTGCAACAGAGATCTTAAAAATCTGATAGTCCTTAATAATAAAAAACATCATTCAAAACAGATACAAGCACTATCTCATTATTATATGCTGTAAAACAGAACAGTAGAATGTACGTTCAAACATTAGAAATGTCATTAAGTTTTAAGGCTGATAAGTTTTTTTTAACCCCCCTGATATGATCTAATTTCCAATAGATATTTTTATATATGATTATATATATATTTACATTCTTACCAGGAGATACAGTGATGTTTCCTCCTTGTGAATCAACAGTCTGAATGAAGAAGTACCTGACAGGAAGCACAACATCAGGATTCAGTCCAGGACCCCACACGAGACATTTACCCGGATCAATCTCAGTACTCTGACAAAAGCCTACATTTAAAGCTGTAATAATGACCAGGGCGAAGGCGACATTTGGAAAAGACTTTCTAATGTTTAAATGAGGGATCATTTTATCTGCTGTTCCTGTCGCTGAGAGCAACAGGGGATTGAAAGGGGACTAAATTACAACTAAAGTTTACTGCAAAGCTCCTACGAATTTATTGGCATGGTTAATACAGACGTTTTTTGCTTATTCTTGTTTTATATACCCGGACTTGTTGCATTTAGGTAGAAAATAAGAAGTTACGAAATAATTAGGGTGGCTTTTGAGTGTGGCGCTTGTGCTGCAGTGCGCCTCAATAATAAATCCGGCGAGTTTCAAAAACTATTCAAGAGTTCCGGATCTTATGAGAATGGAAGTTCCTAATGTAATGTCACAAATTTGCAGTTCATTTTATCAGCGCTTCATGCTAAATCATAGACTGTAATAAAAATAACATTGGCTTTTGTTTTTATGAAATTATATTTTATAAGTGAAATTTTACTTATTAGGTGAATAAAGTTAGAGATGTTTTTTTTTTCATTGATTATCAAAGTAATTTGTATATTCCACTCAGTGCTAACACAAAAAAACTAGCACTGAAACTGTAATTTTGACCTTCAACCGTTTGGAGGCCATTGAAGTCCACTATATGGAGAAAAATCCTGGAATGTTTTCATCAAAAACCTTAATTTCTTTTCGACTGACGAAAGAAAGACATGAACATCTTGGATGACATGGGGGTGAGTAAATTATCAGGAAAAGTTTATGAAAAAGTGGACTAATCCTTTAAGGCTAATTTTCAGAGAATTCATATTATTTTCCCCATATTGTTTTCTCGACACAACCAGCACTGATATTCTTTTAAATAAAACAATGGATCTAACAAGCTCATATATTTCTCATATTTTTTCTGTTTGTTTTTCAGAGTCCTATGGAGTCAAATTAATGCCTTAAAGTTTTGCACAAAAAAAAAATAAAATAAAAAAATTGAGCAATAAAAAAATGTTTTGCAAACAAAAATAAAGAATTGCAAAGGAAAAATAAAGTATTGAGCGGAAAAACATAAGTTTTGCAAACAAAAATAATAAATTGCAAAATAAAATAAAGTAGTGCAAAAATAAAAATATAATCAATTACAAAAATCAATGACAGCTGTAATCCTATTTTATCTTTGCCACATATTTTTCACGCTCAAACCTACTAAATCATTTGCAACGCTCATTTTATTCTGCCTTTCAGTCAAGCGTGCGCTCACGATACCGGTTTTCCTTTGCGCTGCACTTTTCTGTACGGATCTCTTTATGGCACTGGTTTGACGTGGGGGTGGAGTCAAGAAACGGGGACACGCCCCCACGAAACACGTCATCGGCAGGAGACGCAGATCGCAACAGAACAGATCAAGGGTGTGTCTCAATCAGTTCCCTAGCTCCCGAGCTTGTGAATCAGTATATCGTGTACACGAATTCGGGCACTGGTAAGGACAGTAAAAGATGCTGGTTCACTACACATTGGGACACTTATGACTCTATTTCCGGCGACGTGACAACGTCCTTACAACTTCACTACTGGTATTTATGAACAACAACAGAGCTGATATTTTCTGACATTTCTGACATAATAAATATAATGTTATTTAAAGTACATTATGATTAATTATTTGCTTGTTACATATACGTGCAACATTTCAGCCGTGAATAAATTATAAATGTTAGCTAGATTATGTTCATTACCTGTCTATCGATGTATGTTTATGCTGAAATATAATAAAATAACGGTTTGTATTTTTAAAAACATCTATCGCGTATCGTTATGTGTAGTGAGTTGGCTCACGTGATTCAAGTTTCGCGCTTCAGAACTTCCGTTAAGGGAGCATAGTGAGCATCGATGCTCCCTGATTTTCACGGTGCACTGTGGGACTTTTCAGGGAGCGA
Source organism: Ancherythroculter nigrocauda (assembly GCA_036281575.1). Taxonomy (NCBI): domain Eukaryota; kingdom Metazoa; phylum Chordata; class Actinopteri; order Cypriniformes; family Xenocyprididae; genus Ancherythroculter; species Ancherythroculter nigrocauda. The sequence continues at coordinate 8,027,309 of VTFQ01000017.1, read as the reverse complement.
ACGTTTCAGTGCCCTGAAAGGATTCTGCGATTGAGACAGCCCTTAAAATGGCCGACTCCCTGGTCAGTGCCCTGACTACTGAACTAGGGAGCTGATTGAGACACAGGGCAAGCATAGAGACAGAGCGCATTGTACAAACATTTTGCTCTTGCATGCATCAAAAGATTCACATTTCAATTCAATTGACATTTACTGTATTTGTATAGCGCTTTTCACAATACATATCGTTTCAAAGCAGCTTTACAGAGAATGCATGTCAACATTACAATTTAAAGAATGCAGTTAGCAAATAAAGTAATAATTTAGGCAATTAATTTACAAACACTGTTAACAATTTACTTGAAGGTAGAAGCTCCTGGAAAAATGAATTACATATTAACAATAATTAGGATATATAGAAATTTGGGAATGTGCATGTTGATCCAGATGATTGCATCTTCTGAAGTCCTTGCAGGAGTTGGCGCCGTCTCTTCATAGGTGTTGGTCATCTGAGGTCTTCTTAAGAGGCTGGATCCAAACTGAAGCTGATGTCCTCTCTAGTCACCTCGGGACGGGTGTCCCGAGGCAAAACAGAAAAGCAAATGGAGAATAATTAGCGTAGCTGCTGTTCATAACATTAAGCAAAGATAGTCATGTGCAATTGATCTGATCTGATCTGATATGAGATGCATTATGTGAATGCTTGGCTAAAGAGATGCGTCTTTAATCTAGATTTAAACTGGGTGAGCGAGTCTGAGCCACGAACATTATCAGAAAGGCTATTCCAGAGTTTCGGAGCCAAATGTGAAAACACACTCTCCCTCCTTTGGTGGGCTTAGATATCCTAGGTACAACCAGAAGTCTAGAGTTTTGTGATCTTAAAGAGCGTGAAGGATTGTAGGGCAATAGAAGATCGGTTAAATACACAGGAGCTAAACCATAGAGCCTTATAGGTCATTAGCAATACTTTATAATCGATACGGAACTTAATAGGTAACCAGTGTAGAGATGATAAAATTGGTGTTATATGATCATATTTTCTTGACCTGGTAAGAACTAATTGTACTAATTGTAGCTTGTTTATTGAGGAAGCAGGACAACCAATTGAGGAAGCAGGACAACCAAAGATATTTTTTTTTTTAAATTAGATGGCTTACTACTGGTTGAATACTGTTATCGAAACTTTTTTTTTCTTGCAGGTTGCCATCAAGCGGATGCACAAGTTTGACAACTTTCTTTATCTTGATATTGTAAGTTGGCCAAAACTTGAATATGTATTTAGTTGTTTAAGTGCAGATTGCTGTAGTTAAAGTCCCCCTGTGGTCAATTATTTTATCCTTTAAAACTCATCTTTGATCACCAAACTTTCTTCATGCCTTAAAATAGCTTGTACACCCTCATTTAATATACCCGGATCAATGAATATGCAAATTAGCCCCGCTTTCACTATTCCTTGGTTTTGTGTTTTCTCAGAAGTAGAAAAGAATATTTTCAGAGGCTTTATAAGAAACAAATACATATTTATTGTTTGCAAAAGCATTTTAATGAAGTTGCAGGGGGGAACATAGGCAAATAAACAAAATATTTATTAACACAAGTTAAGTCAGATTACATGAAACAAATAAGAGAAAATATACTATCCAAACTGTCAAATATTAGCATACTAACCAAACATATTCTGAATTAAAAGTCCTCTGACTTCTGCTCCTGCAAGATGCATTCTGCCTTGATCTGCATTCAAAGGATCATCATCATCAGAGGCAGCATCTTCCTCACCATCAGCACCAGCATGACCTCCCTCTTCCTCATCAAGAAGCTAGATATTTTCCCTGAATGCAATGTTGTGGAGAACTGCAGTAACCACAATAACAGAACAGCTTTTGGAGGGGTTTAGCTTCAGGCCACCCCTGGACCTGCTGATGCAGCGAAAACGTTGTTTCCGCAGTCCTATAACTGTAGAGCGTGTCCTTCCATGGGCCTGATTAAATCTTGCCTCTGCAATGGTGGCTGGATGCTGCACAGGTGTCAAGAGGAATGGGCGAAGAGGATATCCACTGTCTCCCAACAGCCAGCTATCACCAAACCACCCTCTTCAGCAATCTGGCAAATTGCAGAATTGGCCCATGCGAAAGAGTCATGTGTGCTTCCAGGCCATTTTGCCACAATGTCAGTGAACATCCCCTGGTGATCACACACTACTTCAACATTAATGGCTGGATAGCCCTTCCTGCAAATGTACAAGGGATCATTTACCACAGGGCTTGACACTGAGATAAGGGTGCCATCGATGATGCCAATCACTCTGGGGATGTTGGCAATCCTATAGAATTGTTGATTGGTCAGCTGGATTTCTTCAGGAGTTTTGGGGAAAATCAGGATGTTGTTCATCAGCTCTAACAGCAAAGGTATTACTGCTTTCACAGTTCTGCTGACTGAAGACTTGCTGAGCCCCAGGCCATCCCCCACCACTTCCATAAAACTTCCAACAGCATAATAATACTATAGAATTGTTGATTGGCCAGCTGGATTTCTTCAGGAGTTTTGGGGAAAATCAGGATGTTGCAGCTAACAACTGCACTGCTGGACTTAAGGTTGAGTTTCTTCTTGTGGCCCTCTGAAGGTGTTTCACTATCTGAAGTAGTTCAAGGATCTTGGTCCTTGGAAGCTGGAATTTTCTTAAGATGACATCATCAGATAGTGAGTCAAGGTGGGTAAAATTTGTCCTAATGTAGGCATTTATATACACTGACTGACTTCTGCGTCGCCTTCTGTGCTCAAGCTCTAGGATTCTTTGTAAAGCTGCCATTGTTGAGCACTTGGAACACACATACACACTGTTTTATTAGGAGAGTCCTTAGTACACCTGCTATTGATGCACCAGAGCGATAATAGAAACACCTTAACTAATGATCATTCTAAATTAACTACCTACACATGATCTCTCTTTGATTTGTTATAGTAATAAAGGTTTTGTGTCATGTTTGGCTTATATTTTTATTGATGACAATGCCGGGAATTGAGAAAATCTTCAGTTACATGATGGTTTTTGTGTATGTGATTGTGCCTCACTACTGCAAAATAAAAGTTTGAATTCCATTCAATACATATGTTTCATTATCAGACTTACTCACATTATTCACATTATACTTTGATGAGTCAAGTTACAACACCATGCTCTTTTCTTTCTGTTAAACTACTATATGAATGGCCAGTGTATTAGAAAAGCACAAATACATATTACAAATGAGTACATTTGGTTATAAAATAAGATGTTTTATTTTGTATTTAAATTCAACTGATGGAGGCTTTTAACTTCTTTATCACTGAAAAACAAATTGAATGTCATGCACCGCACAGCTTCACCAGAGCCCCATTTGCCAGAACTAGTCTGTTTCCACCTCCCACAACAAGGACGAGGGGTTGGATTTTGGGAGGCATGGTGGCCAACAATGTAGCCAAAACATAAATGAATAAAAAAGAAGAGGGTTACATCTGTGGATCTGTAAATGATGTTGGAGGGCCAGGGTGGAGGGGGCCAGATGTTGGAGAGCTCACCTTTGAAGACAAAGGCTTGGTTGACGCACATGCATCTATGCCTCCAGGGATCCCTTCCTATGCCTCAGGCCGCAGGATGGCCAAAACTTTCTCTTCCTCTCCAGTCAGACGAGGAACTGAATTCATGCCACCACCCGTCTTTTTCGCTTCCCTTCTACGTACGTCCTCCACTTGTTCCCGACTTCTTCTAGGCTCCGCTCATACCCATGGCCAGCAGCATGTATTTTTTGTGTGATTTCTGCCCAGGCTTTCTTTTTTTCAGCATTTGTAATGAAGTTTTTCAGCTTTGAAAATAGCACTATTTTATTATTTTCCACCTCCTCCAAAAGAACTGAAATTTCTCTCTTCAAAAATTGTGGTTTTCGTGTACCCATATTTTATTGTTTTAATTGTGTTGATCTATCAATATTTAGTAAGAAATGAAAAAAAAAAGATATTTATATGAAATTGTGAAAATAATAGTTAACGATTTGGGGATTTTTTTATCTTTATTTTTATTTATTTATTGTATATATTTTAATGTGCAAAGAATTAAAGGTGCCATAGAATTGAAAATTGAATTTACCTTAGTATAGCTGAATAACAAGAGTTCAGTACATGGAAATGACATACAGTGAGTCTCAAACACCATTGCTTCCTCCTCCTTATGTAAATCTCATTTGTTTAAAAGACCTCCGAAGAACAGGAGAATCTCAACATAATACCGACTGTTACATAACACTCGGGATCATTAATATGTACGCCCCCAAATTCATGCATATGCCAGCTCATGTTCAAGGCATTACACAAGGGCAGGCAGTATTAAAGGGATAGTTCACCCAAAAATGAAAATTTGATGTTTATCAGCTTACCCCCAGTGCATCCAAGATGTAGGTGTCTTTGTTTCTTCAGTAGAACACAAATGATGATTTTTAACTCCAACCGCTGCCGTCTGTCAGTGGTATAACGCAAGTCAGCGGGAACTTGGACTATAAGAGTAAATAAAACACGATAGACAAATCCAAATTAAACCCTGCGGCTCGTGACGACACATTAATGTCCTAAGACACGAAACGATCGGTTTGTGTGAGAAACCGAACAGTATTTATATCATTTTTTTACCTCTAATACACCACTATGTCCAACTCCGTTCAGCTTCCTGCTAGTGAGGTCAAAAAACGCGTTCTGGTGACGGAAGTGATGTCTCGCCCATATACTTCAATGAGCGCGAGACATCACTTCCGTTGTCAGAGCGCGATCTGACCTCACTCACCGGAAGCTGAACAGAGTTGGACATAGTGGTGTATTAGAGGTAAAAAATGATATAAATACTGTTCGGTTTCTCACATAAACCGATCGTTTCGTGTCTTAGGACATTAATGTGTCGTCACGAGCCGCAGGGTTTCATTTGGATTTGTCTATGGAAGTGTTTTAGACTCTTATTGTTCGAGTTCCCGTCCACTCTTATTATAAGACTGACAGACGGCAGCGGTTGCAGTTAAAAATCATCATTTGTGATCGACTGAAGAAAAAATGTCACCTACATCTTGGATGCACTGGGGGTAAGCTGATAAACATCAAATTTTCATTTTTGGGTGAACTATCCCTTTAACGTCTGGATCTGTGCACAGCCGAATCAACAGACTTTATGCAGGTAAGCAAGCAAGGACAACTGCAAAAAAATGGCAGATGGAGCAATAATAACTGACATGATCCATGATAACATGATTTTTAGTGATATTTGTGAATTGTCTTTCTAAATGTTTCGTTAACATGTTGCTAATTTACTGTTAAATGTGGTTAAAGTTACCATCGTTTCTTACTGTGTTCACGGAGACAAGAGCCATCGTTATTTTCATTATTAAACACTTGCAGTCTGTATAATTCATAAGCACAGCTTCATTCTTTATAAATCTCTACAACAGTGTGTAATGTAGCTTTAGCCCGTTAGCCATGGAGCATAGCCTCAAACTCATTCAGAATCAAATGTAAACATCCAAATAAATACCATACTTACGCGATTAGACATGTTGCATGACGAACACTTTGTAAAGATCCATTTTGAGGGTTATATTAGCTGTGTGAACTTTGTTTATGCAATGTATTATAGAGTTGCGAGCTTGGGGGCGGGGAGCGCGAGCATTTAAAGGGGAAGCACGCTGAATCGGCACATATTTAATGATGCCCCAAAACAGGCAGTTAAAAAAAAAGAATAAAAAAAATCTATGGGGTATTTTGAGCTGAAACTTCACAGACACATTCAGGGGACACCTTAGACTTATATTACATCTTGTGAAAAAAGCATTCTATGGCACCTTTAATGTAGTGTTGTTAACGTCATTACTCCACTCCTACGTAACGTTAATACGAAAGCGTATTGGATGAGAGTTGAAGAGAAAAGAAAACCAATCTTACAGTCTGCCATTAGATCAAAGAAGAAGAAGTGCGTCATAATGACAACTTCAATCAATGTGGTTCAAATGATGGATCAGCGATACAGGTACCATGGTTTTGGGAAACAGTCGTGACTAGTTAGTTAGTTTCTTCAACGATGAATCGTACTATGGTGGTTCAGCAGAGAGTTACATCGTTGTTCGGGAAACGCACCCCTGACTAGGAACTCAGAGCCTGTCCATGTCTGAACAAGAACACGAGAGACTGCAAGACTGGAAAGAAGTCATTATAGCTACATTTGCTTTGTTTTAAAAGTCACATTTGCTTTCTTTTTAAAAGTCAAGACAAGTCATCTTTATTTATATAGCACCTTAGGTATGTCCAATCGGTATATATGACCCCTTTGAATAAATGCTTTCGATGAATACAAAAGAAGAAATGCTTTTATACAGCATATGTGAAATCTTTGAAGTGAAAACTGTAAATAAAAATCTACATGGTTGCAAACTTCAGTGCATTGTAGAGTCTCTCTAAAACATCGCTCTAAAACTAGAGCCTGTTGACAGTAATAATTTGGTGCATGCAGGGATGGGCAGTATTTCAGATACATGTATTTAAAATACGTATTTGAAATACAAAATACTATTTTGTATTTTAAAGCCTTTGGAAAAAATCAAATGTAATTTGTATTTAAATACATTTAAGATGAGTATTTTTGTATTTTCAAAATACTCAAAATACTTTGAGACAGTCATCCTCTTTATCAGGGTGTTGTTTTCATGCATCAACTAGTTGTGTTTGAAGCATTAACTTTACTGCATGTTAGGGATGGGTGATATCATATGACAATATCGTAGATTCGTAGCGATGATATAAATTGTGAATCGATGGAACTTTTTCTAAATCGTTTACATAGATAGGACTTTCCGCTTTCTCTTTAGCTTTGTGCAGTTGAAGCCTTTTTTATTCTTTCGCAATTCGCATGGCTGTACGCCATGAACCTGCTTACTGCGCGCGCTCCTCAGTAAACCTACAAGGCTTTTATGCTTGACGTGCTCTCCGTTGTATAATTCTGTGAAACGACAGAGGGCGACTCTGAGTAATTGTTCTCCAAACCACCAAAAAACAGCGATGAGAGGAAGTAGTTTGGCGAATAATTTGTCAAACACCTCTTATACTATGTCAAACACTCGTCTCATGAGAAGTTTGTGAATAAATGGATTTCTTCACATGTAAACCGATTAGGTTGTGGGTCATTTTGACGACACATGTGAAAAAGTTTTTTAGTACACTTCTTAAACCCTAACCAAATAATCAAGTTAAAGGGTCATGAAACCCCAAAACACTTTTTTTGAGATGTAAACAGATATGTATAGGCTGCACATCATTGAAAACACTAAAGGTACTCATTAATGTTATTCATAAGTGAAAAATAGTTATTTTTGCATTTTTCAGAGCGATTTCTGTCTTCCTGTTTGAAAAGCCGAGTCGGAGCAACGTCACAAAATCTGACGTCATCGTGTACTTTCGAACATGCTGACGTAGACCGTCTCGAGCGATTCTCGACATATATTCATGACATAAAGCTCATTCAATCCAATCACTGCGCTCTAGTATGCATACGATATGAGGAAGTGTCACTTTTCTCGCCTCGGTTTCTTGTCATTCAGAGACATATCGTTGGTGTTCGTTTCCTCAGTGCCACAACACAATGTGTTTTCCTGAGACGCGACCAGAGCAGAGGTTTGTGTGCATGTGGATTGTTTTGCTGTAATCTACCAGCACAAATGGAAAATATGTTCGCGTGAGATCGCATTACAGCGGAGAATTCAAATGTCACAAAAGTGCGGCTCATTCACCTCTGCCTGCTCTAGCTGCGTTCAAACATGCGAGCCGTAGGCTGTTTCCCTCAGCACAGCAGCACATGTGTTGTTTGTATTTTGCCCGCAATGCAGTCAGAACTGGAGTTTGAATACGAACACATGAAAAATAGGATTGTTTTTATGTTATACACGCGGAGCGTGCATATGATCGGTTTCAGCGCGGAGCTCCACGATGAGTTTAATAACACTAGCCACGTGGCACATAGCTCATACAGAATAAAGTATCCGTGTTTAAAGTTTTTATTTCACACATTCTCCTACACCAAACATTAACCAGCACAGTGTAGTTATGCACACATATTTCATCAAGTCTTCTTCAAATGAATTATATGTGCAAACTGGACACTGATACAGTGGTGTAGCCTATCTGAACGCAACGACACGATTATTCTAAAAGACTGATTTTGAGACTGCAGTGCTCGTAAACGTAATCAAAGTAACCTATTATTAGCCCTATTAAATATTCTTTCGCATTTCTCCCTTGTGCTTGGGAGTTTGTTGACATTTTCTCCGTGCTCATATATTAATATTCATTATTCTGTATAATGAGTGTGTTGTATGTCTCTGTTTCATTGGTTGTTCTCTCCCCTCTTCTCCCCCTCTACACTCCCACTTTTTCAGAGCTTTACACGCCCATTTTCACAGACTTTTTGAAACTCAGAGGTGTGAACGACCAGGGTAAAACAGGGGGGTTTCATGACCAGTAAACTTGAAATTGTGACTTGTGACATTAGAACAAAACATATTAATATGATAACATATGTATAACACTAAATTGAACAATACTGTGTTATATATGTTTTTTAATTCATTAATTATTTTATTTCAATTAACGATTGTATTAAACACGACCATTACTTTATTCATTATTTCTGCTATGCAGGCTTATTTTGTAAATGTAATCATTTTAAATTTTACAAACATGGTGCTTTATGAAAATGTAACTGGACACATTTCCAAATTGTGATTGTGTTTACCCATCTATGCAAATGTTTGTTTATGTAGAAACGAAATAATTAGGTTAATCATTGTCTGTCTCCATCAGTTTAGTGTAGTGATTGTGTGCATTTGTGATGACAATGATGAAAGATACACTACACTTTTAGTTTTATTGTTCACCAAAAAAAAAAGTGCCAAATGATTTCTAATTAAAAAAGTTTTTATTTTAGATAAACTTTATATTTTCTAATTATGTGTATAGAAATAAACTTTACATTAAATAAATATAAAAGTTACTATACTACTTGCGTAAAAAAAAGCATCAAAAGAGTTTTAAATTCAGTTTTTGCTGTGGTATCAAAACTGATATTGATAATTGTGAAACCATGCCATATATTGTTACTGTGAAGTAAAATTAAGATTTTGGTCATATCACCCATCCCTATTCTTTGCTATATAGCAGAAAAGGTTCCCACAGTTTTACAGTTTTTTTAGTAGTGTTCACCATAAGTAATACATTGTAACCTTGTCAGAAGTAAGTATATAAATGGCTGCTATTTTGCACTACATAAGTTTATTTGTAATTACCAGCAAGGAAGCAAGCACTTAAGAAAGAGAGAGAGAATGACAGAGAGAGCAGAAATGAGGTAAGTTTCTAAGTAGTTGCACACATCTAAATGCTTTTTGGCATTCAGAACAGGCCCAGATAGATTTCAGCCTAATAGGGATACCTGCACTGAATCTTCAATTTCACACGTATTTTGTGTATTTTCAAAATTCAAAATACTGTATTTGTATTTAAATACATTTTCCCACACAGTATTTTGTATTTGTATTTAAATACATTTTTCCACACAGTATTTTGTATTTGTATTTTAAATACATTTCCATGTATTTACGCCCATCTCTGGGTGCATGACACCCCCATTGATTATTCTTGTATTATTAGAAAGATTTTTGTCAATCTTGAAGCTTATAGGAATAGTTACCTAAAACAAATAAAAATCTTTCATGCACCGAATGGAGTGAATGTGTTTTGTTTTTTTTAGCTCTCCATGAGTCTGCAATATTTTCTGTCAATATACCTTGCAGTCACTTAATTATCACTAACTACCAAACCACACAGCTGAAGAGGGTGAAACTATTTTGATGTGGAGATGAATTGAAGTTGACAAATGTTCTCACAACACGCAAAGCAACTTGAGTCATTTATTTTAAAAAAGTAGATTCAGTTTTAAAACAACCCAGACACAAAGAATAAAGAAGGCATATGTTAAATAACTGTTTAGCCATAACAGAGGATTATGTTGCTTATTAGTGACTAACTTAAAAATTTACTTTCAATATAGACAAATTGATTTTGAAAATAAGATATTGGAGACAAAATGGCTATATTATATAACACAAAGAGTGAAAATGATTTCTTCTCTCAAAGGGCAATCAAAAACAAGTGAAAAGCTAATAGCAGGCATACCAAAATTTGCAGTATATCACCATTCAGTCCTCCACAGGCAGTTTCCTCTAAATGGAGCTTATGAAGTGATTTACCACTATACTGCTCTTAAGCAAATACGCGCATTCAGGGGGAAAACGTGGTGGTTTCGATTTCCAGGCCGACAGAAGATCTTGTTTTTTCGCAGTGCGTGTACATGAGGTGTCTCTATTTGATACATCCCAAGTCTTTCAATAGCTTCCTGAGATCATTGCGAAAATTTACCCCAATGAAGGCGTACAGGAATGGGTTTACACAACAGCGCAAGAAGGCCACGGCTCTGGTCACATCCATGGCATAAAGACTGCTGTCCTTGTTGCATTCCATTGTTTCCTGAGTGGTCACTCCCATGACTACGATGTAAGGTAATTGGCTAAACACAAAGACAGCTATCACTGCAATGATAACCTTGATGGCTTTATTCCTCTCAAAGTTCTTGGCTTGGTTAAGGGTCTTGATGATGCAGATGTAACAGAATCCAATGACAACCGCTGGAATTATAAAACCTAGGATCATCTGACTTACCAGGATCTTAATGCGGTAGTCATCATAGTTGCTGCCACTTGCTACACAGGTCATACCGACATTGACTTCAGAGAACACCATGTCGGGTACAGAAAAGATCACCGCCATCACCCAGGCAACCAGAGAGGACACCTGTCCATAATAGACCGCACTTGAGCAACAGCGATGAGCAGAGACTGCCTTCGTTATGGAGAAATAGCAATCTATGCTGATACAGGTGAGAAGGAACATGCCACTGAAGAAGCTGACCTTGTAGATTGTGAACATGGCCTTGCATGTATACAGACCCAAATACCATATTCTCATGGAACTAGCTGCCCAGAAGGGGAGAGAAATTGCAAACAGCATGTCAGCCATGGCTAGATTGAGCAGGTAGACGTCAGTCATTGTCTTCAGCCTCTTGAAGTAAAGGTAGGTTAGGATAACCAGAAAGTTCCCCACGAGAGCCAGGAGGCAGATGATTGTGTAGATGGTGGGCAGGAACCAGACACGGAAGGTATGGATGGAGCCCTTTTCGCAAATGATTTCAAGCCCGCTGTAATCCACCACGTCTGTGGAATACTCATACTCTGTTGTGCTTTTTTCAGTAGTCTCACTGGACCAACTTTTCTGAAATAAAGGTAATGCAGAAGCTTCACAAAAACCTTCCAAGTAATCAGTTACTCATCAAAAGGTACCATTATCCTATAAATTTAAAAGACAGTCTGGAATCTGTAGAGTTTAAAACAAGCAGTCCTCCAAAAGTCTAAGAAATAGTTCTCCCAAAATGAAAATTCTGGCAGCTTGTTCCAAACTCTACAGTTTTTTTGGTAATACTTTACAATAAGGTTCCATTTTTTTTAAAGTTTAGTTAAAGGATTATTTCACTTCTGAATGAAAATTTCCTGATAATTTACTCACCCCCATGTTATCCAAGATGTTTATGTCTTTCTTTCTTCAGTCGAAAAGAAATTAAGGTTTTTGAGGAAAACATTCCAGGATTCTTCTCCATATAGTTGACTTCAGTGGGGTTCAACGGATGGAAGGTCCGAATTGCAGTTTCAATGCAGCTTCTACACGATCCTAGACGAGGAAAAAGTGTCTTGTCTATAGTGAAACGATCGGTCTTGCACTGCTCTGTGATGCGCCATGCATTACGTTGAAAGGTCACGAGTGACATAGGCTTCCGAGGTAGGGCGAAAACTAATTTTCTCCTCCAACTTCAAAATCGTCCGATATCATGTTTTACCTTTTTTCGTAAAGGGCATTTGGCTTAACCTTTGCACGTTTGCTTAGACACTGGATCGGTACTTCCGCCTATGTCACACATGACCTTTCCAACGTTATTACGTCATGTGTGCGGATCGCAGATCTAGTGCAAGGTGAGCATTTGTGGTTAAAAAGTATATATATATATATATATATATATATATATATATATATATATATATATATATATATATATATATATTTTTTTTTTTTTTTTTTTTTTTTTTTTTAGAAAATGTTCGATTGTTTCGCTAGACAAGACCCTTATTCTTAATCTGGGATCGCACAGAGCCCTTTGAAGCTGCACTGAAAATGCAATTTGGACCTTCAACCCGGTGAACCCCACTAAAGTCCTCAAAAACCTTAAATTCTTTTCGACTGAAGAAAGAAAGACATGAACATCTTGGATGACATGGGGGTGAGTAAATTCAGAAGTGAAACAATCCTTTAACTACATTAGTTAATATGTAGCCTACCAACAATGATAAATACTTCTGAATCATTTATTAATCTTAGTTAATGTTCATTTTGAACTAATTTTGAACTCATGTCTGTTGATAATATTTAATGTTGCCGCTTTCACTTCTTCCGATCAAGCGTATGAGGTAACGCAGCACTGTTTTATCATATTAGACATTTGAGTGTGTTGAAAATGATGTTATAACGTTCTCTGTGCGTTCGCTCGGCGGCTGCTGTGAGACACTTGTTGCACACTGCAGTAAGATAGATCGATTTTAGAATATCATTAATAAATGCTAGATGACTTGTGCTGATAAATGGCATGCAATTTTAAAATGAAGAATGATGAAGAAAATGCTGTATTAGCCATTTGACAATAGTTTTTGTCTGAAGCATGGTAAAAGCATGGTACTCTCGGAAAATCAAGAAAACTACATTTAAACAATAAGACTAAACGTGTTGAGCTATATAACAATAATTCATTTTCTGTCTATAACCAAACAGTGGTTCCCTTGTCTATTAAAATATGTAGCCTAATATATTATATCCCTCTGGAATTAGGAGTTAAAATGAAAGGTGGGTGCAGTTTAAACCATGAAATTACCTTGATGTGGCATGACCATATCAGCAACATAGGACCAAAAACTGTCAATGAAAGTGTCAGAAAGTACATATAATGATACATTTCATTCATAGGCAAGTAAAAAGTTTAAAACAAATTTATTAGAGCTACACTAATGGATCACTTCTCTTATTTGACCACATCCTCTACATGTTTAAAGATTTGTAAAGCTATATATATATATATATATATAAAAGAGAAGATTAATTTCAAGGCTTACCCGTAAATGCATGCATGATTTCAGATGACTTTCTCTTTGAATGTTTCAGCAGGACTGCTAACAACACAGTGAATTCGAGAGCTCTGTTACTGCTGTGTTAAATAGGGGAAGCATCACTTTTAATTTTGAAGCCAAGATCAAAGTTTTTTTGTTTTTTTTTACCACCGAAAAGAAAAACAATATCATTTTTTACCTTTGCACGAGCATAAAGTTGTTCTCATTATAATCATCTAATTTTAAATACTCTCCCTGCTATATTCACTAAATTAAACCAAGTAATAATTATTGAAAACAAAAAATATTCTATTTGCATTTTTAGAATTGTTACGCTCTGCTTATTTCTGTTTTAATTCCTTAAAACACTGCGTCATAATAAGTGAGTTTTGAAAATATAACAGCCATTTATTTATCCAGTTAAAGAGAGACAAAAAATGGGGGGAAATATTTTTGGGAAATTTTAATCTCATTTCCTGTATTTACATACATTTAGGGACTATGGTTATACAAAATGCAGGAAATAATTAAGTTGATTATAATGATAAATTCTGCCAAATAGAATAGCATGCACGCTACTAAACTATGTATAAGAAAAAGATGTCTTACTTTCTTTATTGTTTAATAGGGGTCGATCACCAAGACTTGAGAGAATAATTTTAAGAAGCCAAAAATGTTTTGTGTGTGAATAAAATTTAAATAATGTGCGTCTCAATCTGTTAAACAAACTTTTATTTCAAACTAACTGCTGTACTTGAATTTGTAATACATTTTCTGTCATACATTGCTGGCGGTTTAAAGTGGACCTAGCAACAGTGTATGTTAATGTTAGCTCAGTCAATGTTAGGCTAACATCAACAGGTGTAGACAGAAAATATGATTATCCTGACCTGAGCTAATTTACTGAATCAACCAACTCACATCTCCTTTCTTTCCCAGATAGCAAATGACATCTGGTCCAGTTGTGGCCCACATCCCCCACATTCTTCTTATGTGCCCACATAACGCATAGAATGAAGGTGATGACTCAACCTGAGTGTGGCTGGCAATAGCATACATATCCGGACCTCATCAGAGCCAATTGTGGCACATATGGCTCAGTTCTGGCAGCGGAAAAGGTCACATGGGCCACATCTGGGCCATACACAGCAAGCCACAACTCACACTAAAACCGGCTTGATGTGTGTGGGCCAGACACCTTTACCGCTGCCAGAACTGTGCCATAGCTGGCCATGAATAGGCCTAAATATGGATGCTATCTGGGTTCTTTACATCCATGATGAAATTAAAGTCATCTGTTGCTGTTTCTGTTGCTGCTTCATCGATGACTGTGCCGCCAACCGCGATACATGTTCATTAGAACTTTCAGTGAGCAATTTTTTTAGAGTGTGCACGCGATGTTCCTGAACGTGCGCATCAACACAGGTCCTGCTCCTCCGTGGCGATGGCGGCGTGTGGCTAAAAAATACGTGTGGCATGTCCCCCCTGTCCCCAGTGGAAATTACGCCCCTGAATGAGAATATAAACCCTTCAATTTAAACATGCTCATGTGTGAATAGCTTTTATACACAATAGTTCTGTTGTGTTTATGTTTGTTTGAGAATAGACATTACTTTTTCCTCACTGGAATTCCTACATAATTTTCATAAGCATAAGGAGTCGTATGCTCTCACGGTACTTTGATGTCCTTCGCCGATCGGTCTGTGCAGCGCCAATGCATCTCGAACAAGCCTATTCTCTTTTGGCCACAGCGGATTTTCTAAACTATTTTAAGTCGTAAAGTGAGCAGGATATATTAAAATGTAGCACAAGGATTTGGCGGGCATTTATTCATGATAGGGGCAGCCGGGCTTAGAGCCCTCCCCAGCTCTACAGCGCCCCACACAATACAAATGCAAATCTGTGGTGAAAAATGGAACTGCAGCACGCTCTCAGAGAGCCACTGGGGCTGGTTTGTGGCTGTCCCGCTCGTCTCAACGAAAGATGTAAGCACATGTGACAGACGTTGCACTTTTGGGCCACTGGGAGGCATTCCACCATTCAAGATTCCTTGCTACAGAAAGTAATATCAAAGCATCTGATATTTCTCAGGTAAAGTGTTATTTTCAAAATGAATCATTATAAAATTGTCCGTTCTTTTTGCATATGTCTGTTTCTCATTAAAGGATTAATTCACTTTCAAATAAAATTTACTCACCCCCATATCATCCAAGATGTCCATGTCCTTCTTTCTTCAGTCGAAAAGAAATGAAGGTTTTTGATGAAAACATTCCAGGATTATTCTCCTTATAATGGACTTCAATGGTCTCCAAACGGTTGAAGGTCAAAATTACAGTTTCAGTGCAGCTTCAAAGGGCTTTAAACGATACCAGACGAGGAATAAGGGTCTTATCTAGCGAAACAATTGAAAAAAATGTAAATGTATATGCTTTATATGAACAAATGATCGCCTTGCATGTGCTTCCGCCAAAACCACACTTTCGTATTCTTCAAAAAGCTTACACTGTATGTCCTACGCCTTCCCTATTCTACTTATGGAAAAAATGGAACTGACGCTACGTTCGTTCCGTCAGTAGAATATCTAAGGCGTAGGACATACAGCGTAAGCTCTTTGAAGAATATGAATGTGCGGTTTTGGCGGAACCACTTGGAAGGCAATCATTTGTTTATATAAAGCATATACATTTACATTTTTTTCGATTGTTTCACTAGATAAGACCCTTATTCCTCGTCTGGTATCGTTTAAAGCCCTTTGAAGCTGCACTGAAACTGTAATTTTGACCTTCAACCGTTTGGAGACCATTGAAGTCCATTATAAGGAGAATAATCCTGGAATGTTTTCATCAAAAACCTTCATTTCTT
Source organism: Ancherythroculter nigrocauda (assembly GCA_036281575.1). Taxonomy (NCBI): domain Eukaryota; kingdom Metazoa; phylum Chordata; class Actinopteri; order Cypriniformes; family Xenocyprididae; genus Ancherythroculter; species Ancherythroculter nigrocauda. Next base: position 8,011,158 of record VTFQ01000017.1, on the reverse strand, counting down.
TTCGACTGAAGAAAGAAAGACATGGGGATGAGAAATTATCACAAAAATGTTATTTGAAAGTGAACTAATCCTTTAAGCCATCTTGCAGGCTTGTGTTTTCGTACTCTCATCATCAACCCTCAAAAGTTCAATTCCAATAAGAACGCAAGTACAGAGGACGCTTGAAAGTACCCCTTTGTAAAAAGTAAACATTTGTCATTTTGTTTTACAGAAATTTAATTGAGTGATAGAGACTTGGAGAAAGCCTGCAAGTACTTTTTATTGTCATTTTGAAAAGAATCTTAACATTGACAAAGCATAAGTAACATTAAATATGCATATTCATTTTCACAAATACACACAGTAAAATAAAAATATACAGAATAATATAAACAATAATGTAATGAAATGTTTTAATAGGTTATAACATCTGTAAAGTAAAATGTTATTTATTGTGCATTGGGTGGTGTTGTCTGACTAAATGTGCTGGGACGGTTAGTTGAGCAACAAAATCACAGTGCATCTTAATTTTCACAAAGATGTGTTCTGTGTCCTTCCAACTTTGTTCTCTAAACTTGTCACTGTTAGGTTGGAGAGAAGTTTCAGGTGAAGTCCTCCACATTAGGGCACACCTATACAGTGGACATGGAGTTGGAGCGATCTGCACATGTCCTGGCCATAGCAGAGCACCATGCAAACACCAGGCAGCAATAGTGCAAAATTACAACATCACCTCCATCAACTTTCTTCCCACAACAGCTGAAATGATGGCTGAGCTGCTGAAGATAACAAAAGGTAATTATTTCTTTGCAGCATAGGCTGTCACACATGGACTGACACTACCTTCTTTAGATATTTGAACAAATATGTCCTGTTCGTCATCTTCACAGCCTTAGAATCTCTTCCTTAGCCCTTTACGGCAAAATATGTTTGCCACAAATTGTCAGAATCTGTGGCAATGAATTACTTGCATCAAACTTAAAATGATACCAACATGATGTGGGTGGGTTGGGTGTTTTTAATTTGTTCATCCTGAATGTTTCAAAATGTCAATTAGTAGACAAGTTAATGCAAACAAAGTATTATTTATGAATTCTAGGTTAGGACTGCAGGTTATGAAGTCATATTTAAAAATCATATTCATATACTTGTTTACAGTAGGAACTGCACAGTAAAAAGTAATTTCATGCATCCTTTTAAAGTTTTTGATAGCAGTTTAGATTGTATGCAATATTGTTTTTGTGTACCATGGCATTTTTGTGTTTTATCTGTTTAATAAAAAATACCACAGTATTGTGTGGCCAATCAGCTCTGTGATCTCAGTGTTAAGATCCTCTTCTGTTTGTGTGCGTGTGTGTTTTATAGCCTATATGTGTGTAGTTTTTATGTACTTTATTTTTTTTAAGTTGTAAATTGTGTGTGCAACGTTTCATTTCGTATACACACTTGTGTATCCCTTTTATATTATGGGTACAGAGGGTATGCATGTGACATCACCGTCGGCCGGAGTGACTGCAGTTACACCCACTCAGTGGCAAAAAAAACTGAGGGGCAGCACTGGTTTTCAGCATGAATGCTGTGAAAAACACATCTAAAACTGGAAAGATCTGTGCGATTGACTGTAAAAAGAGACTTGACGAAAGCTACAGAAAGGAGAAGCAAATGGATCCCTGCAATTCATAGAAACAACTGGACTCCAGGCAGCAAAACACATATTTGCAGTTATCAATTTGTATCAATTTTGAGGTAAAATCATACCCTGTATATTGTATTGTTATGTTTTTATATTGACAACTCATCAATTAAATATTTAGCACTTATATTCTGCATAATTGGATGTTTTTAAATAAACACTGAAAAAAAAAAAAAGTTTTAGGATTGGATGACATATAGGCCTATCATTGATATAAGTGATCCCCAAATTTAGACCTACCTGTATTGTGTTTATATAAAGTGTTTACAGGATATACACCAATCAGGCATAACATTGTGACCACCTTCCTAATATTTTGTTGGTCCTGGTTTTGCTGTCATAACAGCCCTGACCCGTCGAGGCATGGACTCCACTAGACCCCTGAAGGTGTGCTGTCGTATCAGGCACCAAGATCCTTCAAGTCCTGTAAATATCGAGGTGGGGCCTCCATGGATCAGACTTGTTTATTCAGCACATCCCACAGATGCTTGATTAGATTGAGATCTGGGCAATTTGGAGGCCAAATCAACACCTCAAACTCGTTGTGCTCCTCAAACCATTCCTGAACCATTTTTGCTTTGTGGCAGGACACATTATCCTGCTGAAAGAGGCCACAGCCACCAGGGAATACCGTTTCTATGAAAGGGTGTGCATGGTCTGCAACAATGCTTAGGTAGGTGGTACGTGTCAAAGTAATATCCACATGGATGGCAGGACCCAAGGTTTCCCAGAAGAACATTGCCCAAAGCATCACGCCGCCGGCTTGCCTTCTTTCCATAGTGCATCCTGGTACCATGTTTTCCCCAGGTAAGTGACGCACATGCGCCTGGCCATCCACATGATGTAAAAGAAAACATGATTCATCAGACCAGGTGCACCTTCTTCCATTGCTCCGTGGTCCAGTTCTGATGCTCACGTGTCACTGTTGGCGCTTTCGGCGGTGGACAGGGGTCAGCATGGGCACCCTGACTGGTCTGCAGTTATGCAGCTCCATACGCAACAAACTGTGATGCACTGTGTATTCTGACACTTTTCTATCAGAACCAGCATTAACTTCTGAAGCAATTTGAGCTACAGTAGCTCGTCTGTTGGATCGGACCACACGGGCCAGCTTCGCTCCCCACGTGCTTCAATGAGCCTTGGCCGCCCATGATCCTGTCACCGGTTCACCACTGTTCCTTCCTTGGAGAACTTTTGATAGATACTGACCACTGCAGACCGGGAACACCCCACAAGAGCTGCAGTTTTGGAGATGCTCTGACCAAGTCATCTAGCCATCACAATCTGGCTCATGTCAAACACACTCAAATCCTTACGCTTGCCCATTTTTCCTGCTTCTAACACATCAACTTTGAGGACAAAATGTTCACTTGCTGCCTAATATATCCCACCCAATAACAGGTGCCGTGATAAAGAGATGATCAGTGTTATTCACTTCACCTGTCAGTGCTCATAATGTTAAGCCTGATGATTAGTGGATAAATGTATGTAGTTGCTGTAGAGTTGATTCAACTCATCCACTAGCATGTGCCGTCATGTTAAACTTTTGTGCAAATACAGTTTTGAAATGACCCTCGTTTGTGAAGCAGTTGGGCGTAAAATGACGGCATGTAACAACACTCTACTACAGGGGTCATCAACTATATTTGTCCAAGGGCCAGAATTTTTCTCTGCAGACACTTAGGCCGTGTGTCCACCTAAGCGTTTTTTCCAGCTGCTAGCGTACTTTTTCAATTGTTTTCAATGGGAACGCCTCGTTTTTTAAACGCCGAGAGCATAACGAGGTGCTGAGCGTCTTTTTTACGCTCAAGCGCTGAGAGCTGGGCGTTTTTTACTGGTCGCCTCGAGTTGAAGAATGTTCAACTTTGAGTAAAACGCTGCGCTCATCACTGTCACTTTTTAGCCAGCCGTCCAATCAGAGTATAGGAGGGGCGGAAAACGCGTGCATGCTAGAAATAGAACCGACGCGTGTTCCAGCGCGTTCTCTGGCTAGAGCGCAGAACAGCGGAGTTTGTATGGACCGAAGTGCATGTCTGAGCTTGTGTTTTGTTGCTTTGACATTGTGGAAAATAGAATAATAGAAACAAAATGTATTAGCATTTTCACCCGTTATTATCAATCTAAATTAATCTCGTTTTTAATTTAACTTAATTTCGTTTTTCTTTATTTAAATTTCGTTTTTCTTTATTTAAATTTCGTTTTTTCTTTATTTAAATTTCGTTTTTCTTTATTTAAATCTACCCTTACTGTGCCAATTTGTTAGTCAGAAAAATATTAGACTACCTTAAAAGTATTGCTTAATTTAACAGACCTGTGTGTGTGCGTTTTATATCACTAGTGCAGTGTCCGTTCTCGGAGCATAAGCCCTGCCCGCGTGAGGTGCGCCGCTTCCCGCTCGCGCTGTTCTGACTGTAGTTTACTAAAAGTTTATTAGGCTAATTCTGAATGTATCGCGTCTCGCGTGTCCATCTATATTGCACCAAATGCGACACTGCACTCCCTTGTGAAGTCGATTGGATGAACGGTTCTCGAAATAATAAAAATGCAAACGGACATACAGACACAGATTCCTGCCTTTATTAGAGAGAAAAATATGTTCAGCCCCTCTCTCCGAAGCTTCGAATAGTCGATGTTCATTACTACCGAAGCTTCGACGCTCAAAAAATGGTATTCGGACCAGCCCTAAACTTTTTCCTCTTACAAGGCTATTCCTGAATTCAGTATTATTCTGGGGGCCGGATGGAAATCTCTGGCGGCCGGATTTGGCCCGCGGGCCGCCAGTTGACGTTGCATGCTCTACTACAACAACTCTTCCTCTTCTCTAAAGCAGCCCAACATGGCCGCACCCTCTTTGTTACGTGTTCTCGAGGACGGGGTTTATGGAAATTTTAGGGTTTGTGATGTCACCAACCCGGGAAGAAGCTTACTGTCTATGTTAAAAAGCGATTTCTGTAAGAGAATATCTCCCTTTGCACTTTGAGCATAGTCACTTTGCAGATGTTTTCAAACAGCAACATTACAAGTTAAAGTGAAATCATAATCAACCACCCCTTTAATCATAGTATCAAAAGTAACCTACTCTGTCTTGTCAGTCAGCATGTTGCCTGTGTCCTATTTGTTCAACGATGTTTTCCACAAGAAAATGGACATGGCGTGAGAGTGTGTATGTGAGAGCAGCCCTTCTGACGAGATGAAGCATGATGCCGCACACCAGACTCATCGCATCCTCAAGTTCATGTTTCTTTCAGTAATATTAAATAAAAAATTAAATTGTAGTAGTATCCTATTAAATTTTAAAATTTAAAAAAATTTAAATTTTGGGGTGGCACATGGAGTGGCCCATCAGATGTCTTATCCTGTCCAGTGCCACCCTGGACACCCCTCTAGCTCCGCCGCTGTAAAACAACTGTAGCAAAATACGTTTTAATTATTGAATACATTTTAATTATTTCAGTAAATAATTAAAATTCAAAACTTTATTTAAAAACAATTTTAACATTAGTTTGTGATTTATATTTCAAAACTATTTATAATATCACATTTGGGTAGGCTGAATATTACTGACTGGTTACTAGCAAATACATTTTTCTCCATTATTCACATTTACATTTTTTTAGCAATGACAATAAAGTGCACAAATCACTTGGTGTTGATTACAATGTCCAGAAGACCATTGAAATCAAGAAAACAATCGACTGAAGACATCACTGCATACTAAATTATTATAGCCCTTTCCAGTCTGAATAGAGCCGTCGGTTCTCTACTACCCAGTCAATAAACTGACTGACGCGAGCATATGCTCCAGGCCTCTGGGGTCGTCCACAGCCGATACCAAAAGATGTCGCCCCTACAAGAACCCAATGGCCAGCCTCTTCACACATCAGCGGACCTCCAGAATCCCCCTGTCAAAAGCCCACAAAATATGCCAATACATTAAAAAAAATAGCATTAATAATGCAAAAAAATTTTAACACGTGATAAACTAATATGTATGGAAGCTTTGCTGCGTCTAAAATCGCATATTGTCTGAGTAGGTACTACATTTGAATTTGAACTTACTTTGCGACTCTTAAAGAAGTATGTTCTACATCAGGGGTGTCCAAACTCAGTCCTGGAGGGTTTAGCTCCAACTTGCTTCAACCACCTGCCTGGAAGTTTCTAGTATCCCTAGTAAGACCCGATTAGCTGTTTCAGGTGTTGGGGCATTGGGGTTGGAGCTAAACTCTGCAGGACAGTGGCCCTCCAGGAGCAGGATTGGACACCCCTATTCTACGTAGTATGAATGTGGGTATTATGAATGGAATTCAGACGTACTATATCTGCCACGTTGTTCACGTGACCTATCAGCGTCAGTTGTGTCACTTAACTGCCATTCATAAATCCTCTCCTGTGGCCTCATGGGATAGTAAAGTGTCCATCGAGTGCACACTTCAAAATCTTGTCGGAATCCGGAGACTTTTCGACTACTGTTTTTAGAATACTGTGCTTTCGGACATACTATTTGTTTGCCGTATTGTTTTTTGCATACTATATAGCAGTGGTCACCAACCTTTTTAAGCCCAAGATCCCTGACCTCGACCTTTTTGAAAGACAAGATCTACTTGATAGAAAAAGACAGCCCAGATTATATTTAGTATTTTTTTCGTGGCCTATTTAGATTCTAATTTATTTTATTATTTTTTTTTTCTACAAGCAAATTGGCCGATTCTGATACTGGTTGCAAATATTTATTATTAATATTATTATAATAAACAAAAATACATAGCCATTTCAAATTAGAGGGAACCACTGCTTTTTAATCACAATCCAAACAAAGATGCTACGCACGTTGCATGAGCAGTTATTTTTTTTATTTGAATTAGATTTAATTTCAAGATTTAAAGCAAAAACAGAACGGTCTGACTTTATCTTTGTGAAATTATAAATGCTACACACACAAAAAAGCATGAAACAAAAACAGCAGGCTGAATGAGACGCAGATTCACTCTCTGACAGCAGGTGGCGCTTATGGAGCAGCAGTGATACAGTGTTTCCTTGGTTACCGCTGTAAACAAAGCTGAAATGCGCTAATAATTAGCTATTTTATTCTGAGGTAAGAGGAAAATAAAATGCCATTGCCATCGAAATCTTTCTGAAGACTGATCTCCTTTTAGAGATGCATTCATATAAGCCCTCACCCCCAATTCAATATTTATATTTTCTTCCTATATTTCGAGCATCGTGAACAGTGAGCTGCTCTGCCTTGCTCTGCTACAGAATTTTCTCCTTTTTGCGTTTGTCTTCAGCATTTCTGGCCTCTTTTTAACGGACCTTTACAGACTCAGACATTGTGTGGGCTATTTGCCTTTGTCCCAGTAGCTCCCGAAAACAACATAAAAATAAATACAAAAATACAGTACAAAGACTGGAGAAATGTAATGTATTTTTGTACTCATATTTCTGTTATTTTCGCGAGCTACTGGAACAGTGATAAAGATCGACCAGTCGATCGCGATCGACGGGTTGGCGACCACTGCTATATAGTAAGGAAGTATTTGATTTCGGACACAGCCATTGTTTCTGCCACAGAATAAAAAAAATTGAATTGAGAATTTTTTAAATCTCACAATCCTGTATTTTTTTTCTCTCAATTGCAAGTTTACATCTCGCAATTCTGACTTTATAACGAGCTTATGTCATAATTCTGATAAAGTCAGAATTGCAATTCTGCAGAATATTAACTCGCAACTCTTACTTTTTTCTTGCAATTGCGAGACACATTGATGTTTGTCATTAAAGTCAGAATTCCAAGATATAAACTAGTGTGCTAAAAAAGTGAAAAGTCGCAATTACTTTTATTTTTATTACATTTTTTTATTCCAGCTCAAATCTGACTTTTTTCTTGCAATTATGAGTTTATATTTCACAATTCTGACTTTATTTCTCACAAAAAACTTGCGATTGCGAGAAAAATTTGTTTATATGAGGCACGTTGATGTTTGTCAATTAAAAAAATTGTTCACTGTTCTTGGTCTAATTAACCCTTGTGCATTGTTCAAATTCACTACCCTTTCGTTATGTTCGTGGCTGAAAACATCCACTAAATTAAACTGCTGTAAAAATGTATCAGATAAATATTTTTTTCAAATTTTTTTGCAAAAATCTGTTAATCAACCTCTGTCCTGATCAAAACTACTAAATGTTTAAAAAAAATTCTAGATTTTTACTTTTTTATTGCCAAGTTTATAAATGATGTCACTGATTTGGGGAAAAAACACACACAAAATGACTTATTTTCAATATAAAAAGTGATTGTGGACTGGATTTTTTTTTACCTTTTATCACAGTCTTAGACATGTCAAAGATTAGTAACAACATTGGTTTTGATGCATTGTTAATTTTTGTGCAGCATCAGATTTAAATTTTTTCTCCCTCATTTATTGTTCGTGGCTGTTTTTGCCCCATTGACTTCCATTATAACGACATTTTTTGATTGCAAAGCCATGACACCATAAAATCATGCATTCTTGATTGATGGTGGTTTTCCCTGTTGGGAAGAGGTAAAATTTCTCATTTTTACAGTTGATCACCAGGTGGTGCCATTAACCCTTTAGATAGGCTTGTGCAAAAAAAAGCTTAGTTACTGGCTTTTATATGGAATTATATGGAGTATAACAGCATATTATAGTGTGTGTGTGTGTGTGTGTGTGTGTGAGAGAGTAAGACCTTTGCGCACTTACCTTGAAAATATGACTCAAAATATGCACCTCAGCTCTCAGAACTACATGGAGTAAACAAAAACAAAGTAAGTGTATTTATGCACCTGCTGCCTTTTGATGGTGAGAAGTACAGACTAAACAAAAACAAGGTAAGTGGATTTAAACACTTGCATGCCATCCTGCTGCGTGACTCCAGGGCCAACGCATTAAGGCAGGAACACACCAAGCCGACACCGACGAACTAGTGGCGACGAAAGCAGACTGCGAGGTTGGCTCACGTCGGCAAGGTCTGGGTCCAAAGTTGCCCTGACACACCAAACCGACGCTCGACAGCTGACGGCCAAGTAGCACGTCCATTTAGCGCCTGCATAAGATGAAATGCCTTTCCGTACCAGCAGGTGGCAGTAGCTAAACAGCCAATCAGAATGACCAGATGACCCCACGGATGATGAGCTCCGATGCCGATTCAACATGTCGAATCGGCCGAAAAAAAGCTGACAGGGACCAACTTCAGCCGACAGTGAGGAACACACTGAGAAAACTTAGTCGGCTGAGGAACAAAATCTGCCCAACGGCTGACCGTCGGCTTGGTGTGGTCCTGCCTTTATGCCATCGCAAGGGTCCAGAACGTGGATTCTGTGTTCAATCTGTTTTTTTGTTTTTTTTTACAGAGGAGATGATTGACCTCCATGGGCGCCTCACAATGAGAAACTGGAGTTGTTCCACTTTGTTCATAATAAATTATGTTCATAAATTTGATGCAGAGTAGATTTTTTACAGAAAAAAATGGAAAAGTGTATCACTGAAGGATTTTTTTATGGTTTTAAACTGGCTTTACCATCAAGAAAAGACAAAGCATTTCACACATTCTCACCATCAAAAGGCAACAGGTGTATAAATACACTTTTACTCCATGTATTTTACTCCATACTCCATTACTCCATGTAGTTCTGAGAGCTGAGGTGCATTTTGAGTCATATTTTCAAGTTAAGTGCGCAAAGGTTTTACTCTCTCACACACACACACACACACACACACACACACTATAATATGCTGTTATACTCCATATAATTCCATATAAAAGCCAGTAACTAAGCTTTTTTTTGCACAAGCCTATCTAAAGGGTTAATGGCGCCACCTGGTGATCAACTGTAAAAATGAGAAATTTTACCTCTTCCCAACAGGGAAAACCACCATCAATCAAGAATGCATGATTTTATGGTGTCATGGCTTTGCAATCAAAAAATGTCGTTATAATGGAAGTCAATGGGGCAAAAACAGCCACGAACAATAAATGAGGGAGAAAAAATTAAAATCTGATGCTGCACAAAAACTAACAATGCATCAAAACCAATGTTGTTACTAATCTTTGACATGTCCAAGACTGTGATAAAAGGTAAAAAAAATCCAGTCCACAATCACTTTTTATATTGAAAATAAGTCATTTTTTGTGTTTTTTTCACCCAAATCAGTGACATCATTTATAAACTTGGCAATAAAAAAGTAAAAATCTTGGATTTTTTGTAAACATTTAGTAGTTTTGATCAGGACTGAGGTTGATTAACAGATTTATGCAAAAAAAATTGAAAAAAATATTTATCTGATACATTTTTACAGCAGTTTAATTTAGTGGATGTTTTCAGCCACGAACATAACGAAAGGGTAGTGAATTTGCCCACAGTGTATTTTTGAGGTTTTGAACATTTTCAAAGCATTTTCCCAAAATATATATCAAAATAAGATTTGTCACCAAAAATCATTCCATTTGCTGAAACACAGAGAAAGTTGTGGCCAAATTAAGACTCAAAATCACCCCATAGTGGATGAAAACATCCCCAACAACACATAAGGGTTAAAGCTGTAGTCTGTAACTTTTAGCGCTCTTGCGGAAAATAAACAGAACTGCATGCATCTTGTGGAAGAACATTATAGCTGGAGCTACTCTGTTTATGTCTATGATGAGTCACGCAGGTACTGGGATACTCCGCAGCAGTCTAAAATAGTCCAAATATAAACACTTACTATAGACGTACTGTAATGATTCAGGATGAGACAAAAACGGTTTGGAAAATGGATTCATGAAGTACTCGCTCATTATATGCATTTTGTAAATTTTGAACACACAAAATTATGGACTGCAGCTTTAAATTAACAAAAAAAGAAAAATATGAAAATTTATACTATGTACCTATAAAAAGTTAATATATGTACACACCTTACAGGAGTCCACCCCACCCTCAGTATATCCAGCACACAGGATGCGGTCTGTAATGTTGTACTCAGGCAGCCATTCCTGACACTGTGTGTTGCTTAAAAGGGGCACAACAGCTTCCTGTAACACATTAGCTACGTTGCCTGGAGATCAAAAACAAACAGCTTACACACAACCATCCAAAAGATTATAAACGCAAATCTGAGTTGGCTTAAAAAAACAAAACAAAATCCAATAAAATGCACAAATGTGTATATCTGACCATTTTCAGACAGCAGTCCCCAACCAGCAATAAAACACTTTCTCCCTTCTTCAATCTGAGCTCCAGGATCTGGTAGGCAGATGGGCTGAATGTAATCTGGAAGAAAAATCTTTTTAATGCTTTGCAGATAATTCCTTACAAATATGAAAACAGAATATGTACAAATCAACATTGTTCTGAAATATATCTCTGTAAGTAGTGGTGCAGCTAACAACTGCAAAAGCTGCAAAAACTAACTGTTTCCACTTAAAAAGGATTGAAATAAATCCCACAAAAATGTCAAGGTCATATTTCACCGCAGAATCTGAAGGGGGGTTGGGGTGTTGTTTAAAATGTCATGAAACATGAACATAATGTAATAAAAAAAAAGACAAGGTGGCCCAAAAATAAGCTTTTTTATTTATTCATTACCATATAAGGTAACACTTTACTTGAAGGGGTGTGCATAAGACTGACATGACACATTCATAATCATGACATGACACATGTCATGAATATGAAGGAGGTTTTATGAATGTTTATGACAACTGTCATTAAGTGTCATTCGCTCAATTGTGTCATTTTTAATGCAAAGATGACATTGTTTGAGATGTCTTTGTTACGACAACTTGACATAAACCAACACATCATAACCTGTCAGTGTCTTTGTCATGACAACTTGACATTAGCAAAACATCATAACCTGTCATAAACATGACACAGCAGATTAATTATCAAACTTAAAAAACTACTTAGCTTTATGGGTTAACAATACATTACATTATTTTGGTAACACTTCAGTATAGGGAACACATATATAAACGATTAACTATGACTTTTCCCTCAATAAACTCTTAATTTACTGCTTATTATAGTTAATTTTTAGGTTTAGGTATTGGGTAGGATTAAGAATGTAGAATATGGTCATGCAGAATAAGGCATTAATATGTGCTTTATAAGTACTAATAAATAGCCAATATTTTAGCCATATGAATGCTAATAGTAATAAGCAACTAGTTAAAAGACCCTAAAATAAAGTGTTACCATTATTTTATAACAGTGTTTTATAACAGAACAATCTTTTTTTTTACGAAATTTGAAATTGTCTATTATCTGACCTTCTGTTGGAGGAACCCCCCCCCCCCCCCCCCCAAAAAAAAAAAAAAAAACATGAAATGAAAAATAGTCATGACGCTGTTATAAAATTATTTGTCAGAGTATTGTCACTTAATGACATTTTAATGACAAGTTCAATTTGTACCACTGTACTTGAGGTCAAGATACATATTTATGACACTATTATAATGGCCTCATGACAGCCAATGTCAAAACCAACCACATGACAGTTTAATGTAATGTTAACCCATAAAGCTAAATGATGTCAAGTTGTCATGACAAAGACACTGACAGGTTATGATGTATTGGTTTATGTCAAGTTGTCATAACTCAGACATCTCAAACAATGTCATCTTTGCATTAAAAATGACATAATTGAGTGTATGACACAATGACAGTTGTCATAAACATTCATAAAACCTCCTTCATATTCATGATGTGTGTCATGTCATGATTATGAAGGTGTCATGTCAGTCTTATGCACACCCCTTCAAGTAAAGTGTTACCAAATATAATTTCAGTTTGCTTTCCTTTTGATTTTTGGGTGAAATATAACTTTTACAATATATTTTTGACAAACATGTCCCCCTCATTATGGCCACCATGTTAAGATCACATGACCATCCTATTATAGGACTGCAAAATGAATAAACCATGGATGAGAAAGTAGCCTACATGTACACTACCGTTCAAAAGTCTGAAGACTGCTTTTATTTGATCAAATATAGACACAACAGTAATATATTGTGAAATATTATTACAATTTAAAATAACTATTTTCTATTTGAATATAATTTAAAATGTAATTTATTCCTGTGATCAAAGCTGTATTTCCAGCATCATTACTCCAGTCTTCAGTGTCACATGATCTGAAGAAATATAACTTTGTGTGTACGTACCTGTGTAGCTGACAGGTGTCTGTAAATGCATTAGGGCAAAGTCAGACTCCTTTGTTATCCTGTTATAGCGCTTGTGCATGATAATCTGATCTATATAATGGATTTGTCTGTTAGGGTTATCCGTCGCAAACTGAGAGTGAAGACCCAACATAGCCGCCCAGTTTGACAGGTGAACGTTCTTTCTACAGGATCAAAATATCATTTAGTCTCTCAGTGCATGTTTTTTTTTACAGCTTCAACTACAATGGCAACATACTGCCAAGAATGCTGAGCAGTGCTTACCCATAAACACAGTGCGCCGCCGTAATCAACCATTCCCTGTCAATCAAAGTGGCCCCGCATACATGGTGCCCGAGCCAGTGCAGAGACACTATCCACGGCCACGCCCCTTCCTGGGCATCCTGTCCTCCCACCACTTTGCCTGCTTGGTTTCTGTCCGTTTCCACATTGGTCTCACTTTTTAAAGTTACTTTATGAACGCCACATGCTAAAACACATTGTACACAACAAGAGATGTTAGATTTTTGGTGATTTTAAGAGTGTATGATCCAAGGAGTGGCTTTCAAACTTACGTTGATTGTTACAATGCAGTGACACGATCTTCTCACTGAGACATGTGTCACTTTAAAAAGACAAAAGAATTTGAAATGAGATTTCATAGGTCAATACATTTTTTTTTTTTTTTTTTTCAGAAAAAAAAAATATATATATATTGATTACCTGGGTTTCAGATCCAGTGAGCCATTAGCATTCACACTCACAGTGGTAAACGGACTATCTCCATCCATAATGATGGAGAATGAGGCAATTCCTGACCTAGACACATCAACAAACATGATGTTTTTTTCCTTATAGGTATTATTTGACAAACTATTTTAAGCTTAAAGGGATAGTTCACCCAAAAATCAAAATTCTGTCATCATTTACTCACCCTCAAGTTGTTCCAAATCTGAAGATATTTTGAAGAAAGTTCTGAAAATCTGAAGACATTTTGAAGAAAGTTTGTAACCAGGCCGTTTTGGGGCACCATTGACTTCCATAGTAGGAAAAAAAAATACTATGGAAGTCAATGGTGCCCCAAAACTGTTCAGTTTCCCACATTTTTCAAAATATCTTCCTTTGTGTTCAACAGAACAAAGAAATTTATACAGATTTGGAACAACTTGAGGGTGAGTAAATGATGACAGAATTTTGATTTTTGGGTGAACTATCCCTATCTCATCGATTTACATCAGAATTTCATCTTATCCATAAACATCAGAAACTGCACTAAACTGCATATTTTTGGTCAGTTTGTGCATTTGAATAAAATGTAGGTGTTTTTTCATCCTCAGGTATGAGCTGCATATTCTCCTATATCATACTATATGAGCCATAAAAGCCTGATGTATCAAATATGATACTCAACAATTTTTAATTTTTATGAATGTTTTCAAATGCTCCCGTGAAACAGAAGAAAGAAACTCATGTTTGGAACAACCTGAGGTTGAGTAAATGATGACAGAATATTTATTTTTGAGTGAACTATCCCTTTAAGGTTAAAAAACGGGTTCAAAAATTTGATTTTTCTTTCATTTGTCTGTCTTCACAGGGTTAATATTATAATATGCTAAATTTATTCGATGGTTAAGTGTTTACCTGTAACCCAAGTAGCGGCAGAAGAAGTCCGATAGCTGAGAGGTCCAGAGGTCTTTAGCACATACCGTGTAAAGGTCATGCTGGACTTGAAGTCTCAGTCGTTCAGTTCCAGTTGCATCAGCTTTTATTAAATGCACTAAAATACAACAGAGCCTGTGATCAACAGCATGAACAGCATGATTTGACTTGTAAGGTTTTGCTGTAGTTTAACTTGTTGATTTACCACAGTCGCCTTCATCTGAGCCATCAGAGCAGTTTTCTACCCCATCGCACACACTGGCACTGGACACACACGCTCCTGTGCTGCACTGAAACTGGCCAGTGGGACATGGATCTGCATATTCATAAGAATTTTTGCCGTTTCTTAGGCTATCTGCATGTTATTGTACCATTCTCATACAGTACAAAGAAGAAAACAAACCTGGTTGGCCAAGGTTAAGGCCTGTGCTAAAGTTGGCTAGAAAGCCTCTGTCATTCCTTGCTGAGTTTGTGTAAAACATGATGGTCATCTGAGAGGTTGTGGAAAAAAGATCCGGGAAGGAACGTTCACCAGTTAGGACACCTTCAGTGATGAAACACACATTACTACATAAACTTTTGCATAGTAGTATACATACATTTTTTTTTATTGAAATGCATACACACACACACATATTATATATATATATATATATATATATATATATATATATATATATATATATATATATATATATATATATATATATACACACACACACACAGTCAAACAAAAATGTATTTCAGACACCTTGAACATTTCATTCATTAATACAGTTTATTCACTATAGTTAAAAAATTGGTAATAAAATATGACAAGATCTCAAAGTTAAACTGTGTCAGAAAAAAATAATCTTAATTATGCCAGATATCACTTAAGCAAAACATGGTCAAAGTGTCTAAATAATTTTTTGTTACAAATTTATATCATTTTTTTTCCTGGTAGTCCACTGTATGAAGAATTTTTGGGTATAATATGTCACAGTTTACTTTATTTTGCTATCCTCACTTACATAAATTAACTATTGTGTCCTGCACCCACTAGTAAAAATATATCAAAAATGTAGGAATAATTTTTGGTTTGACTGTATATAGTAAATATGTGTAAAGATTCATGTCTTCCCAACAAAATTACCTAGCAAATCTGAATTGGGCTCCACTCCATCACGAATTTCCAAAACATCATAATCCATCTCTAAAGCAACGTCTTGAAAATGCAATTGTATATTCTGTCCTTCCTTAGCATGTAAAGTCCACGTACCTGACCAAGATAAACAATAATAATCAAAACTTTAGGGGTGTAATTGTCCATTTTTTTATTAGAATCTTCTATGAATTGTTCTGCATCTTAATGATCATGGCTGAAAGTTAAATTAATCTTTTTAGTACTTACACATAGCATCGTGTCCATATCCATTGGGGTAGTTTGGAGAGTTGAATGTTGAGTTTGACTCATACAGGTCAAAGGGTCCACCACAATCCACTATTATAAAACATTTAATATAATTATATAAATGCTACTCCTTTACAATTTTGTGCTGATAAAAATAGCATTTGCATGACTAAAACATTGTATAATATGCCCTTTTCACATGACGTCACTCAACTTCCGTTTTGAAGTGGACGATGTATTCTTACTTCCATCAGCATAGTGGAATTCTTAGAATATATATATATATATATATATATATATATATATATATATATATATATATATATATATATACATATATATATATATATATAAACAGTCAAATAGATTAATCGTGATTAATTGTATCTAACATAAAAGTTTGTGTGTATATATACAGTGGTGTGAACAAACAAATTTAAATATGAATCAAAGATAACACAAGTAAACACAACATGCAGTTTTCAAATGAAGGTTATTATTATGAAGGGAAAACAAAATCCAAACCCACATGGTCCTGTGTGAAAAAGTGCTTGCCCCCTAAACCTAATAACTGGTTGGGCCACCCTTAGCAGCAACAACTGCAATCAAGCATTTGCGATAACTTGCAATGAGTCTGTTACAGCGCTGTGGAGGAATTTTGGCCCACTCGTCTTTGCAGAATTGTTGTAATTCAGCCACATTGGAGGGTTTGAGCATGAACTGCCTTTTTAAGGTCATGCCACAGCATCTCAATAGGATTGAGGTCAGGACTTTGACTAGGCCACTCCAAAGTCTTCATTTCGTTTTTCTTCAGCCATTCAGAGGTGGACTTGCTGGTGTGTTTCGGATCACTGTCCTGCTGCAGAACCCAAGTTCACTTCAGCTTGAGGTCACGAACAGATGGCCGGACATTGTCCTTTAGGATTTTTTGGTAGACAGCAGAATTCATGGTTCCATTTATCACAGCAAGTCTTCCAGGTCCTGAAGCAGCAAAACAGCCCCAGACCATCACACCACCTACCACCATATTTTACTTTTGGTATGATGTTCTTTTTCTGAAACACTGTGTTACTTTTACACCAGACGTAAAACTTTCCAAAAAGTTCAACTTTTGTCTCGTCAGTCCAGAGTATTTTCCCAAAAGTCTTGGAGATCATCAAGATGATTTCTGGCAAAACTGAGATGAGCCTTTATGTTCTTTTTTCTCAGCAGCGGTTTTCATTTTGGAACTCTGCCATGCAGGCCATTTTTGCCCAGTCTCTTTCTTATGGTAGAGTCATGAACACTGACCTTAACTGAGGCAACTTAGGCCTGCAGTTCTTTGGATGTTGTTGTGGGGTCTTTTGTGACCTCTTGGATGAGTCGTCACTGCGCTCTTGGGGTAATTTTGGTTGGCCAGGCCACTCCTGGGAAGGTTCACCACTGTTCCATGTTTTCGCCATTTGTGGATAATGGCTCTCAGTGTGGTTTGCTGGAGTCCCAAAGCTTTAGAAATGACTTTATAACCTTTTCCAGACTGATAGATCTCACTTTCTTTCTCATTTGTTCCTGAATTTCTTTGGATCTCAACATGATGTGTAGCTTTTGAGGATCTTTTGGTCTACTTCACTTTGTCAGGCAGGTCCTATTTAAGTGACTTCTTGATTATGAACAGGTGTGGCAGTAATCAGGCCTGGATGTGGCTAGAGAAACTGAACTCAGGTGTGATAAACCACAGTTTAAAAGTTATGTTTTAACAGCGGGGGGCAAGCACTTTTTCATTTGGATTTTATTTTCCCTTCATAATAAAAACCTTCATTTAAAAACTGTGTTTACTTGTGTTATCGTTGATTCATATTTAAATTTGTTTGATGATCTGAAACATTAAAGTGTGACAAACATGCAAAAAAATAAAAAATCAGGAAGGGGGCAAGCACTTTTTCACACAACTGTCACTTCCACTTGAAGCGACTGTCATGGCGCTGAGCAAAATCCCCGTATTTTTTTTACAAATACTTGTACCACAAATGGAGTTTTTTAAGCGAGAATATAGTTGTTTAGACCTGAAATATGTGATTCATATTTAATAATAGCACCTATTTTACAGTTTCTTTAGACGTTTTCGGAGATGCGAGCTGTTCAGCGGCCGTTCAGTGCTCGTGTACCCGCCGAGAACAGCTTCATCTCGGCCAGTGCTTCAGGGATTTGCTGCTGGCTCTTATAGTGGTTAAACATGAGATATTATTAATTTTGAGTACATAAAACTTTGGTCTTATTAATCTGTTACTTGTTCCTGAGCAAATCGAATTGGGCCATGTTATATTTAATAATTTAACATTAAGCTATTTAACTCACTTCCTTTAGGGTACTTCTTTTGTATGTTTGACTGAATTGTACAATTGTGTTTATTTCCTATTGTCATTTATAATGGCTCTTGTTAATTTAAATATTGTTGTTCATTAAATTATATTTTATATAAATAATATGTTGCATTTGGTATTGAGGAAAGGTCCATTATTGCGTAATATGGATTGAGTGAAAGTTACATTAATATTCCATTAGATGATGGCAAACTTTATGAGTGAATGAGTCAGTCGCAAGAGACTTTTTGAACTGTTGTATAAATGCAATATCACACGAGTAGCCGTGATATATGGCTCTATATCGGCACACTGTGATTACCTAATCACAGCCGTGCAGATATACAGCCATATTGTACGGCTACTCATGTGATATTGCTCAAATTATATTGATGTTACAGACATATACATATATATATATATATATATATATATATATATATACTTAAAAACTTTTATGTTAGATGCGATTAATTGCAATAAATCATTTTGACAGCAATAATTATAAGTCTTACTCTTAACTTTTCCTTTCGTATTTCAAGTTGTTACTGCATTTTCCTGAGAAATGCAAAGGTCCTCTGGTGCGAAGGCAAGACTACAGAAACACTGCTTTACAGATAGGCGAAAGTTAACTGATGTTATTGTGAAAAGGGTCTATTGCTAGATCTTACCTGGTATGGGAGGGGGGGTGGTGGGAGGGGGGACAGGGGTTGGGTCAGGGGGGGCCTCTCCACAGGAACCAGGCACTATGCTGATGTCATCCAGGGCAATATCATTCAGAAGTCCCGCCCTCTTCTGTGCTTCAAAGACCACCTAAGAGACAAACAAAAAAGGCGAATGTATTTAATTACTTTAACCATTTAATGATATGAAATTTAAGTTGATTTTTAAATAAACTGACCACAGCATCTTCAGTGATGTTTAGTGTGGCTTGAGCATAGTTCCAGTTGTCACCATAGTTCCCTTCTTTCTGGAAGAGGACAGTGGCTGATGACCCTTCCTCTTTTGTGACTCTCAGACGCCACACCTCCACCCCAAACATATGATACCTGAAAAGAGCACAGGTACATTCATCAAATGCTTACAGGGAAGTACAATCCCTTGAGAAAAAGAAGTACACCTCAGCTTACTTTTAAGAAGAGTACCTATTATGGAAATGGAAATATAACTTTAAAAGTATATACTTAAGTGCAAATTGATAAATGATTGATATTAAATATGGTAAACTAAAATAGACTTTAATGTAATTTCTATTGAAACTTGCATGTCATGTATTTAAATATACTGTATTTCTAATTACACATTTGTAATAATAATTAAGTTATATAATTTTTTTTATATTATATATATATTTTTTTGTTCCCCTGAAAAATGTGCAATTATAAGCTGAATGTTTCCAAACGTTACCCCTGATAAAAACTAACCAGAATTGCAGACACATCGATTCCTTTGCAGGAGTCAGAGGAAGACTGTAGATTCTGATTTTTTTTTCCCAACTTCCAGGAGTCCGAGGGGTCACAATGTAGTACCCTATGAGATAAAAATCTGTTAAGTGCAGTTCATCAGGTGTGTATATAGTAAAAGTAACATCAATCAGAAATCAAAGTATAATAAACCATTAGATAGAATACGTTTTCGAGTATTTGGTAACTGCAGATAAATTTGATGTACAATCTTTAATAGCAGCGTGTATTAAATGGCACCTGACTGGTTGCCCATTGTGTGATCAAAGCTCGGGCCAGTGTCTGGTGGAATAGTAGCGCCTTGTGCTCGAATCCAGTCGCCATCGTCATCAAATTCTTGCCTCCAGAGACAGAAGTCCTCTTCAAACGAACAGCTTATCTTGTCTTCATCTACCAAAGACCATAGAGTTCAATAAAAACTTGACTTTTCACTAATAAATTTGAATATGATTTGAAAAAAAAAACATTAGTTAACATTCTTACACTTCATGTTCCATTGTGCTTAAGTCAATTGTTTTTTTAAATGTGTTTTTGGTTAAATGCCATAAATAAGGTTTGTGGTTAAAACAACATCAATATATAGAGATGTCGGAAGCTTAGTGATGGTGACGTTGAAGTCATGTGTACTTCGTTTCAGGCCTACGTTTAGCTTTTACTTCTGCCGATTGTATTTAGGCTTCAAAATTTGCGAAATTTATCTAAATGAGCAGAATGTGTAAGAATCCAACTTTTCTCAGTCACACAGAGCTTATTTTCTGCAATAATCCAAAAGCCATTGGAAGTATCCTATGGGGTTTTTGTCAAGAAAACCAGGGTGATGCTAATTTCCGGGTTGGCCAACAAAAAACAATCACTTCAGCGCTCTATATGCCTCTGAATAAGCTATTTCCACACCATTATTGTGTCGAATAATATGGATTCAATGGCAGGTGTGGTATTTTTGGGAAATCAATACCCACTAGAGAGCTCACTGATGTTCTTTGCCATGTAAGTAGCATTGAAGCCTTGGAAGTTGTTGCTGTAGTCTGCGAAAAATTCAACAGTGGCTTCATGAGATAATAGCCAGATGTCCCCAGGTGATGTTCCTGACAGAGAGACTGAAAGACACAATCTGATGTCAAGACACGACTTTAGAAGTCCAAAATGTTAATGTAATATGGTTTGATCTTCGAATCTCACATGTCAGTGTTTTCATAGGGCCGATGCCCTCATATAGCTCCAGAACATCAATATCTTGCTCCGTTTGGAAAGTTTGAAAGGCTATTTTTATGGCCAAGCCCTCAGTCACTCTGTGGGTGGAATGAAAGACTATATGAGTTGGTGAAATCTCAAAGTATGTCTAGATGTGTCTGATTATTGTATTACCGTATGATCCAACGGCAGGATGTGGGACTGTCATAGACCTCTGGAAAGTTTTTAGAGTGGAAGGATCCAGTCGGACCAAGCAGGAGAAACTGTCCATCACACACTGTTGCTATGGAGCATGAAAGACATAGAATACTTTATCTATCGCAATAAGTGCATAATTTCAAAGTAAATACCAATATTGTAAATAAAACATATTAAAAGAGTCATAAATACATACCACAAACACTCTGACTCTCATCTGAGCCATCAGAGCAGTTTTGTATTCCATCACAGAAGTCAGTTTGAGGAATACATGTTGTACCATCAGCACATGCCTTCTGTCCATCTGGACAATTCACTGGAGTGACTGACAGAGGACGCACAACTATTACCAGTACAGCCAACAAGTAGAAAAATATTCACTTTTTATCCAAATCTGTCATTTTCGGTCACAAAGGTTGTTAATTAAATGCAGATACACAACCATTCTAAAGTTAAGGGTCGGTCAGAATTTTAAAAATGTTTTTGAATAAGTCTCCTATTCTCTTATGCTGTTATTTATTCATAAATACTGTAAAAACAGTAATATTATGCAATATGAATACAATTTAAAATAACTGTTTTCTGTTTTAATGTATTTTAAAATGTAATTTATTCTTATGATGGATGATTTTTCAGTCTTCAGTGTCACATGATCCTTCAGAAACCATTCTAATATGCTGATTTGCTGCTCAAGAAACATTTCTCAGTATTAATGTTGAAAACAGTTTTGCTGCTTAATCATTTTGAGGAAACCATGATACATTTTTTTTTTTCAGGATTCTATTTCTTACTGTCACTTTTGATCAATTTAATGCAAACTTGCTGAATAAAAGTATTAAAGGGATAGTTCACCCAAAAATGAAAATTTGATGTTTATGTGCTTACCCCCAGGGCATCCAAGATGTAGGTGACTTTGTTTCTTCAGTAGAACACAAATGATGATTTTTAACTCCAACCGTTGTCGTCTGTCAGTCAAATAATGCGAATGAATGGTAACACAATTTATAAGAGTCAAAAAATATGCATAGACAAATCCAAATTAAACCCTGCGGCTCCTGACGGCACATTGATGTCCTAAGACATGAAACGATCGGTTTGTGCAAGAAACCGAACATTATTTATATAATTTTTTTACCTCTAATACACCACTATGTCCAACTGCGTTCAGCACTCGCTTAGTGAGGTCTGATCGCTCTCTGACAACAGAAGTAATGTCTAGCACTCATTGAAATATATGCACTAGACATCACTGCTGTTGTCAGAGCGCGATCAGACCTCACTAAGCGAGTGCTGAACGCAGTTGGACATAGTGGTGTATTAGAGGTAAAAAATTATATAAATAATGTTCGGTTTCTTGCACAAACTGATAGTGTCATGTCTTAGGACATCAATGTGTCGTCACGAGCCGCAGGGTTTAATTTGGATTTGTCTATGCATTTTTTTTTACTCTTATAGATTGTGTTCCCATTCACTCGCATTATAAGACTGTCAGACGGCAACGGTTGGAGTTAAAAATCATCATTTGTGTTCTACTGAAGAAACAAAGTCACCTACATCTTGGATGCCCTGGGGGTAAGCAGATAAACATCAAATTTTCATTTTTGGGTGAACTATCCCTTTAATTTATTTTTTTAAAAGATTACTGAACCCAAACTTTGGAACAGAATATATACACTGACATTAAATTCTTGCTGACATTTATACTTCATAGCATTTTTCTATTTTTACGGAAGCTTGTTTTTGCCACAGAATTTTTTTTTTAAAAAGATAATTACAACTTTTTAATCTCATAATAGCAAGTTTACATCTCGCAATTCTGACTTTTTTCTCAGAATTGCGAGTTAAAAAGTCAGAATTGGGGAACAAACTCACAAATCTGACTTTTTTCCTGCAATTGCGAGTTTGAAACTTTTTTTTCTTCGAATTGTGAGATACAAACTTGCAATTGCGTGTTATAAATTCCAATTCTGAGGAAAAAAACACTGACTTTATTTCTCAGATTTGCAAGTTTATCTAACAAGAACTTTATTTCATGCAATTCTGATATTATAACTCACAATTGCAAGTTTATATCATAATTCTGAGGAAAAAAGTCAGAATTGTGAGATAAAAATTGCAATTACCTTTTTTATTTTTTATTCAGTGGCAGAAACAAGCTTCCATAATTTTTTACACATGCAGCTTTAATAAGCTCAAAATAATTAAGACACTACATTGAATTTTCACAATTGAATTGTGTAAAAATCATTTGTCACACCGAAGAGCCAATTAAAATGTCAAAAAGGTGATTAGCAATTGTGAAAATGTATTCACACGTTCCCTTATACATTCATACTAATTAATTTTAAACATTTTGATGTTGATCAAAAAAAAAAAAATAATAATAATTTATATTAAAATGCATTTAGCTGTTCATAACATGAATAAATACAATTGTAACAACCAGAAATGACACTTTTTCCCTGACATGATGTCTGTCGCTGTCCATGTCATGATGAGTGACCTCACAGCACACACTGCAACGGCAGCAATAAAATCTAAACCATATCCCACCTGGTTTTGTTGTAGATGCTCTCTGGGTTGTAGTTGGTTTATCTGAAGGTAAAATACATTTTATACAATCAAATAAACTGTTAAACAACCAACTCAATCAAATTAATTGCCTATATTCAATTAGCTAATTAAATTAAGACTACAAGGTCACATGGAGATTTTCAGATGGCTATGAAACTGTAGATATGCCTTGATATCGATGATATTACCTGAGACCTGCACACTGCCGATGTCAATCACAAGGCCATCATTTCCACCTTCACTCTGCTGTAAACCATCTACTAACTGTTCCTGCGCCGTCTCAGAATCTAGAACGCCATGGAAGAGGACATCAAAGTGCACAACCACACTGCCTTCGCTGAGGACAACAGGAGAAAAACAGAGATATTATGTGTTGTGTCACTGCAAAAATCATATGCATTTACTTGAGAAGCACTTATCCTGAATCACTATAGTAGAGTTGTAGGTGTAGAGTTACTTGAATGTAACTCTACACCCTTGCCTCATTTCGTATAAGCGGATTCATGAATATGCAAATTAGTCCCCACCTCCACTCAATCACACCAGCTCAGAATACCTGATCCATGATGGCATGATGGCAAGAGGAAATACTGGTTTAATTAAGCCGTATATGTTTGAACCAGAAACTGATTCAGAAGAAGAGGAAGAGTGAATTATACAGGCTCGTCTACAGGTTGATGTATCAGAATGGTAATGTGTTTTATGTATCGCTCTCTACAACGCTGGACACATAACGGTAATTGACATGATTAGCCTTTTGCTTGAGCATATGGTTCATCATAACATCGTAATATACATCATATAAATAATTCACCTACTATATTGCCAGATGTACCTGATTTTTCATATCAACAGAAAAATATACTGCTATAACCTGGCAGACCCCCCTGCTTCACAACACAGTTAATGATATGCTAAAATCCACTGGTACATTGACAGGATTGGTTACAACACATTCGTGATGTAGAGGACAGATCGATTTCAAAACGCGTTTTTGAGACCGTCTTTGGTTCACTGCAGTTTTAAAGAGAAAATACTCAGCAATGGTGTTGACTAATGAATTTGCACATGGTTTGTCTTAAAACATATTAAAAACACCACATATAAACAACATTAAAGGGTTAGTTTACCCAAAAATGAAAATTCTGTCATTTATTAATCACCCTCATGCCATTCCACACCCTTAAGACCTTCGTTCATCTTCAGAACACAAATTAAGATATTTTTGTTGAAATCTGATGGCTCAGTGAGGCCTGCATAGCCAGCAATGACATTTCCTCTCTCAAGATCCATAAAGGTACTAAAAACATATTTAAATCAGTTTATCAAAACACTGCTTCAGGAAGCTTCGGAGCACAAATGAATCAGTGTATCGAATCAGCGGTTCGGAGCGCCAAAGTCATGTGACTTCAGCAGTTTGACACGCGATCCGAATCCTGATTCGACACAAAAGATTCATAACGCTCCAATGCTTCCTGAAGCAGTGTTTTGAAATCGGCCATCACTAAAAAAGTCGTTATTTTGGGGGTTTTTTGGCGCAGCAAAAATTTCTCGTCGCTTTATAATATTAATATTGAACCACTGTACTCAATGAACTGATTTAAATATGTTTTTAGTACATTAATGGATCTTGAGAGAGGAAATGTCATTGCTGGCTATGCAGGCCTCACTGAGCCATCGGATTTCAACAAAAATATCTTAATTTGTGTTCCGAAGATGAAAGAAGGTCTTACGGGTGTGGAACGGCATGAGGGTAAGTAATAAATTACATTATTTTTTTTATTTTTGGGTGAACTAACCCTTTAAAAACTTCTTTTTCACTTAGTGTCATTGTTTTGTCTCAAGATGCACACCAGTAATGTTTTTTTTCTAAGGCACATTTATAAAAGCTACTTAAATGTCCTAACTGAACTAAGGCCCAATCCCTGTCTGTGAAACCTGGCCATAAAGTCTTACCTGAATTCATTGACCTTGGAACTTCTGAACTGCTCCTTAAGGGAAGTAAAACTGTAGGCTTCATTGATCTGCAAGCAGGCAGCAATACACAGAGAACACAAAATCTGCTTTATCACACTAAAATACTGATTATGGAATAGTAATGATATTAGTCAGCCAACAACTTACAGAATGTTACAATGTTCGTCGCATCTGCTGCCCTGAAGTTTGATTTGCATATAGATTCACATAATATAGATAGTTGTACACACAAAACTTCTGTAACCATTACAGTGATTTTTCTCATGAAAATGCTCACATTTAAAATAATATTTTACATGATAAAGCTTATTAAGTACTATTAACATTTTTATTTTCACACTGTGGCATTTTCATGACTATTAAGCACAATTAATTCTAATGAATGTAATGCATCAAGATGGTTTTGCCGTTCCCTTCATTTTTTTATCAATGATGATTTTCCTTATAAACTTTATAAAGCGATTTCGACTGTAAACAATTAATGTAATGTTTTCATTAAAGGGATAGTTCACCCAAAAAATTCTGTCATCATTTACTCACCCTCAAGTTGTTCTAAACCTGTATGAATGTCTTTCTTCTGCTGAACACAAAAGAAGATATTTTGAAGAATATGTTTAACCAAACAGTTGATGGACCCCATTGACTTCAATAGTATGCGGGAAAAAATACTATGGAAGTCAATGGGGTCCATCAATATCTTCTTTTGTGTTCAACATAAGAAAGAAATTCTTACAGGTTTGGAACAACTTGATGGTGAGTAAATGAGGACAGAATTTTCTTTTTTTGGGAGAACTATACCTTTAAAAGCAGTCTTGAAGGTTTTACAACAAATACAATGCCTGTCCCATGATTTGTAAATTAATTTATGGTGATTTCATATTGCAGTAATTGCACAAAAATGTTGTCATGTAAATAATGTCACAATGCAAACATTTGGTACAATAAATAAATAAAATTAATTAATAAATAATAATATAAATATAATTATATATATATTTATATTATTTAAAAAAAAATCTCTTAAATAAGGGGTCAAATGTGGCCTAAACATGTTTTGACATGCTTCATGATTCATTCAATGAAATAAAGAATTAGTTCACCCAAAAATGAAGATGCCGTCACCATTTACTCACAGTCATGTTATTCAAAAACTGTATGACTGACTTTCTTCTGTGGAACAGAAAAGCAGATGTTAGGCAGAATGAATGTCTCAGTCAACTTTCACTTTCATTGTGTGGACAGTAAATGGTGAGAGTGTCATTCTTCCTAACATCTGCTTTCCTGTTCCAAAGAAGAAAGAAAGTCATATGGGTTTGGACCGACATGAGGCTGAGTAATTTGTATTTTTGGGTGAACTGCTTTTAAACTTTCCAGGAATAATTAATAATAATTTACCTTCTGCTCAGTGTCATATGCCAGAGCTTTAAACTGTGAGCTGTTTTTGTTCAGGAGCTCCCCTGTGAAAACGGTTCCATTAGAGATGATGAGTCTCCCAGTGAACTCAGAGCCTGTTTCATCTCCTTCGCCATCTATAGCTAAAAAAATGAAACACGGGTGACTACAGAACATCATAAGTATTCAGTGTTATTCATCTGAAATGGAGGCAATTGTCTCATACCTTTGTTGTCCAGTGCAAGCGAAGTGACGACAATTAGTCCCACACAAACCACAAACAGCAAAACAACCAGTGTTATGAGCAGAATCTCCGTGGACGACAAACGGCAAACTCTTCTAGCCATTCTCTAGACAAGTGACTGATTTATGAAGACTCAACAAACACTTTTCTTCAGATGACAAACCTCCTGCATGTTACTGGAAAGTCAGAGGTGACACTGGCTTCTAGAGCTTCTAATATCCCACATTTTTGCTTTTGTCACTGTTATATAGCCTAGCAATAAATTTTTATTGAACAATAACTAATATTGTTGATTAGAGTACCATTTTATCAGCTATTCCACAAAACGTCAAATAAAAGGGAGGAGGCAGGACTGTAAGATGCAAAGCAAGGATATAAATGGAAGTTGGAAGCAAAAATATAATGTTCAAACACTTTGACTTTTTCATTTTTCATTTTCAACGACCGTCAAATCATAACACACGATCCAAATGTATTCCAGAAGAATCACCGTGTGCTGTGAAAACTCACCTGCCCACCCAACTTAACCTTCACGAAGAATCCTGAAGTATTTCATTATTAAAAAAATACAGTCAAAAACAGTAATATTGTCAATTACTATTACTGTTTAAAAGACTATTAAATTTGAAATAGAATTAAGTTTTAAATTATTTTATACATTTAAAATGTTATGTATAAAATAATTTAAAACTTAATTCTATTTCAAATTTAATAGTCTTTTAAACAGTAATAATAATAATAAAAAGTAATATTGACAATATTAGTTTTTTTTTTTTTTTTGGCTGTATTTTTGAAATAATGAAACTTTTTTCTTATTCTCAATAAAATAATATAAGCATAATAATAATAATAACAATGAAATTCCTAAATAATATATATGTATGTGTACACACACACACACATATATATATATATTTTTTTATTTTTTTTATTTAGGAATTTCATTATTATTATTATTATATTGCTAATATTATATATATATGAACTTTATTATTATGCATTATGCTATTATTTTGCTACTATTTTATTTTATTTTATTCATTAATAAGAAAAAGGTTTCATTATTTTAAAATACAGTCAAACAGTAATATTGTCAATTATTATTATTACTGTTTGAAATAGTATTAAGTTTGAAATTTATATATTTATATATATATATATATATATATATATATATATATATATATATATATATATATATATATATATAATTATTTTATTTAAAAATGTACACTAGCATCTAGCAATTTGGGGTCTGTATTTTAATGTTTCTGAAAAAAAGTTTGTTTATAAATACATTAAAAATTGTAATATTGTAAATTAGTAATACAATTCAAAATAACTAATATATTTTAAAATGTAATTTATTCCTGTGATCAAAACTGAATTTTCAGCATCATTACTCCAGTCTTCAGTGTCACATGATCCTTCAGAAATCATTCTAATATGCTGATCTGCTGCTCAAGAAACTTTTCTAATCATTAAAATTATTGTACAATTATTATATAAAAACAGATGTGCTGCTTAATATTGTTGTGGAAAGCACAATTGCTGCATAATTGACAATTAAACTTACTTTTTCACACATATGGTTTTTGTTATGTTTGTACATTTCTTCTTAATTAATGTCAACACCAGCACCAACTGAAATTCATTGTTTTCTTGTACTTGGTGAATAAAATCTCCTTAAGTCTAAAGTCTAAAGTTAACAGTTATTGCATCTTATCATACCAGTTCAACAGACTGTTCCAGGTAATAAGAGTGAATAAGATTGAAGTTGCCCTTGGAAATGGCCATAAATCATCCAATAAAAATATGACATTTTATGTCACATTAAGTTTTTATCTCTGCCACTAAATATGTCATTGTAAAAAAACAAATTGACCAATCACTCATTTTGCTATTGCTTTTCTAATAACCTCATTAGCTTTTACTGCACAAGATGCAAAGTCCTATACTGGATGTTAACGTGAGATGAAGTTTATCAGCAAGTCACAAAAACAAACATTTCAGATCATCATATTTGTGCTTTAATGTTTCAAGAAACAGTAAGGTGCATTTAGATGGCTTTATCCAAGCATTCACATGAATGATTTACAGCTTACAGTCTGAATCAGTGCAACCAAAAGCGCTCACTGGAATATATGGTGCATTTTTTTGTGCAAGGGGTGTCAGGATGCTTGTACAGTATCCACTGTGCAGTTGTCTCTGAAAATGAAATGTTTATCTGGATTTTATATTTAAACTGAGCCTGTAAAATAAGATTTACACTCGTTCTTGCTCTTAGGATCGCATTACTTCCTGCGTTTACCCTCTAAACTTACATTTGCACAACCTTCTCTGGTGCTGGCTGACCTATGGAGTAACAGATTCTCATCCAGACAGGACGTCCAAGGAGGGTATCCAGAGTTCATCCACTGCTGGAGGGGTGGACAGTACCACACAACTGGAGGTCTGCTGTATACCTAAGACACAAAGAATAACAAATGCAGGTATTTTCATATTTTCTTCTCAAAGGTGCACTGTTGGCACTATTTGTAGATTTAAGGAAGAAACATGATGATTATATTTTCTCTTTGTGTATGTTACCATGTCACTCCAGCCACATGCTTCATTAGAGCAGTTCTCCACACCTGGACTGCCATTTAAATTCAAAACCATATTATCCTGGTGTACAGCATCAGCACTGTATGGAAAACGTTGATGGGAAATAACAGAGTATGCAAAATTACAATAAATATCACACAACTAAAAAGATCAAAGCACATCATATAACATTTAAACATGCTAAATATCATGCTGTTCAAAAGTTTGGGGTCAGTAAGATTCAATGCGATACTGATTTGCTGCTCGTGAAACATTTATATTATTATCAATGTTGAAAAGTAGTGCATGTATAAATTAAAAAAAAATAAAATAAAAATCTGTCAAACAGGTTGTGATCTTAGTAGGTGTCACTATGAAACAACCATTTATTCAATCTTCTACCAAATATCATTGGAAGACTGTTCACAAATCATGCTATCTGTTCTATATAGTACGCAATATTATAAGTATATGCCAAATCATATATATTAAAGTGTTAATTTGTGAATGCTTTTTGAGCAAATATTAGCCACAAACCCTTGTGCAAAAGAAAAGTGGCTTGTGACGGTTCACTACGTTTTCACTTGTAGAAAATGATGAAGCCAAAGCTGCCCAAGGAGTTTTTGAATTTATGAAATAATTATGAATTTTAAGTTAATAATTTTAGCTAGATGCTAACACATGGTGGAAGCAAGACGCATCTTTTGACATCTCAGTATGGGCACACTATCTTACTACACACTCAGAAGTATGTACTTTCCCATCAACAGTGTTGGGGGTAACGCATTACAAGTAACTTGAGTTCCGCAAAAAGATAACTTTTTTCGAGTTACTAGTAAAGTAATGCATTACTTTTAACCCTCTGGCCCTCTTCGTTTAGGAGTCACTCTTGCCTTCTTTACGGTCAAAAGTGACCGAAGCCTTGAAAAGTAACTTTTTTGTTTTTCAGGAAAACCAATATAATATATTTTTGTTCAATAATATTTTTTGATTATTATATAAAATTTTGAGGGTATTTTATGATACTATGCAATATTTATACAATTTTTATTAGCTATTTTTGCCCATTGAAAATAATGCAATTTTTTTTGTAATATATTTTTTAATTATTTTTCAATTAAAGCAGAATTCCATGTTAAAATAGAGACAATGCATTTAAAATCCATTTTTTTGAAGGTAGTGGCATTTGGTGAGAGTAAAAAAAGAAAAACTTATGCAATGCCATGTTGTAACCACTAGAATCCTATAGAGCGCTGTTCATTTTTTTACTGCTTTGTGGCTGAATCTTTTATTTTATTTCACACATTTGTATAAACTTGCTCTGTGTTATAGTCAGGCTAGTTCATATATATGTGTGTGGGGGTAGGGGGGTGGGGGGTTGGGTGTGTCTATTTTGCACTCTTGGCATTTTAGAGTGTCCCCCCGTCAGTGCTGTGCACTTTTTTCTGCACAGTGTCCGATTTGTAGTTTGTACCAACAAAAGATTCTCTGAGTTTTCGTATTTTACCGTTTTTTCCCATTCATTTCATTTTTGACCGAAAAGAAGGTGAGCGTGACTATATTTTTTACGACCCTTTAACATGTCCGAATCATGTCCTTGATTTTTTGGTGTGTGCTCATATTGCTAATGCGACAAAAGTCACCAAGTGTCATCTCATTCCAACGAAGCTACGATTTTTAACATTTCAAAATATAAGATTTTTCGGTCAAAAAAAGACCGAAGAGGGGCAATTTACAACAAAACATCAGTTACTTTTTCAAATAAGTAATGCAAATTACTTTTCCCCCTCCCCCATTTATTGACTGACATCTCCTGTCTCCATTTTGAGAGAAATCATGATTAAGGTGATGAGGTGTTGTGTGTGGTGTGTAACATGATGGTTATTGTAGTTCTAGACTAAATGTGATTAAAAAAAAAAAAAAAAAACTCAAACCTGCATTAGTCAAGTCAAGTCACCTTTATTTATATAGCACTTTTTACAATGCAGATTGTGTCAAAGCAGCTTTACATTGATAACTGGTACATTATTTTGGCTGCACAGTAGCTCTTAAAGAATGGTGTCAATGCAAGCAGATCAAAGCACTGTTGAATATCAAATGTCAAGTCAAATGTCAAGTTAACACATTAATTAACACACAAATTAACACATTGTGTTAAATAACAGAAATATACTTAAAGGTGACCTATTATCATGCAAAATTCACTTTTACATGGTGTTTGAACATAAATGTGTGTCAGCAGTGTGAACACAACCACCCTATAATGATAAAAAAAAATCCACCCACTCATTTTTTAATCCCCATAAATCATAAGCAATGTCTCAGAACAAGCCGTTCACAGATTCTATACAAAGTGACATCACAAAATGCCTAGGCCCCGCCCACAACTGCTGACAGACTCTGCCGTATAGAGTACCTCAGGGATGAGGGTGTAATGAGCATTTTAGGACTTCCAGTTCCATCACCCCGAAGTCTATGGGTTTTTTGAATGGGTTTTTGCTAAATCACCTGAAATAAGATCTGTGGTTAACAAAGCCTCTAAATATTTTGATCTATGACATAAAACACACCAGTTATAACCCGCTTGTGATTTTTTAAACCTTTATTGTGTCTTAAAAACGGCGGTTGCTAACAGATTGCTAAAAGGGACTACTTCCTTTGGCGGGGACTTTAGACGTCATCATGACAAACAGGACATTTGAACAGCATTTCTCATGAAAAAGTGGATAAGTATTCATACACAGCGCAGATCATAATCAGCGAGCATGTTTTTAAATAACGTTGTTTTTTAAATGCAGTTTGAGGAAGCTTGCTGGTGGTGATGTTGATCCACAACCATGGTGTGCTGTAGTCCGTTTATAGCCTACTGTTAGCTTATTATATCTGACGACTTTATTTAGACTTCAAAAATGTATAAATGTTGTGTTAACTTGTAAAGATTATCTTGATAGACAAAACGTGTAAGTGTCACAACCTTTTGTTAAACACAGAGCTTATTTTTTACGATTCTCCAAAAGTCTATGGGAAAAATGCATAGGCTTTCAAACGAGGGAACCCGTGCGCCGCTAACTTCCGGGTTGGCCTACAAAAACACGTCATCCCTGAGTTACTCTATTAGCATAGACCTCACCCTGAGCAAGTTGTACACTGTCCGGCATTTTCTCCGGGCTGGAGCAGCTGTAGCGACAAGAATGCCTCATAAGCAACTCCAGTGTTTTGTTGTTGGATGTAAGAGTGTTAGAGTCTTCATGTACTCAAGATGGGCATAAATACATACAAATGTATTTAAAATAAAATAAAAAAATACTCTGTGGAAAAATTTATTTAAATACAAATACAGTATTTTGTATTTTAAAAATACACAAAATACATGTGAAACTGGCCATCCAGTGAAGTATCACTATTAAGGCCCATTCACGCCATGAATGATAACTATAAAGATAACTATATTAGCATATTCTAAGTATGCGCTTTTGTTGCTTTAAATGCTCAAGCTCCGTAAAGTCCCACTGTAGTCAATTTTACCCCTTAAAAATCATCTTTGATAATCAAATGGACATATTTAAACTTTTTCCTGTGAAAATTATTTTTTCATGCCTTCAAATAGCTTAAATTTAACTCAACACACTTGCTTCATTTAGTATATGTGGGTCCATGAATGTGTAATTTAGTCCCCGGCTCCACTCAATCACACCATCTCTGACTACCTGATCCACTTGGTAACTGTTGAAAATGCTGCCACTACACAATGGCAAGTGGAAATATTGGTTTAATTCAGACATGTTTGAACAATCAGAAGAGGGAGAGTGAATTATACAGACTCGTCACAAGTCGATGTCCAAACGGTAATTTTTTGTTTTTTTGCATCGCTCTCTACAATATCGGACACATAACAGAAAGTGATATGATTTTCTTCAGCTTGACTAAGTTATCAAGCAGCTAATAATGTGTTACAAACCATGATCCTATTGCTCATCTCAGAATCAGACAGCTGCTTTGAACCTCAAGTAAGTCCCGCCCCTCATGTTGACAGGATTGGTTAATTATTTGTGAGTGGTTTCAAACCATGTTTTTGTGCCTGTCTTTGGTACTCTGGACTTAAAAATACACAGCAAAGGAGATGACTGCTGCATTTATACTATACATGGTTTGTCTTAAAAGCAAATTAAAAACACTACACAAACCAGTGTTTGTGGTTTTCCTGCGGAATTGGACTACTTTTACACTGTTGGCGAGGGTTGTTTTTCATGTCCGTGGGTTGAATCGACCCCAAACAATGTGATATTTAGGCCCTGAAATGCAAATTTTACCAGGGGAGCCTCGCCAAAAACGTGGATTTTACCCCCGGAAGACAATTTTTACCATGGGACCCCCCGAAATGCATTTGGGCTAGTTTTGAGGAGCAATTGTTGGGTTTTGTTGTGAAAACCTGGCAACCCTGACATAGACATATAAACAACATAAAAAACTTGATTTTCACCAGGGGTCTTTAAATCAGGATTGATTCCGATTGGCTGTCAATGTTTTTTCATTCATCAGCTCAGCTGGATGAAATCACTCTGAAAGTGATTCGAACAATATAGTTTTTTTTTTTTTTTAACAATTTCTACATGGTACATTCTAAAAAATGTTTGGTTAAAAACAACCCATGTTGGGTTGAAAATGGAAAAACCCAGCGATTGGGTTGTTTTAACCCAGCAGTTGGATTTAATGTTTGCCCAAGCTGCTGGGTAGTTTTATTTAACTCAACTTGAATAGCTATATTCCCCAGCCATAGCAAATTTGAACAGCTAAACAGCTTTATAAAAGCAAAATAAAAGAATAATAAAAATCATGACTGACTGGCTAGCTCTTATGTCCAGGGCTGTAAATGTTTATATGGCTGTTAATGAATG
Source organism: Ancherythroculter nigrocauda (assembly GCA_036281575.1). Lineage (NCBI taxonomy): Eukaryota > Metazoa > Chordata > Actinopteri > Cypriniformes > Xenocyprididae > Ancherythroculter > Ancherythroculter nigrocauda. Next base: position 7,976,412 of record VTFQ01000017.1, on the reverse strand, counting down.
AGACACTACAATTTATTCTAAATTAAATAATTTCAACACATTTTAGCTTTAACAAGATTTCCCTATGAATTCCAGTGTCCACCATGATTTCTATTCTTTCTGACAGCAAAACACTTGAATGCAAAGGCAGCATTATTCCTTATTTCCTTACAGGAATCCAGATAATTTGTTCACCCAATTGTAGATGCACTCATATGCTGCAGCTCACATGTATGAAAGTCACATCTGAACCAGTTGAACTAACTGAAATCAGCTGCCTAATAGAGAATATATAGAAAATACAAAAATACTCAGCTTAAATGTATTTAAATACAAAATACATTTGATTTTTTTTTTTAAATAGTATTTTGTATTTTTTTTATACAAATACATGTATTTGAAATACTGCCCATCCCTGCTGACATCAGAGCAGCTGAAGATGCAGTGGATTCGTTTTATTTTTGAAGGGAATGCACCCCCATATACCTAAATTCATTAATGTCTGTGTGAATCATTTCACACTGGACTGCTTTGTGAAAGAATGTCAATACAAAGGGATATTACAAAACACAGATTTTGCTAAAAAGTTGTTACTCAAGGATGGATCAGTACCAACTGTTTGTGATCCAGCCTATAGACTCCGGAGTGAAGCTGGTTATGGCAGTAATGAAGGGGAAAGCACACTTTTTTACAGTTCATCAGAGTCGTTTTACGGATATAAAGTTTACCAGTTTATTAAGCACCCCAAAAAGGTATAAGGTCTGTATATATTTGTTTACTGTTGTAATGAGCGTTTTTTTGTGTAATTTGTATGTTGATGATAATGCAAGTGAGAGAGAGAGAGTTTATGGATAAGACTTTAATGCGCACTTTTTGTACTGTGTTTTATTCAGCTCTTTAAGTGATTTTCTGGAGTGAAAACTGATGCTTCATCTTTTGTGTGATGTACAATAAACTTCATAAAACTCATCAGTAAAGTTTTGGCCATCATTCGGACAGGGTCCGATACAACAGGCTTGTACTAAAATTGGATAAAAGCAAGATGACAACATAAATTTTAACCAGAGATGGGCACAAATACATCAAAAAGTATTTACTCACAAATTACAAATTCTTACTCATCAAGTGTATTTAAATAAAATACTGCTGTAAAAAAGTATTTCATTAAAATACAAGTAATTTGTCATTTGAAAATACAAAAATACAAACAAAATTTACATGCAATCATTTGAAGTGCTCACTGTAACAATTAAATATAGATTGATGATCCCTATAAAGATACTAAAGTTATTCAGTTAGGAGCAGTGAGTGATTTTGTTTTTTTCTTTTGTTGCTTAATTAACATTAGCTAGCAAGTCAGTTCACAAGTTCTAGCCATTTGTGTTAATCTTCTGTCTGACAAAGACATTCAGTGAATAATATCTGATAGTATATTTTACTAGATACTTTACCATAAAGCAGTTTGACTCGTGACAGAAGATATAAGGATTGTCTGAGATGCATTGGCGCTGCACAGACCGATCGGCGTATGACATCAAAGTACCGCGAGAGCGATTCAAAAGCTTAAAGCGTCATCTTCTCTCCAATCGCTCTCATGGTACGTTGATGTCATATGCCGATCAGTCTGCGCAGCACCGATGCATCTCAAACAAGCCAAAAAAATTCTCAACTTTTCAAGCGCCAACGCAAATATCAGACAATCAGATCGCCTTATGCAAATACCCTAGCGCTGGCGCTAGCCAATTGCATTCATGCAACACCGGAAAGTAATGTGATTGGCTGTTGTCACTATGACGGTTGCATCAGCACCAAGCTTCAGACACACCCTCCATCAAGCGTTGACGGCAATTCCCCATGTGAATCCACTGTTACAGTTCCTTTTGAACCAAAGTAATGCACTTATGCTGCGCTCATGCCATAACTACCGTAAGTAAGAGATGGCAATCCTTGACGTTATACTCGGAGCAGTCCGTGACTCGAATTTATGCATATCAGTGGCAACACTACCAACGGCGAAATTAATCTGCAGCAGTGGTACAGGTCAGAGCTCTTTAAGTTGTTTATGTTCATTATTATTGTAATGTTATGTGCTTTGAGACATGAGGTAATTTAACGCCATCTCTTGTGACACTTTTGTTCCCTGCTGTGTGCGTTCATGTGTTTTGAAGGAGGCGTGGCTTTGGAGACGCTTTCAAAGCTAGCTCGCTATTGCTAGCCTCTCCGAAAATGACCTACCCTACCTTTAAGCCTAGTGATGAAAGTTATTGTATGCGAGAATAAAATAACATATTTGTATGTATTTTTAGTATTTTAAATACAAAATACTTTCTCTCAAAGTATTTAATTACAAATTACATCAGATTTTTCTTTGTTAAGGAAAATACAAATTACAGAATACTCAAAAGTAATTAAATACATATTTTAAATACATTTAATTAAAATACTGCCCATCTCTGATTATAATCATAATTAAACGAAACTATACCTGTTCTGTCTCTATGCAGCATATATTCTCTGGCCCTGTTGGCATCATTGTCTGACTCCGGTTTGAACATATAAAACTCTGAACACCGCTACTGACAGTTTCTGACATTTTCAGTGCGTGAGATTGCCCTGTTTTGTTGTTGCACGAGCTCTTGAAGCTACACCCTCTTCTTGAAAGGGGGTCGGGAGCAGCAGCTCATTTGCATTTAAAGGGACACACACAAAAACAGCGTGTTTTTGCTCATCCCCAAAGTGGCAATTTTAACATGCTATAAAAATGATCTGTGGGGCATTTTGAGCCAAAACTTCACATACACACTCTAGGGACATCAGTGACGTATTTTAGATCTTGTCAAAAGGGGCCTAATAGGTGCCCTTTAAATGTATTTAATCTCACTTTATTAACCAATGTCTTTGCTGCTGACCTTCAATGATCTAATTCAACCATACTAATAAGTAAAAATCACTTTAGATATTTCGTACATCACAGCTGTGTTTCATTTTTTGTTTTTACTGCTGAAGAGGCTGCATCCAAAATCGCATACTTCCCTACTATATAGTAGGCGAAAACAGTGTGACAAAAGAAGTATGTCCAAATTCACAGTACTGATAAAAGAGTAGGCAAAAAGTACCTGGATGACCTTCTACTTCCACTGAGATTATGAAGTTTGCATCTGATGGAAACTTTACTATCCCGTCAGGTCACGAGAGATGATTTGTAAACGCCAGTGAACACAGTGAACAGCTGAAAGGTTTGTTTGAGCTGCGCCCTCTACTGTACAGGTGTGTAATTGCGTTTCCTTCAGCCTGAGGTTTATTCATTTCACTTCTGGTGCAAAAGGGCCTTTTCATTTGCCAAAAATAGATTTTTATTTTTATTTATTTATTTATTTATTTATTTTGTTGGGGGGGGGGGGGGTAATAACGCAAAAGTAACGTAACATATTACTTTTCATAAAAAGGTAACTAAATAACGCAATTAGTTCTATATATCCTTTACAAGGAGTAACACAATAAGTAATTTTCCCCAACATTGCCCATCAAATGAAGTACATACTTGTAGTCTGTAGTTTGACCTTGTTGCCCGAAATACCTCTGTGGTCCAGAGGTTAGTAAGACGCGCAAAAGAAAAAAAAAAAAAACTTTTTTAATACCCATAATGCCAAACTCTGCCATAAACACAAGCAGTGCCAAAAGTGCATGGAACTTTAGTGTACCTGTTTTTGTAATCAGACACACCTGTTTGCTATCAGTCCATTCTCCATGTGGTATGCAAGCATGTGATTTCTGTGATAATGGCCACCTAAAAATAGCACAGCACAAGCATTCAGTTGTTAACGTTCAAGACAAAATGTCTGCCTTCAATTCAACACTGATTTTTAAATGTACCCACCATTTGTACATTGTAACTTGATTGGCTGCCCATAGAGCCAGATTCCATTGAGAAGTTCAACTGCATACGGAACAGCTTCAGCATGCTTATAATAAACACATCCATAAGGCGCCTGGTGCCCATCTCTGAATATATGCACCTTGTCTACTGGCCCAGCCTGGAAAGTTAATCATATATGAAAAAAAAGTATGAAAACAAACCACACATTTCACACTACGAAAAAAAATACTGACCAACAAATGACCAACAATCATAAACAAACAACCATAACAACAACAATAATAAATTACCATTTGAAAGAATGAATGAATGAATGTACTAGTTCTAAAAGGGAAAAATGTCTCAAACAGAAATTATTCTTCAAAAGTTTATTAATTAAATTTTAGGTCAATTTGTTACTAAAATTAGTCATAAAGCCTGTCTAATTTAATTATTAAAATTTCATTAGTTTCTTAACATGATGCTATGAACCAAGGGGTTTAAACTGGGGTCTGGAGACCAAAATATTAATTTAATTTATTTATTTTTACAGTTTTTCTCTAGACTTTACCACAGACCCCCAGTATGTGGAAAAGTCTAGAGAAAACTGTATAAAAAAATCAAATTATAAATAGTAATAAATAAGATTAAAATAAACAAATTAATCAGATTCAAATAAATAAATGAATAAAAAAAATGTTAGTTAGTTATTTATTAAATGGATGAAATTTATAATATATATTTAATATAATTTATAAATTATAATGAATTTATAATATATATATATATATATATATATATATATATATATATATATATATATATATATATATATATATATGATAGATTGATATTAGATATTTATATATAAGTGTATATATATTCAGTGTATAAATTGGGTGTTTATAAAAAATAGATGCCTTTTAAATTTTAGGATCTCACAGTCACACGAGGATGATCTTTGGAGTCCATGGCATTTGAAAACCCTGCTTTAAACATTAGTAAACATATCGAAGAAATACAGGATGCAAAAACCGATTTGTCAAGAAGACAAGAGAATCATTTCCGCCACTTTTTGAGCACTGCATATAAATAAATAATCACTGCAAGACTCTGAACAGGTGAATGATGATGGCCTGGATGAGCTCACCTGCAGAAACAACTCAAACAGAATCTCCTCCGTCACACAGCTGTGGATGTTTCCCACGAAGATGGCCTTGTCGAGATCTCTGTCCCTGTCAAACATTCTTTAAAGCGATTTTAAGGGTTTGAAATGGGAGATTTTTGATATTTTTGTCGGTTGATGCTGCACTGTCATGCACTCTTTTTATAAGGATGGTGTTTGGTTTGTCGTGATGAATAGTTGAATTGCGACAGCGCAGTACCACAGCGAACCACTAGATGTCGATATCACCCCTAAAATATCTGGACAAAAAGTGTCATTGAAGAAGGTAACAAAACATTAATTTTGAAAGTGGCATTGTTATTAAAGATAGCTTTTCAAATGACTCTAAGAAAATTAAATATGAAAGATTAAATTAAATCCAAATACAGATTACAAACAAAATTTCTTATATAATTTTACAGTTATTTTAAAATTAATTTAAATTAATTAATCGGATTACAATAAATGTTATAAATGTTATATTTAAAATATATTGTAATATATAATATATTAATTATATATACATTGATTTATATCAGCCAACTTAAAAATAATATGCCCATGCTGGCCATGCAGTCTATCAGTTCCTCAAAACTCATGTTTAATTCAGTGTGAAGTCACAGCAAGCTTCTTGTTGAGTCCTGCATTTTATCACAACAGGTAGCCTACGACACACAATCGGGATCAGATTTCAGGAATGTGCCACCTGTAGGTGGAAGTTTGTAGGATGGTGGGTGGAGCAGTAAATGTCAGGAGGAGTTGCTCAGTCAGTAAGTGTGTCACCTTACTATTTCCTGGTGTCTTCAAATGAAGTATCAGCAACCCTGACGTTGTCAGACATAAATGTCTAGTTACTCTTCCAACATGGTAAGATGTCTCCTCATTTCATGTCAAATATTCCTTGTTTGCAGATAATAACTGCTCTTTGTTTGAATATACTATGTTTATGTCCACTGGTGATCACCTGGCTACAGTATGTTTGTGTGATTGTTTATATTAGTGGTTTGTCAGACTCAGAGCATATTATTTAATGTACAGTTGTTTTATCTGAGAACACAGTTAACAGAGAACACAGAAATATTGATGTGATTTGTTTTGCTTGTTTGGGAATACTTGTTTGGGAAGCACATTCTTATACTCTCCCTATGACAACAGGTTAAAACCAGTTTGTCTTCTTTTCAACGTTAGCTGCAGAGTCCCTGAGATATACACAAACCCACAATGGCTTTCTAAAACACAGAGACTGTTTGTTTGAGCTGATGTTTAATGGTGGGGTTTTCCATTTACTTCTATGGTTTTAATGCTGAGCTAAATATTTTTGTATCCCTTAACCACCTAAACCTGTTCTTCACACAAACCTTCCTGCATTTTAAAATCACTATATTATAGTATACACTACCAGTCAAAAGTTTGGAAACATTACTATTTTTAAGGTTTTTGAATTAAGTCTCTTATGCTCATTAAGGCTGCATTTATTTCATAATAAATACAGAAAAAAACAATAATATTGTGAAATATTATTACAATTTAAAATTATGGTTTTCTATTTTAATATACTTTAAAATATAATTTATTTCTGTGATGCAAAGCTGAATTTTCAGCATCATTACTCCAGTCTTCAGTGTCACACGATCCTTCAGAAATCATTCTAATATGCTGATCAGTTATTATCAATGTTGGAAACAGTTGTGCTGCTCAATATTATTTTATAACCTGTGATACTTTTTTAGGATTCTTTGATGAATAAAAAGTAGGGCTGTCAAACGATTAATCACGATTAATCGCATACAAAATAAAAGTTTGAGTTTGCCTAATATATGTGGGTGTACTGTGTGTAATTATTATGTATATATAAATACAAACACATCCATGTATATATTTGAGAAATATTTACAAGTATATGTATTTATTTATATTTTTATATAATTTATATTATATATAAATACATTTTTTTGTACATAAATAACATATTTCTCTTAAATATATACATTAATTTGTGTGTTTATATATACATATTATTTATACACATTACTCACACATATATTATGCAAACTCAAACTTTTATTTTGTATGCAATTAATCACGATTAATCGTTTGACAGCCCTAATAAAAAGTTTTTAAAAAACTGTTTTCAACATTGATAATAACTGAGTATCAAATTAGCATATTAGATGATTTCTGAAGGATCATGTGACACTAAAGACTGGAGTAATGATGCTGAAAATTCAGCTTTGCATCACAGAAATAAATTATATTTTAAAGTATATTAAAATAGAAAACCATAATTTTAAATTGTAATAATATTTCACAATTTTTTTGTTTTTTATGTATTTATTATGAAATAAATGCAGCCTTAATGAGCATAAGAGACTTCCAAACTTTTGACTGGTAGTGTATAATATAGTAAACAGCTGTTTCTAAGCTGTTTTCCTCATGGGAACTACAGACTAGGGTTATTATTGTTAATTAACTAAACATAAACCTAAAGCTATAATATATATATATATATATATATATATATATATATATATATAAAAAACATAAACATTCACTGAAATAAAATAAAATTTATTTCAGCTTATTGTCAAGGCAAATTTTCTCAGTATCATTAGTTTATGCTGAAGTACTAAATTAACAAAAACTGAATAATCTAAAACTTAATAAAAACTATAAAGACATATTTTTTAAAAAAAAGAATAAAAATGCACAAAAACAAAATTACCAAAAGAAAACTAAAATCTAATTCAAAATAATAACTAATAATAGTATTTCAATGATACTAAAATAATAAAAAGAAAAAATGATACACACCCTATTGCACAGTAATTCACTGGAAACTTATGGTTTCATTATGAGCAAAATACATGATGCGTGGTTTTCCACAAAGAAATGCCAAACAGTGTTATATGGCTCGTAATGAATAAGAAAGCAAAACAAGTTTGCAACTCTGCTCTATAAACCCATTCGCACTGTAAAGTGAGAAAAAAAAAACTGCTAAGATGAGAACTGTGAAATCCGCTCTTAGACGACAACACATTATCTGAGGTTTTTGTCATGCTTTTTTCTCCTTGCAGTTCTACAGGACGTTCTTCTTGGGGCTCGTATATGTGACGCTGATGTTGTTTGGCACTTGTAGAGGTAATGTTGCAACAAATGTTTAGTTTTATAACCACATGACATTCTTCCAAATGCTTAAACTTCACTGTGGTTAACCATTGTGGCTTAAAACGCCATGAGACAATCAGCTGTGAGAAGAAAAAAAATACAGTTTCTATATTACTCACAGTGGATGTTGTCTCACTTTTGATGGGTGTTACTTTATAAGTTCTCTTGAAATGTTAAAATAATTCCATGTGTGGGCTCCACAGATGTACTGTAGCATTATTCCCACTTTTCCTGTAAACTCCATAACATACGTGCACACCTTTACCACTCATTTTCGTATAAATATGTTCTTTTTACAATGTAAAAAGAACATATGTTAGGCCATTTGTAGACTACATTGTATTCCTTTTGGGTGTCTCTCTTATAAAACAATAGGACCGCAGTACATTGATGGTATCAGATTCCAGTAGTACTTTGATATCCAGTGACCCTCAGAAGTTCTTGGACACATACGCCAATATGCTTTCAAAAACAACATGGAAAAGCACTAGCATGTGCTGGGAGATGCTAATTGCTTTGATAAGCCACTTTTTAAAATGAAGTAAAGTTATAGTCCCAAAGTAAATCTGTAAAAAAATCAGTTCTCTTCAAAAAAAGGGTCTTGGTTTTCTGCCCAAAAAACTGAAAAACTTGACAACTTTAGGTTCTCAGTTGGTCTCATGCATATGGCACACAAAATTGGAAACACTTCAACAGTTTCGAAATCATCATCTGATTGATGGTTGAATTCTATAGGATTTCTGGGAGACGTGTGTGTCACATTCTTTCACGGTCCACCTTGAAACAAAGCCGATGTGAAGCCAAACCCCCTCATGGAAAAAAAAAGACATTGTGTTTACAAATGTGACAATGAGCGCTTATCAGCATCAACTAATCGCTGGTTTTTCAAGAGTATGTGAAGTTTGCAGCACCATTGTTGCAGTAAACTTGTATGACGTTGTTGAATTAATAATTTATTAGATGCACGCCGGTCTGTTATCGTTGACGCATCGATTGACATTTTCAAGTCCCTAAAAATGATGTGGAACACAACAAACTGTGATTGGTTGCTTTACATGTCGGTCAGAAGGCCTTTTGGGTGGTCCCTGGCCAATGAAAGCTGTGATGGAGTCCAGACCTTCTGCCGTCAGTGTGATGTGAGAACAGTTTCCCCATGACTGATAGTGCAGTAAATACCATAGACTTTACTTGTGAAGCTATTACAAAATTATTCTAAAGAAATTTATGGAAGCTTGTTTCCGCCACGTAAAAAACAAAAATAAAAAGGTAATTGCACTCTTATCTCACAATTCTGACATTTTTGCTTGCAATTGCGAGTTTATATCTCACAATTCTTTTTTTTTTTTTTTTTGTATCTCTCAATTCTGTTAGAAACTCACTATTGCGAAAAAGTCAGAATTGTTAGCAATTATAAAATTGTAATTTTATAACTTACAATTGCGAGTTTATATCCCGCAATTCTGACTTTTTTCTCAGAATTGAGATATAAACAAAAATTCTGAATTGTGAGAGAGAAACACAATTGCAAGGAAAAAAATGTCAGAATTATGAGATAAAAAGTTGCAATTACCTTTTTTTAAAAAAAAAATCTGTGGTGGAAATAAGCTTCCATTCTTGTACAGTCCCAAAAAAAAAAAAAAACTTACAAAGCTGAGTTTTATTTTTAAGAACCGATTATATAAGAATTATATCCGATTCTCGCTCGTCTGTGTCTATGCCTTCTAGACAGACTGTCAGACTGTGTATTACTAGTAGGGATTTACTCCTTCTGGCAAGGAGTAAACGGCAGTATACCAGTAAGTAGAGACAAGTGATTGTTTTTATGAGTGAGTCATTGAATCGCTCGCTTATCCGATGCATTCAAACACTGACTCTTTCAGGAATGAAACTCCACTATGGTATGTTGCTTTGAGATGTGCGACGATGGACTCAGCTTTGACTTTGAATTGCTTTGACTTTTTCATTGGCAGAGCTAAAATAGACAAACTGGCAATATTGTGTCTAAAATGTTTTTTCATAGGCGAACTATGCTGTGGAAGAGGGGGCAATAGGCAACTCAATGCCCGGGCTACTTTAAAAATCAAGAATCGAGCTGCTTTAACACTGTTGTTGCGGGTTGTTTTCCATGTCCGGGGGGTTAGCGACCCCAAATAACTTGATATTTATCCCCTGGAATGCTAATTTTACTAGGGGAACCCTGCCAAAAACGTGGATTTTACCACACAAAACGCAATTTTTACCTGGAGACCCCATCTGAAACGCAATTGGGCTAGTTTTGAGTAGCATTTGGGTGGGTTTTATTGTGAAAACCTGGCAACCCTGACCCTTCATGTTGACACAATAACACTGCATTTTATCAAATAACTTTTTAATTACATCTTTAATTACATAACGTGTTAATTACATTGACTTGGCTGAATAGTAATCATAAGAAAGATTTTCAAATATTATCGGAAAGATGATCAGAAATATAAATATTTTGTGTATTTTTAAATTTGATCATTTTTAAATGAATGACAGTGTCTGCAAAATAATTGATTTAGTAAATTAGTGATGAAAGCTTCACTGTATTTAAAAAAAAAACATTTGTACAAAATGTCAGCAATGGATCTCAGTCTCCTATGAAATATTTTGAATAATCATATTTTTAATCAAATGCAATGACCGCCATCAAAGTTGTATCTTGTATGAAATTGAATACTAAAGTTTTGTTTTGTTTTTTAACAAGGACTTGCTTTGCCTGAGAAGCCAGCCTTGAAACATTGTTTACTTTCTCCCTAAAGCTCAGGAATGTGAGGAGATGACAGACCTTAGCTTTAAAGACTCCATTGCTGGGACGTCTTTGGATGTTAGATTGCTGCTTTACACACGGGCCAACATCTCCTGCGGTCAGCTGCTCTCCCACCAAGAGCCCTTCAACAATCCTCATTTCAACCTCAGCTCTCCCACCACCTTCCTTATCCACGGGTACCGCCCCACCGGCTCACCCCCAGTGTGGCTGTACACGTTTGTGGAGTTTCTTCTGAAGCGCCGTGACATGAACGTTATTGTGGTGGATTGGAACCGTGGTGCGACCAGTGTGAACTACTGGAAAGTTGTGAAAAACACCCGCAAGGTGGCTGCAAATCTTACTGAGCTCATCCAGAAAATGAAGGTAAAAGTAAACATCCCTAGTACAGTTAGTATGTTTTTGATCATAGGTTGCACATACTCGCTGAGTAGGTACTTCTTCTGAATAAGTAATTACTTAACTGTACGTTCTATATAGTATGAATGTGTGTAGTATGTCGTTGTCATTGTAATGTGACCTACCAACATCACTTGAGTCGTTTGACTGTCATTCAAATATCCTCTCCCGTGGCCTCATGGGATAGTAAAGTGACCACTTGATGTGCAGTTCATAATCTCAGTGGAAGTAGTAGGTCACCTGGGTACTTTCACCTACTATTTTATGAGTACTGTGAATTCGGACACATTACTCTTCGCATACTGTTTTTCACCTACAATATAGAATTATGTTATATACTATGAGTTCAGATCCAGCCAAATTCTGGGTGAGCTTACAGGAAATTAATAAGTGGGTGAGCCCAAATTGTTGGTGTGCTAGATGTCAACAATTATGCTATATTTAATTGATGCATTATATGCATTCCTAGACTCATTTAAGGCTGATTTATACTTCTGCGTTGAACCTACGCCGTAGCCTGACGTGCACCTCTCCAAAAATGTAACAAAACTTCAATTAACCGCAAGCGCTGTGATTGGTCTGCTAGAACTCCTCCCTCTGGTAAAAAAAAATCTACAATAGTTTTGCATTTCCGCTTGCAACATAACTACAATTCGATATTTAAAGGTGCCCTAGAATCAAAAATTTAATTTACCTTGGCATAGTTGAATAACAAGAGTTCAGTACATGGAAATGACATACAGTGAGTCTCACCATTGTTTCCTCCTTCTTGTGTAAATCTCATTTGTTTAAAAGACCTCCGAAAAACAGGCAAATCTCAACATAACACCGACTGTTACGTAACAGTCGGGATCATTAATATGTACACCCCCAATATTTGCATATGCCAGCCCATGTTCAAGGCATTACACAAGGGCAGCCAGTATTAACGTCTGGATCTGCACAGCTGAATCATCAGACTAGGTAAGCAAACAAGAACAATAGCGAAAAATGGCAGATGGAGCGATAATAACTGACATGATCCATGATTACATGATATTTTTAGTGATATTTGTAAATTGTCTTTCTAAATGTTTTGTTAGCATGTTGCTAATGTACTGTTAAATGTGGTTAAAGTTACCATCGTTTATTACTGTATTCACGGAGACAAGAGCCGTCGCTATTTTCATTTTTAAACACTTGCAGTCTGTATAATTCATAAACACAACATCATTCTTTATAAATCTCTCCAACAGTGTGTAATGTTAGCTTTAGCCACGGAGCACTATCAAACTCATTCAGAATCAAATGTAAACATCCAAATAAATACTATACTCACATGATCTGACGCATGCATGCAGCATGCATGACGAACATCTGGTAAAGATCCATTTGAGGGTTATATTAGCTGTGTGAACTTTGTAAATGCACTGTATTATAATCGAGAGCTCGGGGGGCAGGGAGCGCGAGATTTAAAGGGGCCGCAGCCTGAATCGGTGCATAGTTAATGATGCCCCAAAATAGGCAGTTAAAAAAATTAATAAAAAAAAAACTATGGGGTATTTTGAGCTGAAACTTCACAGACACATTCACAGACACAGACACATTCACAGACACACCTTAGACTTATATTACATCTTGTTAAAGAACGTTCTAGGGCACCTTTAACAACTCAAGCTGCGACAAAATTCGCTGTCTACTTGCCGCCAAAACTGCTGCTGCTTCTCCGAAAACGAACACAACAAGCTGCTTCTTCTTTGGCTTTTGCCTTGATACTGTGGGTTACACCATCAACATGCCCATGGACACTGACTACCATCAGTCTGGATGTGTAATTGCACATTGATTCGGACGATGACGCAGAAGTATAAATGAAAACTGATGTGTAGAGGCTATGGTGTAGGTTCGACGCAGAATTATAAATCAGCCTTTATAGATATTATGGATCTTTTTTCCCTTTTCCAAAATTGTAACACTACAGAGGCTCACAATACTACGTTTTTAATTCATAATATGGACACTGATTAGTACTAATAATAATACTAATTAAATCCTCATGGATACCGCATGAAATCTAAATGATTTTGTAAATTTTAGTTCTATATAGTAGTGTACTCTTAAAAGTAAAAGCTAAATGTACATTTAACAACTATTCGCTTTTAAAGTCATGATGAAATGGAAGCAACAGATCTTTTCTTTGTATTGAGTGTAGCAGATTATCAGAGGGAAAAATGTAGTGTGGGACTTGGTTCAATCCATCGGTTGTTGATTTGATATTGAGATTTGGGTGTTGCATTCGCAAATAAATGCAAGCTTGCAGCTGATTATGGAGGGGTGGAGTTTAATTGGACTAAATGATGTAAAGATCTGGCATTCATCACCAGAGAGAAGTTTGTTGTTTTCACCAAAAGATTGAGTTATGACATTTTGATTACACATTACAAGGTCAAAATAAATTTTAAAGATGAAATCTAGACATCGTTCACAATAAAATCTATAACATGCATTTACAAAATAGATAAAGGTGAATTTTCATTTCATGCCAACTTTGAAATTTACAATAATGGTGAACACAGATTTTTCAGTGAGAATGCAACAGTGACTGATTGGCAAGTAGCAAATGACTGTGATGTTCAGCTAACTGGCTAATAAAAAAGGGACTAGCCTAAAAAAAACACATCTGAGCCCTTTAAGGTTCTGTGGTTATTGTTGTGTAATCTTGCGCAATGGCAGTAGGTTTGTTTGTTCACGTGAAGCATACAGACATTTTATGCGTTAATTATTAACTTGCTCAAGTGGAGACTTGAATAAACAGAAAGAGACCTTATTTTAATGCAGTCCTTATGATGACATAATAGTCATGTTTGTGGTAGGTCAAAGTTACCTACAAGCAATGTTCCCTCTAAGCTGCGCGCGTGCGCGGCCGCGCACTTCTGAAGCCGCGGCCGCGCAGAAAAAATAATTGCCGCGCAGAGAACAGACATGAAAATGATTGTAGTATTTTAAATGAGGAATAATTGCAGTGCTCTGGACAACCGCTATAGAGTTATTGTCACTATAGAGTTGGAACCGGTGAATGCGGTTTACAGGTTTCATAGAAAGAGAACGATTGAGCGCGTGTGAGCTGGCTGGCCCTGAGCCTAATCAGTCACGGTAAGAATACTGTCATGTTTGCAGACTAAATACCTCAACACGAGAGGCAACGCGAAACGAAAAGAAATGTGAAATAAAACGTCATGTTTAAATGAAAAGGAAAATGGAAATAACGGATGATGTGCACAGAATGCTAACAAAACTCTGAGACATTTACAATCACACACCCACCACAAGTGTAGCTTGCAAACTTAAAATACATCAGTGATATACCTCAGTTTAAATAGATTTTTGTGTGTGGTGGTGCTGTGGGTTTCAGGGATGTTTAGATAACTATAAAAGAGTTAACGTTCACTTTTCTTAAAAATATTTAGCTATCAGATCTGTTTAAATGCTTCAGTTTGTTTTCATATAATATATTAAAACAAATGGAAGCATTTAAACTGATATAATACTGTATATCAGTTTAATTACTTAAATATTATATTTTATTATATTATAATGTAAGCCTAATAAAAAATTGATCTCACAAGGGGATTGTTTAGGGCTCCTTGCCATGAAAAATCTTAACCTCCCTAAAATCTGGGAAATTCATAAGCAATAAACATGTAATTTTGATGGTTTAACACTGTCTGTTGCTAATAATTGACTGTACAAAAACACATTATGGATGTCCCAAACCATCATTGTAACTGCTCAATAATTATATTATTATAAAGAATTGAACTGTCCTGCAGGAGGACAGAAATTATTTTTTAATAGAATTTCTTGGTAAAGACTGGTACAGTTAATATAGCAATGTGAAAAATCTCAAGTAACCTAAAATGTGCTTAATTTAGTGACTGAACTGCTTGTTTTCAAACATATTATTTAATAAATCACTAAGTTACATCAAGGGTCGAATAAAATAGAAACGGCACATTAAAGTTAAATGTTACAGTTGCATGATAAAACCATTTTTTTGTGTGTGCGTTTACGTTCATTGTACAGGTCTGATATAAAGTATGTTTTTGCTCAGGTGGCCAAAATGTGCGCTCAACAGAGAAAAGTTTCGCTCAGTGAGAAAAAAAATTAGAGGGAACATTGCCTACAAGTATCTATGGCCTTGTCTTTAAAGTTGGCATTAAGCAGAATCTGTGGCCATCTTTTCTTTCCTATTGCGATGTATAGTTGAGTGAAACTGCTTGAGAAAATATAGGGCGGGGCTTGGTTTTGTTAAACGGGAATTGATTGGATAGTTGGATCATTGTCGTTTGCTAATTGCTGGAGTGTTTCATGTGAGTGACAGGTTTCTGAAAGGGAGTGATTGAAAGTCGTCTGGCTCCCCATCTCATGGACCCTTTTTTTTTTTTTTTTTTTTTTTTGCTATTGGAGCAAATGGAGATGCAAAAACAATAGCTACAATAATAACAAATGTGCAGTAAACCTATTTTGTGCTACAAACCAGTGTGTTGATTACAATAATAAATTAAAATAATATAACAAATACCAGTTTGCAATATCAAGCAGCATCTTTGAAAGCGGATTCAACTGGAAGCCTTGAACATTCAAGTTACACATGGCAGCGTCCTCTCTTACATTAAAAATAAGGTGGATTGGACAACTTTAGTTGGACAAACGGAAGTTATCATGTTTTCTTTTCTGTTGTGACATACTCTGAGTGAAATGGCTTCGCCAATGAGAAAACATGTAGGACAGGACTTAATTTTGTCCACTGGAATTGACTGGATGGATGAATTTTTTTTATTAAAGATGACAAGATCACATGTTTGTTTTTTTTTTGTTTTTTAATAATTATGTGCACAGATAAATAATTTATAGTAAACACTGCAGCATTCCATAAAAATAAGAATTGTCCATTTTTTTTTCCATAGTGACTTTACCAAAAGTTATGGGAATCCCATTTAGTTGAATCATCTTTTGTGAGATGTTCCCTACTTCCTGTGGTTTTTATTTTCTGTTACTTTCTCCCATATTCATGTGTGAAGTACTCATGTGTGCATGGTTGACATTACAGGACAATGGGGCCAAACTGAGCTCCATTCACATGATTGGTGTCAGTCTAGGGGCTCATATTTCAGGATTCACTGGGGCCAACTTTAATGGTGAAATTGACAGAATAACAGGTAAGATTCATCTATTCACCTTCTAAACCTTTAAGCCAGGGGTTCTCAGCTCTGGCCCTCAAGGTCCACTTTCCTGCAGAGTTTAGCTCCAACCCTAATCAAACACACCTGAACAAGCTCATCAAGGTCTTCAGGCTTACTACCAAAGTCCCTTTCAAAGAAAGTTTCAAGGAGAGCTTCTAACAGCAGCTGCAGTGCAGCAATGACTTTATCAATCAGCGATTGGCTCTTTTACTTAGAAGGTGAGACGTATTCCGCCATATAAAGTGTTGCAGTTGAGATTACAATAAGTGTGTCCCAAAGCATAGTATATTGAAAAGGGTATGCCAAAAGCCTCAGAATGGTCTACTATTTCTGGTAGATTTTCAAAGTGTGGATCTGTGCACCCTATAACAGCTAATATTGCCCACAACCCATTGCGCTTTGGAGGAGGATTTGGACAGAACTACAAACATGAATAAAAAGTGTTAAAAACTACAAACATGGCAGATGTGCACAATCAACGGTTAAGTAGAGAGGTTTAGATAAAGGGTTTGAGTGACTAATGACAAACATTTAACCTGATAAGAAATGTTTATTTAATGTTATCTATGTTATTTTCATATAACAACAATGTGAACTTTTGATGAAGATCTGTTTCTACTGTAAAACCAAATTTTAACTAATTAAATGACATGAGTTCATTTCACTCAAATACTTCTGAAAGTTCATTGGACTTAATAGAAAAAAGTTATCAGACTGTGAAGAATAAATTTTCAAATTAAGTGTTATTTTGTGTGTTTTTGCACAAGATTAATATAGGGGGAGATGTGTTAATGTTATTGTTTAATGCTGATATTTAGATATTTAAAGGTGTTTCTGTGATGTTGAAGTTTTGTAGGGTTACCATTGTGGTGAAGAGTAGTGCCTGTAGTTAGGTTGAAGGTCGAAAATGGGCTGCAAAACTTCAAGGCTATATTTACTGCATACAATTCATGCAAGTATATTGTGTTAGGCACTTTGATAGTTACATTAGCACATGCTAGTGTGCTGTTGTTAACTAACAACCATAAAGATTGAGTTTGTTTATTTAATATTTCAATTAAAGGTGCCATAGAATTGAAAATTGAATTTACCTTGGGATAGTTAAATAACAAGAGTTCAGTACATGGAAATGACATACAGTGAGTCTCAAACACCATTGTTTCCTCCTTCTTATGTAAATCTCATTTGTTTAAAAGACCTCAGAAGAACAGGCGAATCTCAACGTAACACCGACTGTTACGCAACAGTTGGGATCATTAATATGTACGCCCCCAATATTTGCATATGCCAGCCCATGTTCAAGGCTTTACACAAGGGCAGCCAGTATTAACGTCTGGATGTGCAGAGCTGAATCAACAGACTAGGTAAGCAAGCAAGAACAATAGCGAAAAATGGCAGATGGAGCAATAATAACTGACATGATCCATGATATCATGATATTTTTAGTGATATTTGTAAATTTGTCTTTCTAAATTTTTTGTTAGCATGTTGCTAATGTACTGTTATAATGTGGTTAAAGTTACCATAGTTTATTACTGTATTCACGGAGACAAGAGCCATCGCTATTTTCATTTTTGAACACTTGCAGTCTGTATAATGCATAAACACAACTTCATTCTTTATAAATCTCTCCAACAGTGTGTAATGTTAGCTTTAGCCACGGAGCACTATTAAACTCATTCAGAATCAAATGTAAACATCCAAATAAATACTGTACTCACATGATGCATGACGAACATTTTGTAAAGATCCATTTTGAGGGCTATATTAGCTGTGTGAACTTTGTTTATGCAATGTATTATAGAGTCGCGAGCTCGGGGGCAGGGAGCGCAAGCATTTAAAGGGGAAGCAGCCTGAATCGGCGCATATTTAATGATGCCCCAAAATAGGCAGTTACAAAAATTAATAAATAAAACAAAATCTATGGGGTATTTTGAGCTGAAACTTCACAGGCACATTCAGTGGACACCTTAGACTTATTACATCTTGTGAAAAGCATTCTAGGGCACCTTTAAATTGTAATTAACAAGTTTCTATAGTACAAAATAAAATTAAGTTTTACTAACATAACCACTGAGTTAGTTAACTTGAGTTAAGTTAACTTTAGTTAACTAAAAAATGAGTGTCCAGAAGTTTTGAGTATTCTGAACTTATCAGGCTTTACAGTGTGGCCATTAACTTTTAAATGCATCATTATGCAAAAATTTCTCCACATGAAAACCCACGACTGGCTACTTCTTTTCTCTCCAATACAGTAGGAAATTAAAGTAAATGAAATGTGGAGGATGTTAACTGTGTCAAGACGATTGACAGGCCAGTTTATGGTGACATGATACACGTAACTATGCGACAGAGCAACAATTAAAGACACAATTTTATGACTTGATAGTATGTCCCAAAGCGTGTATACTCTTCTGCTGCACACACTTCTTCACAAAAAGAGTACATACTTTTTAGGGCATAGCACTAGAAATTGGGATGCAGCACTATAAAGTTATAGGCAGGTGAGTTTGATCAAGGTTGGAGCTAAAACTGCAGGAAAGTAGACCTCAAGGGCCAGAGTTGAGAACCCCTGCTCTAAGCCATCATGAGTTTCAAGTATTATATGTTCAGCTAAATAAATTAGTGTCTTCTGTTCTAATCAGCGCTGGATCCAGCAGGGCCAGAGTTTAATGGTAAAGATCCCAGTGAACGTCTAGACCCCACTGATGCCAAGTTTGTGGAAGCTTTGCATACAGACATGGATGGTGCGTTTTTCTCTCACATCAGTGTGGCTCTTGATTCGGTTCAGGAAGCGACACCCTAACAACCACTCACAGCTGTTTTGCATTGTGGCGGTGACATTTGCAAATGCAAACACCACTTGCATAATACAAAAAAGAAAGTCTACGCCTAGTTAATTCATTGTTGCCATTGTCTTGTAGCATTGGGCTATCGCAATCTCCTGGGTCACATCGACTACTATGCAAACGGTGGAGCAGACCAGCCAGGATGCCCCAAAAGCATCTTTTCAGGTTAGCTTTTATATCATTTTAATAATGTAACCTAAATGGAAAATATTCATTAAAGAAATTTGGTAACACTTTACAATAAAGGTCTCATTTGTTAACATTAGTTAACTTACATTGAGCAAAATATTTGTTACATTAGTTAATAGAAAAACAACGGTTTATTGTTTGTTCATGTTCACAGTGCTTGAACTAATGTTAACAAATACAGCATTTGAATTTAATAATGTATTAGTAAACGTAGATACGGGAAGAAGGAGGCGGGAACCGGCGAACATTCAACGTAACTTTAATTCAAAATAAACAAAACGAAAGTAACGCCGGCAGACCCTCGCGGACGTCTGCCGGCCACACAAACATAATCAAACATAAAATAAAGTCCAGGCCTGGTCCTCTCTCGTCATTCATGGTCGTCGTTCTCGCTCCTCCTTTTATGCTCCCGGAGCTCCTCCATGAGAGACTCAAGGCCGGTGCGCCTCCCAGGTGATGCTCGTTATCACTTGCGTCACCGGCCTCGCGCCGTTCCCTCACGGCTCTCGCCCGCCCTGGTCGCCACAATTATATAAATTATTTATTTATTTATTTATTTTAATTTACAAGATTTTAATACCCTTTTTTATTTGCTCACTAACTATACCTCTCTGAATTTTGTAATGTAAAGCAAATGAACATGTAGGCTAAGCAATAAAAATTACTTACAAGATGATATTGACATTAGTCGAAATAATATAGTATTAATCATTTAAAACTATTTTAATTAGAGATGCACTGATACTAAATTTCTCCGCCGATACCGATAGCCATAGGCTATATTCCGAGTGACATCTGCCGATAACAATAGCTTGATTTTCTGAAGGGAAAAAAAATTCTCTCCCGACTAATGCTATAAACTGTACTGGGAACCCTCTTATTTGATACATTATTATAATATTAGAGGTTAAAATTAACAATAGAGCCCAAACTATTATATTCAGTTGCTATTTATTTTCAGATATAATTACATTCAAATAAAAAACTGAAATGTTTGTGTGAAACTTAGTTGCACATAAGGTAGTTTTTATAAACACTTTTAACATTACATGAGACATGATACATCTCAAGTTGTACTGTATCATTCAATATACCTTTATGATGCATGTTTTTTTCATGCTATAACTTGTATCAAAGTGAAAGAAAACTCGAGCTTTGCACTTCTTGAACTGGGGCGCTACAGCGATCTGTCACATTTAAGAGCATCAAAACCATTTGTTGTTTGAATTTCCTGGTAAAGTGGGCAGAATTTGACAGCTGATATTTTGCTCTAGAGGTAACCAAGCACACAGCTCTTTGCCATTAATGGATGAGAGATGTGCTACAAATAATGTAGTTTGGCAACCCTGGCTTAAACTACGGGTGATTTGTAGGGTCAAATATAGCCTGCTTACGCTGCTATATTTTTTAATAACTGTTAATGCGTTGTTGTCGCGTTAACTTGCCCTAAATTCAACACGACATTTTCTTCACACATAGTATATAGTATATAATTATTGTACATAAACTTGATAAGTTGCTCTATACAGCCTGTATTGTACTGTTTTCTCTCTAAATATCTCATTCTTCTTACAAAATTCTCTCTAATCTTCCACAGGATCACAGTATTTCAAGTGTGACCATCAGAGGTCGGTGTTTCTCTACATGAGTTCTGTGAACGGCTCCTGTCCCATTACTGCCTACCCCTGTGAATCCTACACAGATTTCCTAGATGGGAAGTGCATGGATTGTGGGATGTTTAAGTCAGCTGGATGTCCTGTTTTTGGTAAACTCCAAACACTGAGTAAACTCTGAGTTTAATTTGATTAATTAAATTAATCTGTTCTGAGACATGCATCATTTCATTACTTTGCCTAGGTTACGATGTTGTACACTGGAGGGAGCAACTGGTGCAGCTTGGACAAACAAGGACATATTTCCAAACTAATGAAGCTTCTCCATTCTGCAGTGAGCTTCTTTTTAGTGCATTTAAATTACATTCAACCATTACGGTCAATTGTGACCAGATTTGTTAATCAGCATTAAGATTTTTTTTCTGAATTCACTAGTTCATCTGAAATAGTTTTATATTGTGATATTTTTATAACTATCATATAGTATGTTAATATTATTTTTTGTTGTTATAGTCAAACAGTATGATATATGCTACCAGTCAAAAAATTGGAATAATTATGATTTTTTTAATGTTTTAAGAAGTCTCTTATTTTCACCAAGGCTGCATTTATTTGTTCAAATATTGAGTAAAACAGTAATATTTTAAAAAATAATATTACAATTTAAAATAACTGTTTTCTATTTGAATATATTTTTAAAAATAATTTATTCCTGTGATGCAAAGCTGATTTTTCAGTATCACTCCAGTCTTCAGTGTCACATGATCCTTCAGAAATCATTCTAATATGCTGATTTGGTGCTCAAGAAACATTTCTTATTAGTATCAATGTTGAAAACAGTTGTGCTGCTTAATATTGTTGTGGAAACTGTGATACACTACCATTTAAAAGTTTGGTTAAGTAAGATTAAAAAAACAACAACAATAATAACAACAAAAATATTCAGCAAAGATTAATTAATCTGAGCAAAAGTGACAAAGACATTTATAATGTCACAAAAGATTTTTTTTTTCAAATACAGTTCTTTTGAACTTTCTATTCATCAAAGAATCATGAAAAAATGAAAACCAAATCAGCATAAGAGAATGATTTCTGAAGGATCTTGTAATCAGTTCTTTTAAACTGTAATAATATTAATATCAATTAGTAATAATAACAATATTAGTGTTTTACTGTGTTTTTGGTCAAATAATTGCAGCCTTGGTGAGTATAAGAGACTTCTTTTTTAAAAAAAAAAACATTAATAAATGGCAATTATGAAAAACCTTTTAAGCATTTTTTAAAAGAATTTTGCATTTCAGCTGTTCTGTAAAACAGACTCTAATTATTAAATGTTTCACTCCATCAGAGTTTGGTTACAAGGTTGATATTGTCACATGGAACCAGAAATTGCACTGGGGATATTTAACAATTAAATTACATAACGGAAAGGAAGAGACACAAGTTGAACTCAACCAGTAAGTCCATGAAAGTCTCATATCTGACATGTATCTTTATTAAAGAATAGCTCCAGATTCATTATTTGGGCTTATGCTAATGTTTCTCATCCCTTTTCCAGTAAATCCTTAAAGTTTGAGAGGTATGTGGAGACCAGCGTTCTTGCTCAGTTTGACAGAGACATCCAGCCTGTTAAAGAGATCACACTGAAGTTCTGTCCAGCGAAAGGACTCCGGCCACGCAAGAAACTACGGGTGCTGCAGATACGCCTCACTCCTCTACAGAACAACCTCAGGTGTGTTCGTAAAATTCGCTTTGCATTTTGGACACTCTTAAAAATTAGGGTTCTTTAC
Organism: Ancherythroculter nigrocauda; assembly: GCA_036281575.1. Lineage (NCBI taxonomy): Eukaryota > Metazoa > Chordata > Actinopteri > Cypriniformes > Xenocyprididae > Ancherythroculter > Ancherythroculter nigrocauda. The sequence continues at coordinate 7,953,397 of VTFQ01000017.1, read as the reverse complement.
TGGCATTCATGGTTCCATGAAGAAACTTTAACATCCACAGAAGCTTTCCATTGCACAAAAGGTGCTTTATAGTGGAAAAAAAAGGCTCTTTAGGTGATTGAAATGTTCTTCACACTAAGAAAATGGTTCTTTAGTTACTTTTCATTGAAAGGTTCATTGAAGAACCAAAAATGCTATTATGGCATCATTGCAAAGACCTGTGCTGCGTCCCAAATCGACTACATACTATGCCCTAAAAGTATGTACTGTTTTTGTGAAGAAAAAGTACATACTTTTGAGTGTGCAGCAGAAGAGTATGCAAGCTCTGGGACATACTACTTCATCATAATTGCGTCTTTAACGGAATAGTTACATGCATCCTGTCACCATTTAAACTGCCTTGTCAATCATCTTGTCACAGTTAAAATCCTCCACATTCAATTCAATTTAATTTACTACCATTTCGGAGAAAATTGTATCGCATTGATCTGCCCGTCATGGAGAACTCTCTTCATGTTTGCATAATATTGCATTTAAAAGTTAATGACCAAACGCATTGTTATAAAAATTCACAATCCAGTTGTAGATGAAATATAGTGTGGATAACATTTAATAAATCTTTTTTTCATCAGGTTAGATTATTAATCACTCAAACCCCTTTATCTTAACCGTTCTGCTTAACCGTCATGTTTGTAGTTTTTTAACACTTTTTATTCGTGTTTGTAGTTCTAATCAAATCCCCATCCACAGCGCAATGGGTTGTGGGCAATAGTAGCCGTTAAGAGTGTGCAGGGATCTGCACTTTGGATTCTAACCGGAAAAAGTAGACCATCCGGGTATGTTTGGAATACTCATTTCAACATACTATGATTTGGGACATACTAATTCTATTTTCGAATACTATTTAGGATGGATAGTATGTGAATTGGGACGCAGCACTGCTTTTAGAAGAGTGCATCTTTTAAATAATTGTATTTATTTTTATTTAAAGGAAGAGTTAATCTAAAATTCTGAATATGAATAGGGACTGAACCTGATCTATATTCCAAGAATTCCAGACCCGATGATAGGTCTATGTGAAGAACAAACTGAAACTTTAGTTATTCGCAAAAAAAAAAAAAAAAAAAAACGCTTTTGATTCGCTTTTTGTAAAATAAATGAATACTTCCACTCAGCAATTATGCATTAAACTGATAAAGTGACAGTAAATTCATTTATAATGTTACAAATATTTCTATTTCAAATAAATGCTGTTCTTTTGAACTTTCTATTTATTAAATAATCCTGACAAACATTATCAGATATTAAGCAGCACAGCTGTTTTCAACATTGATGATGATGATAATAATAAATGTTTCTTGAGCAGCAAATCACAATATTAAAATGATTTCTGAAGGATCATGTGACACTGAAGACTGGAATAATGATGCTGAAAATTCAGCTTTGATCACAGGAATAAATTACATTTTACAATATATTCAAATAGAAAACAGTTCTTTTAAATGATAATATTTCACAATATAACTGTTATTATCATCAAATAAATGAAGCCTTGATGAGCAGAAGAGACTTCTTTTAAAAACATTAAAAAGTATTACCGACACCAAACTTTTGAACGGTAGTGTAAATGGTTCTTGCATCCCGAAATGTTCATCATTGGCATCAAACACGGGATTGGGAAATGTCACAGGCTAGATTCAAACTTGTATTGCCAATATGAATTCAATCAGCAGTACTCTCAAAACGGAGCATTTTATTCACAAGAATTCTTTAGATGTGAAGATTAATTCATGCTTGTCAATACACATCTCAAACAGAATACAGACAAAACCAGTGTACAATTGAAGCCACGAAACAAATGGTTCATTCAACTAAATATTTGCTATGCTTGTCAACAGGCCTCTGTGTCGCTATGATCTTCTGCTGGAGAAAAATACAGATGTGACGTTCAGACCAATTCCTTGTGAAGACTCAAACTTTTGATCCAGACTCTCCTAAACGAGCACATTCCTGTCACAAGACCACTGCCTCTTTTAGTCAGTTACTGCCATAGCTGTTGTTTGTAGCCTTTAACTTAACATGATCTGAAGTTGTTGTTTTTTTGTCAACATGTTGTCTTTCAGGGTTTGTCCCTTCAAAATTAAAATTTACTGATTATTGTTGTATTCTCTTCATGAAGGCACAGCTATACTTTGTTTTTATGTAATATAAATAAATATTTTTGTAAATATATATTTTTCTTGTTTTTGCCTCTTTATATCAGCCACAGTATTTATGGTATTACTTTAGTTTTCTGTGTTTTAACTTACAATCTAGTACCTTTTCTTGCAGGATTTTACATCATATGCTTCACTTCTTGACTTTCTGCTCACTGCATATAAAAAATATAAATATAACAGCAATGTTAAAGGCACAATATGTAAGATTTTTTTTTTATTAAAATATCCAAAAACCACTAGAACAATGTTTTATATTTTGTTGACTTGTGTACTCACATTATCCCAGATGTTTCCAAGAATGTTTAAATCCAGAGAAATAAGCAATTTTAACTGTGTCCGTGCGTCGCCTATCAATGACCCTCGATTTCTGGTTTTATTTTGTAGAAACCATGGACACACCAAAGACGCTTTAATATATTATGTGTTTTATTAGATGAGAACAACTGTTTGGATACATTTATAAACAGAAAACTAATCATTGTTATATAGCTAAACACATTTAGTCTTATTGTTTGAATCTCGTTTTCTTGATTGTATTAATATGATATTCTAATATCGATCTAGCTTACTGCAGTGTGTCTCATAGTAGCTGTCGAGCGAATGCTAAGAGTAATATAATGTTATAACATCATTTCAACAAACAAATGTATCTAATATGATAAACAGCACTGCTTTACCTCCCATATGCTTGACTGGAAGAAGTGGAAGCGCTGACTGTGGCATAATGATATTAGAACATGATTTCTGCCCGAGTCCTGTGGGATTCTTTTCCACTGGCTGTGAGGTGAAGACGACATTTCCCATGATTCTGCACTCAATTTCGGTGTAATCAAGCTACGCATTCATTTTGAATAGGCGACCTCTAGCGGCGAAAAAAATAAATATTGTGCCTTTAATACATTTCATTATACACTACCGTTCAAAAGTTGTTTTTTTTTTTTTAATTGATCAAATCAATATTTTTCATTGTTACTAAAAATCCTGTTTTTTACTTACTATTCATCAAAGATTTCTGAAAAACAAACATACCTTTCAACATTGATAATAATATAAGTTTCTTGAGCAGCAAATCATCATCTTAGAATGATTTCTGAAAGATCATGTGACACTGAAGACTGGAGTAATGATGCTGGAAATTCAGCTTTGATCAAAGGAATACATTACATTTTAAAATACATTAAAATAGAAAACATTTTTAAATTGTAATATTTCACAATATGATTTTTTATTAAAATAAATGCAGCCTTATAAGAGAGTATAAGCTGAGAGTATAACTGAGTATAAGAGACTTCTTTCAGAAACATAAAAAAAATCTTATTGACTCCAAACTACTGAACACTATTTTTAAAGCTTTGGAATCTTCTGCACAAAATGGGAAGACTTTGTTATACAGAAATAATTAAATTAAAAATCTAACATTATTCTGACATCCCAGCATGTAATGTATTGATTTGAATTGATTGAAACTATATAGATTGTCTCTTTCCAGTCATCTTCAGGGGTTTAAAGCCCAAAACATTCTTTTATATTTCCCATGTATAAAGCACTAACACAATATGTTTTCACAATGAATCTTGATACAAATTCTCAAGAGTTCTTCCTCAGTCTCTGAAAGTTTTTCATTTCCACTCTTTGAGTTTGCCGATTCCAACTCACGGTGGCGTATCTGTGTGGTTTGACCGCTTTGACCAGGTGATGGATACCTCAGAGTTGGCTCACTTGGACATGTGTTTCTTAAGGCGTTCTACTTCAATCTGAAGTGAAACAGAGCACAAGTGTGAGTCAGTGATATATATATACTGTCAAATTATCACCAACCTTCATGTTAGAGTCTTAATTTTGTTTTTGGGATCTATTAGAATAGGTTTTCATGCTTAAATGTTAAAAAAAACAAATTTTGACACTCCTCTGTTCCCAGTCTGTCAGTAACGCTCTGGGGTGCATTTCCCAAAAGCATCATTAGCCAACTAACATCTGAAGTTCCATCATTACTAACATAGTTCAACAATTTGGTGTTTCCCAAAACCATAGTTCAAACGAACATTCGGAAACTGCATCGCAAACTTGTGGTTTCGAGCAGTGGTTAGAAGCATAGTTTCTTGTTTTTATGACATGTGGACTTAAAGGGTTAGTTCACCCAAAAATGAAAATGCTGTCATTTATTACTCACCCTCATGCTGTTCCACACTCGTAAGACCTTCATTAATCTTCGGAAAGCAAATTAAGATATTTTTGTTGAAATCCGATGGCTCTGTGAGGCCTGCGTAGCCAGCAATGACATTTCCTCTCTCAAGATCCATAAAGGTACTAAAAACATATTTAAATCAGTTCATGTGAGTATCACTATATAAGTCGTTATTTTGTTTTTTTTGGTGCACCAAAAATATTCTCGTCACATTATAATATTAATATTGAACCACTGAACTCACATGAACTGATTTAAATATGTTTTTAGTATATTAATGGATCTTGAGAGAGGAAATGTCATTGCTGGCTACGCAGGCCTCACTGAGCCATCGGATTTCAACAAAAATATCTTAATTTGTGTTCCGAAGATAAACGAAGGTCTTACGGGTGTGGAACGGCATGAGCGCGAGTAATAAATGACATTATTTTCATTTTTGGGTGAACTATCCCTTTAATAAATCATTATCTTGAGCAAAATAAGCAAGCTGACATTAAAAGGGTCACATAATGCCACTTTTACAAGATTTAAAGTAAGTCTCTGATGTCCCCAGAGTGTGTATGTGAAGTTTTAGCTCAAAATACCCCACAGATCATTTTTTGTTAAATTTGTCACTTTTTGATGGTGAGCAAAAGCGCTCCGTTTTTGTGTGTGTCCCTTTAAATGCAAATGAGCTGCCGCTCCATAGAAGAGGGTGGGGTTTCAAGAGCTAGTGTTAGCAGCGCCGATTACCTCACTGAAATAGTCAGAAACTGTTCAGCCTTTTATGTTCAAAGCGGAGTCAGACAATGATGGAGAGACTCAAGAAGAAGTGACAACAAGTAGAATGCAACAGGATGTTTCTGAATGGTTAGTTAATGAAAGTAGCTGATGTGGAGTTAACTATCTTAAAGTCATTGATAAGCGTATTCTGTCATGATAATCTATAAATCGCTTGTGGGAACTGTTGTAAGATGCCTACAGATACAGTGTAGTTTAATTATGGTTGTATCTTATGTTGTCATCTTGCTTTTATGACATGCTATTGCATTTGTGTTACTTACTGTATTGCAATAACATGGCCTCACTCCCTTTGTTGTGTGTTCTCGGGGGCGGGGTTTATGTAAATTTTAGGGTTAGTGATGTCACCAACCCGGAAGAAGCTCATTGTAGTCCCTACCAGCCATTTGTTGTAGTCTTTGCACAGCAAATTCTTTAAAAGAAAATATCTCCCTTTGCTTTGAACTTTGAGTGTCGTAACTTTGCAGATGTTGCTCAAACAGCAACATTACACACTAACTAAAGTTAAAAAAGTAAAATCATAATCAACCACCCCTTTAAGTAGCCTAAAATGTATATCTTTTATTTTGAATGTATACAAATGTCATTTAGATATTTTAGTTTGTCAAGAGATTTAAAGTGCTGTTTTTGAAGAGTGCACATGTGTGCACGTGCTCTAGTACATCAGAACGAGCCTATGATTGAATCTGGAAATAAAACAAAATAACTGAGAAAAATGGGAATTAGATGCAATGTCTGTAATTTATGGGAAAATAATCCAGCATTAATTTGACCTCAAACGGATTAATTTAAAGAAGTTATTACTCCACCACCTGCGTGGCATCATTAACCAATATGGCTGAACAATAGGTTTTGGGAAACAATCGTGACTACATACAAACCCGATTCCAAAAAAGTTGGGACACTGTACAAATTGTGAATAAAAACAGAATGCAATGATGTGGAAGTTTCAAATTTCAATATTTTATTCAGAATAACATAGACAGACATAGACATAGACAACATAGATGACATATCAAATGTTTAAACTGAGAAAATGTATAATTTAAGGGAAAAATGAGTTGATTTTAAATTTCATGGCATCAACACATCTCAAAAAAGTTGGGACAAGGCCATGTTTACCACTGTGTGGCATCCCCTCTTCTTTTTATAACAGTTTGCAAACATCTGGGGACTGAGGAGACAAGTTGCTCAAGTTTAGGAATAGGAATGTTGCCCCATTCTTGTCTAATACAGGCTTCTAGTTGTTCGACTGTCTTAGGTCTTCTTTGTCGCATCTTCCTCTTTATGATGCGCCAAATGTTTTCTATGGGTGAAAGATCTGGACTGCAGGCTGGCCATTTCAGTACCCGGATCCTTCTTCTACGCAGCCATGATGTTGTAATTGATGCAGTATGTGGTCTGGCATTGTCATGTTGGAAAATGCAAGGTCTTCCCTGAAAGAGACGACATCTGGATGGTAGCATATGTTGTTCTAGAACTTGGATATACCTTTCAGCATTGATAGTGCCTTTCCAGATGTGTAAGCTGCCCATGCCACACGCACTCATGCTACCCCATACCATCAGAGATGCAGGCTTCTGAACTGAGCGCTGATAACAACTTGGGTTGTCCTTGTCCTCTTTAGTCCGGATGACATGGCGTCCCAGTTTTCCAAAAAGAACTTCAAATTTTGATTCGTCTGACCACAGAACAGTTTTCCACTTTGCCACAGTCCATTTTAAATGAGCCTTGGCCCAGAGAAAATGCCTGCGCTTCTGCATCATGTTTAGATATGGCTTCTTTTTTGACCTATAGAGTTTTAGCCGGCAACGGCGAATGGCACGGTGGATTGTGTTCACCAACAATGTTTTCTGGAAGTATTCCTGAGCCCATGTTGTGATTTCCATTACAGTAGCATTCCTGTATGTGATGCAGTGCCGTCTAAGGGCCCGAAGATCACGGGCATCCAGTATGGTTTTCCGGCCTTGACCCTTACGCACAGAGATTGTTCCAGATTCTCTGAATCTTTGGATGATATTGTGCACTGTAGATGATGATAACTTCAAACTCTTTGCAATTTTTCTCTGAGAAACTCCTTTCTGATATTGCTACACTATTTTTCAACGCAGCTTTAGGGGAATTAGTGATCCTCTGCCCATCTTGACTTCTGAGAGACACTGCCACTCTACCTGTCCCAACTTTTTTGGAATGTGCAGCTCTCATGAAATCCAAAATGTCTCACTTTCAACATTTGATATGTTATCTATATTCTATTGTGAATAAAATATAAGTTTATGCGATTTGTAAACTATTGCATTCCTTTTTTATTCACAATTTGTACAGTGTCCCAACTTTTTTTGGAATCGGGTTTGTAAAAAGCATAATAGGTCCTATAGGTCCTATAATGAATGAAGTAGTGAATAAAGAATTAACATCTGTGGCTCTTGACTTACTTGCAGTGACAAACGCATCTTCTTTTCTTCATCCAGTTCGTTCATGAGCAGTCTGATCTCTTTTCTGAAACACAATGCAATTACATTTACAGAAATATAAAGCTAAGAATCCCAACATTTTTATTTAGTTAACATACATCCATATTGCACTAACTTCTGCTGAGTCTTCAGCATATCCAGTTCATCTCGAAGATCTCGGAGCTCTGCTCTCATCTGCTCCAAGGTGGCGGGGCCCTGCAGGGCCGGTCGAGGTTTAGATGCTAATAATGCCGATAGATATGCAGGGAGTGGGGTCATGCTTGCTGTGCCAGAAGATGAAGAAGAGGAAACCGCTGGTGCAGGAGCAGAGGTACAGTTGCTGACAGGCTCCTAAAAAAATTGAAGGAACAATCCTAATCTTTTCATTTCAGTTGTGAGCAGTTTGTCCTCTAGGGGTCTTACACTGCCAGGGGTCTCAAAAGCATAACAGGGCCCCTGAAGCTGAGGACTGAGCAAAAAAATCCAGTTTTGAATGCTTAAGATCTATTTTAGTGTACACATTTCCTAAATATTTAGAAAAGGATAAGGCAGGGCTTCCCAAACGGGGGTTTACGTCCTAACCAGATGCAATGAGATAAGAATTCCAGCAGTAAGCAATTTATGCGTACAAACCAGACTCGACAAAATTAATCAAAAATCACAGCCAATCAGAAGAGCGTGTGGGTGGGCTCTCTCTGCAAGTGCACTGCATTCACATTCAAAACAGATTACACATTAGACATTAGCAAATTCATAATTTGATATTAGAAAATTTTTGGGTAGGGAAAATATTCATAAATCATTTAAAAAAATAATAAATAGTAATAATAATAAACAGCATTCAGACAGATTTTTTGAAACAAACTTACTTTGGAGTCTTTGGGTTCATCTGTGTTACTATAAAGAAACTTGAGGGCCAGCAAGTCTGGTTCCTGATTCACTTCATTCATTTCCTGTCCTGCTTGTTCCTCGACAGCCTGCAAAGGGAACACTAATAAGTACAAAACACTCAGTATCTTCAGAAAGGATGAGATTTTATTCTCTAAAGGTTCGAAATTTTTAAAAAAAATATCTTCTCATATGGTTTCATCCTACAAAGACAACAAAATTTTATTCCAGAAATACTGTAAATTAATTTAGCAGTAAATACTGTTTAATTATTAGTGTTATCAGTGTTCATCCATACTTATTTGTACACCAGTGGTTCCCAAACTGGGGCGTACCCCTGGGGGTTGGCAAATAAAATGCTGAGTTTTGCCATTCATTTAATTTTATCCCACCTTAAAATAACATTAAATCTGAGCATGTATTTCTATCAGGCAAAATGCCGTAAAAGGTCAAATACACGACATCCAGTTAATGACCTCATCTTTTGCAGTCAAAACTGACCGCATGCACACAAGCAGCATGCATATATGCAAAGTATGCTGCCTTAGCAAATCATGCTACATTACTGCAGTTCTCGACAATGAAAAAGAATGAAGAACAAAAAGCCTGTAGACACAGACTGTGCACAGAGATCGATTTAAGGGGAAAATGAAAATTAGATGTTTATCTGCTTACCCCCAGCACATCCAAGATGTAGGTGACTTTGTTTCTTCAGTAGAACACAAATGATGATTTTTAACTCGAACCGTTGCAGTCTTATAATGCGAGTGAATGGGAACTCGAACAATAAGAGTCAAAAAAACTTGCATAGACAAATCCAAATTAAACCCTGCGGCTCGTGACGACACATTGATGTCCTAAGACACAAAACGATCGGTTTGTGCGAGAAAGCGAACAGTATTTATATCATTTTTTACCTCTAAAACACCACTATGTCCAACTGCGTTCAGCACTCGCTTAGTGAGGTCTGATCGCACTCTGACAACGGCAGTGATGTCTCGCACTCATTGAAGTATAAGCACGAGACATCACTGCACTTCAGAATGAAAATTTCCTGATAATTTACATGTCACCCAAGAGGTTTATGTCTTTCTTTCTTCAGTCGAAAAGAAATTAAGGTTTTTGAGGAAAACATTCCAGGATTTTTCTCCATACTGTATAGTGGACTTCAACAGTTACCAATGGGCTAAAGGTCCAAACAGCAGTTTCAGTGCAGCTTCAAAGGGCTCTACATGATCCCAGACAAGGAATAAGGGTCTTATCTAGCGAAACAATCAGCCATTTTCTAAAAAAAATAAAATTTATATAGTTTTTAACCACATACGCTCATCTTGCACTGCTCTGCGATGCGCCACACATTACATAATCAAGTTGGAAAGGTTACACGTGATGTAGGCGGAAGTACCGCAGTAGGGCGAATAACTCCTCCAACTCAAAATCACATCGTTGTTTTCCCCTTTTTTTGTAAAGGCTGTTTGACTTAGTCTTTGTACATTTGACTTTGTAAACACTTGCTCGGTACTTCTGCCTACATCACGCGAGACCTTTCCAACGTGATCAGTTCGCTAGACAAGACCCTTATTCCTTGGCTGGGATCGTGTAGAGCTCTTTGAAGCTGCACTGAAACTGCGATTTGGACCTTCAACCAGTTGGTAGTCCACTATATGTAGTTTAATCCTGGAATGTTTTCCTCGAAAACCTTAATTTCTTTTCGACTGAAGAAAGAAAGACATAAACCTCTTGGATGACATGGAGGTGAGTAAATTATCAGGAAATTTTCATTCTGAAGTGAACTAATCCTTTAAGACAGTGACTTACCGCCACCTACTGGCGGTTTTAGTTTAATATTTATAAGTATCACTGTTTTTTTACAATCATTGCCTATTTCTCTATTTAACATTTTTATTTAAAACATTTTTTTTTTTATAAAAGTATTTATAAAGGTAAAAAAAAATTGCAATGGAAAATTCATTTAAGGGGGCAAATATTGTCCCTTAATGGAAAAGGTGTGACTGCAGTCTAAGTAGAAAAGAGAGGTTTCGCAGAAGGATGTTAAATGCCACAGGGGTTACTCCACTCTAAAAGGTTTAGGAACCACTGTTGTACACTATTAGTCATTGCAATTGTACACTGAAAAGTTAAATATAACTCAAGGACATCCTGACACAGACTCTGTGTCAAAACGTGACAAACATTCTGTCTACACATTCCCAGGAGTGACAGTGAAATGATCTTATGTGGACCTACAAGAGGTGTGGTTGTCATTGGTATACACACACTTTTATGTAATGTATTTTTCCTCTAAAATATTAAATGTATGATAACTCAAATGCCATGGCTTGATCATGCAGTAATTTAATATCTAATAATTCACTTACTGACATGATAAACTGAGAGAGTGTTCTCCAGTCTGTTGTGTTCAGACAGAATACGCTGGTTCTCTAGAGTTGACACAATGGACTTGAATTCTTCAACATCTGTGATGACGAGACGCAAAATGTGGAAAATAACAGACACACAGTTCAGAGGCAAAATAAAGCACCATGGGCCAAAACTATAATTTATGAGAAATTATATTCAATGTTTTATGCTATACATATTTAAAAAATGATAAAAATCACATATACAATATGATTTCAAGAGAAATAAATGCAGAAAAAATATATAATATAGTGAAATACATGAAAGATAATCTTATTTTAAAAATTTGAAATGCAGTTAAAATACATCAGGACTGTTGTGTATTTGGTAGATGAATATAGATAAAGGGAAGATGTCTTACCAGCAACAAATGCGGCGTTGTAGTTGCCCATGGCAACGTGAAAAGAAGGGGCTCATGGATCTGAGACGAGAACAACCTCCAAAAGCACAAGCAAATAAAAAATTAGAAGTCAAATATAAAACAATATTTCATTTAAGATTAATTTTAGTAGTTTCAGTAAATATATCTGTAGCTTTTTCAACTTTCAAGCTTGATTTGTATATTAACCTTCTTGTCAGCACTGTGGTCATTACATGAACCTATATATAGTTACTTCTCACACCAACTGCTCACTGTGTTGTAATTGTACACCACCATGACAGTGACTATTGTCAAGACTAAGTTTAGCCGAGGACAGAATATCTCACTCACCAGCCTGATCCAGCCTAAGAAATACAGACAATATCTGGGAAAGAGAAATAAAATAAGACATTGACATTATATTACAATAACAGATGCATCTAAAACCTGTTGTAGTTCCAAAGTCCAACAATGAAACACTGTGAGGTCAGAGGTTTGGCCCAGCAAACTCACCTGTCTCTGTATTGAAACTTTCCAAATCTACAGCAATACCTCCAAAACTCTCATTCCTTCACAGTCATCCTCTGTTCTTTCACGATGATGGTGTTCTTCAGCTCTTCTGTATTGACACTGTGGCGTTTCTTTTCTTCCCAGGAGCCTGTTTTACTCTCTCCTTTTATGGAGCCCCCAAGACACCAATCAGACTTGGGACTGGAGTCATACACATGTCCCAAACACTTGTCTCTTGCATTTGTCCCACAGATTCTTTCTCCATGTTGTAGAATAATAATAAAGTGGACCATTTAGATCAAAAAGGGCTTATGTTAATTAACTAACTTTTGACTCATGTTTGTCTGTCTGATATTATTACTCACTGGTAATGCAGCATACATTAAGAATATTAAAATCCTCACAGTCCAGTGTCTCTCTTCGAATGGGGGATTCTGGGTTTAGCCTACATCATTTTTTTAGCTTATTTATTAATTAATCAGCCTAGATAATTAGAGAACTGTTACTCAAACTGGACATTAACAGATTTCAGGTGTGTCTCAATCAGCTCCCTATCTTCCGAGGTCGTGAATCAGTATATCATGGACACATATTGGGGCACTGGTAAGGACAGTAAGGACCCTGGCTACACATTAGGACACTGATGACTCTATTTCTGGCAACATGGCAACATCCTCATCGTAGAACATCATTGCTGGTATTTATGAACAACAGCAGAACTGAATATCTTTCTGATATTATTTTTTTATTGTTATTTAACTCCTTCGTTTGGTCTTGTTTTAAAGAAGACACTCAGCAGATTGTTGGACTTTAAAAAGTGAAAGTATGAAAAAGTTATACAAGTTTAAATTGACTGTAAATCAAATGTACTAAAAAAAATATTTGATATAAAATATATATTTTACAAAATAATTTTTTCTCTAAGATTTATATAAAATCAAAACCATATGTCTTACCAAGTTGTGTTCCAAATTTGAAGCTGATATCACAAAAATTGAAGTTCTCATGAGATTTTGTTTGCGTTGTACCAAAAATAGCCACCGGGTGTCATCCACATTCCACTGAATTTTTTTTATGCATTCTCCTGTAACAAATAAATAAATATCTGTCTAAATATCTCTTCTATCACAAAACTACGGGAAGAGGATTGGGCCAAGCAATAATAAAAAAATAAAACCATCTCGAGATTAAAGTTGTTAAATTTCGAGAAAAAACTCGTTAAATTTCGAGAAAAAAGTCAAAATAAAATGTTAAGAACTCGTTAAATTACAAGAAAAAAACTCGTTAAATTTGGAGAAAAAAGTCGAGATAAAATGTTGAGAATAAAGTCATTAAATTACGAGAAAAAAGTCATTAGATTATGAGAACAAATTCGTTAAATTATGAGAAAAAAAGTCGTTAAATTTCAAGAAAAAAGTCGATAAAATGTTGAGAATAAAGTCATTAAATTACGAGAAAAAAGTCGTTAAATTATGAGAACAAATTCGTAATTTAACGAATTTGTTCTCGTAATTTAACAACTTTTTTCTCATAATTTAATGAGTTTAAAAATTTTTTTGCCTTTTAAAAAAAGGCAATAAATAAAAACGCTTTATGAAGCAAAGTGATGCATTTGTGTAAGAAAAATATCCATATTTAACAATATCTAGTAAAATATCTAGTTTCCACCAGACCGCCTTCCACAGTTGAAACACCTTAAATAACTTGCGTACGCAACAAGTCTGATCTGTGATATCTGCTTCGCACATGCGTATTAGCGCCCTCTTCGATCGTGGGAAATTTGAAGTACATGCGCTTCTCCAGTCCGAAGATATCAGCGAAAGTGTTTTTTCTAAGGTAATTTTTTCACTTCACCACGTCCATTCCACATTGAATAGCTTCTCATCCTTACATGACTGTAAAAGTTAACTTACATTTTGGTAAACCTTAATCTGTGCTCTAAACACTGACATATTGCATGACTTTGTGTCATGCAAGATCATCGTAAAATCTAGAGAAATGTTCGAGGTGGTCAGTGGGGTACAGTTGAGACACAATGTACCAAATGAATCCTGAATTGTTAGGTTTAGGAGTAGGTGTGAGGGAGGGGTTAGGATTAGGCAATCAGGTAGCGACTTCAACAAGGGGGGTAATAATTTGGCAGGGGGTCGAAATTTGGCACAACAGCGGGACATGCAGTTTAGTTGCACGATGTAAGATCAAAAGTTAATAGGTTTCATCTGTTTTATTATTGCTGTTTGCAATTGTTCAATGTTTTTTACTGTTACTCAACTTTTCAACTGTTAATATTAAAATGATGAACTGAAATTAAATATTGTATCACTGTTTGCCATTACTGTCAATGTTTTACAAATGGACTAGGCCTACTTTTAACTAAAAAAATAATCAAATAAAATGCTAAATGGAAATAAAAATTATCATTTTTAAAGGTATTTTACATTTGCAGTGAATTGACCCTTCGCAAAGACCCGCCCACCTTAGTTACTGTTGTTTTGTCCGACAGTGAAAAATACATCGCGGAGCAAAGAGGACACTGACAACATCGACAGACAAGACAGAGCAGGTTACTTATGATATTAAACAAAGTCCCAGCTTTCAAACTGTGTGTGTTTTTTTTGTTTTTGTTTTTTTTAAGAAATTCAAACAATAAAAACCATTTTGTGGCTCTGTCGTGACCATGGTCGTGACAGATTGCTGTAGCGCCTCAGCTCAAGCGGCTCGTGAACCGATCATCTCTTCCTACTAGTTCATTTATAGCATCAGATAAACATGAATGGACATCAGAAGGAATGTTGTTTCAAATGCGGAAAGACGTCAGTACACACAATTTTTCGAGTTTAAATCCACCGAGGTTAATCTTACTCCTGACTGCTTTGTCAGACAAAATGGCGGATTCTGATTGGTTAGATCGCTTGTCAATCAAACTCCCAGCGAAGGGTCAATTGGTTAGGCAGCTTTACAGCATTCCGGATGGGTGTCTCAACTGTACTGGTCAGGTACGGGTACAAAAAAGCTTCTTGTGTTTATGAGCTAATTTTGGCAAATATGACCTACTTATGGATGTTAATAATTATTAATATTTTAGTAGACAAGTAAAGGAAATGTCATATGAAAAATCACTTCTTTTCAGTCCCTTTGGTGTGGTAATGGAAAAAGCAAAAAGTGTACCAACTGTAGCCGGTAGGGCATGATAGGGCATGATGCCCAGGATGCCCGAGGGGCGTTTCAAAGATGACCGCCGAGTGAAATGACTTGTCTTAAAGGGACTTTGGTAATAAACATGCTGCCCTTGTCCTTAAAGGGATAGTTCACCCAAAAATGTATTTTGAAAAAGCCACCAACTGTTTGGTTATAAAATATAGCTTCAAAATATCTTATTTTATTTTGTGTTCTGCAGAAGAAAGAAATTCATACAGGATTGGAACAATATGAGAGTGAGTAAAAATGACAGAATTTTCATTTTTGGGTGAACTATCCCTGTAATGTTAAAGGTGCTAAAGAGGATCTTTTCGTCGACTGAGAAACCAAAGACTGTTAGTGAGTTTTTGAAATGAGCGCATGCGTAAGAACAACCCCCCTCCTTCACAGCTCATTTCGAGGGAACGCCTCCCAAAACTCGTGCACGAGTATTGGAACACGAGTGTTTACCACCGGCATTTGCTGTGTCGTGTTAGTGGATTCATTATGTCGGACTCACCGCAGGTAACTCATAATCTGCAGTTGTTACTCCTGTCTCCTGACAAAAACATTGCATGCGGCGCCTGTAGAGTGTGGAAAGTTACTGGAGCGCGCAGCCGCGCACGTCTCTCACAAGGAACGTATGGCAGTGATTGACAAGCCAGAGGGCCAATCGTTTACGCGATCATCGCGTATGTTTGGCTGATGTTTTTAAGGCCCTACCTCGTGCACAGATGATGTATATTAATATTATTCCTTTCAGTGCACCTAATAAATAGTCTTTTATCAGTTAGTAAAGACAGTTTCAAGTAATATTGCAAAAATGTATAAAACAAAACATCCTCTTTAGCACCCTTAATAATATATTTATTATTGCTATCTTCAGTTCTTACAGGTTCATTTTATGTAATTATTTAAGTATTTATTTTAACATTGTCCATTATATACATTTACATTTATATTTTTATATAAAAAGATACTGTTTATCATAAGTTATTTTAACCGAGGGGCCCCCAAATTAAATCTGCTTAGGCCCTGAGTAGAGCAGCACTGTATTTTAAACGCTTTGTTTACTTTCAAAGATCGCAGGCTACGTACTATATTTGTGACGGTTTTTTTTTTTTTTTTTTACGGACGAAGCTCGCTGCTCTTCACTCGACTCAAGATGACAAGAGAAAATCAGATGAGAGAGAAAAACACTTCACGCCCACCGACCAAACTGCTGGACATAAACAAGAAGTCGGATGTTAGCAGATGCGCGGTTCAGTGTGACCAGACTAAAAGGGCTCAGACGAATGGGCAGCGGTCGCATCGGGGGTCCTGCTGCTGCAGAAAGAAGTCAGGGGGCCCGGCGGCGAAAACGGCGAAAGAAATACATCCTCCGCGTCCACCGATCAAATTGCCGGACATAAAGCTGCCAACCCGCCCGAAGATTCACTGGCCTGTTGCTCCTGATTGCTACATTCCCAACTCTGTCGTCAGGGGTTTGGCACCGTTTCCTCCACGCTGTGGCGAAGCAGTGCCGCGAGTGAAGCCACAAGTAAAACAGGAGAAAAAAGACGTCTTTGCAGACAGCGTGTTGTATGTCCAAAGACTGATCGAGAAGTACGGAAATAAAGCGGAGCAGGAGAAGAAGAAACACAGTTGGACATTCAGAAAAACTGTGGCCCAGAGATAGAGTTTGCTGCCGACGACACTGGAGTTGCCCCAGAAGACGAGTGGAGTTTAAAAAACGAGGAGGATTTCATATTCCAAAGCTCAGAGCCAACTTAAAGAGTCGCCCAATGCAAAAATAAAAGCTACCAAAAATGTAAAAACCGTTACTGCAGAATAATGCCCGAAAAAACAGTAAGGTGATGAAAACTTGAAATCATATAGCTCTAAACCAGATGCCAGAATAGATCACACCTTCTTCACATAAAAATATAATGATAAATAAATGAATAGTAAAAACATATTTTATATAATTTATAAATAGTAGAACAAATAATAATAATAATATAATCATGTATAGGCTTGTCCAAAGAGGTATATTCTAACCTAAATTAGAACATGTAGGCATTTTAATGAAAAAACGTTGGTAGATTTTAAGTTATTATTCAGTTTTGGTCTTAGTTCAGCACCGTTGCAGTGGACAGCTCCTGTGATGCGATTACCTACATGAATTTTTTTATTTTAAATTTTTTAATTCTTCATTTTATGTTCCTTGAGGTTCACTTTTGCTCAAAAAAAAACAAATGCTGAACAATGATTTTCTACCTTCATTCTGACCCTCTGTCTGAAATGATCTTTTTTTAAGGGATGGCTGAGCAGCTCTTTTAAAGAATTTATTTCACTTTAAAGGGTTAGTTCACCCAAAAATGAAAATTGTCATTAATGACTCACCCTCATGTCGTTCCAAACCCGTAAGACCTCCGTTCATCTTTGGAACACAGTTTAAGATATTTTAGATTTAGTCCGAGAGCTTTCTGTCCCTCCATTGAAAATGTAGGTACGGTGCACTGTCCATGTCCAGAAAGGTAATAAAAACATCATCAAAGTAGTCCATGTGACATCAGTGGGTTAGTTAGAAGTTTTTGAAGCATCGAAAATACATTTTGGTCCAAAAATAACAAAAACTACGACTTTATTCAGCAATGTCTTCTCTTCCGGGGTTTGTTGTCAATCCGGTTTCACGCGTCCGCAGTGACGCTGCTGACGTGTTATCCAGTGCACCTGAGCTTCGTTTACAGTCTGAGAGAGACGCACACTGTATTCAAGCTATTCTACATTGTTTGTATTTTGGTATTGCTATATTTTTTTAAATGGTGCGTAAGTGTGCATGTCGCGGATGTCCTAATCGCCAAAACAACCACGGCGACGTAAAAGTGCATTACCAACGCCGACAGATGAAAGGATTCAATGGAATCAATTCAATGGAATCAATTCAATGGAAAGGATTCCGGAAGAGAATACAATGCTGAATAAAGTCGTAGTTTTTGTTTTGGACCAAAATGTATTTTCGATGCTTCAAAAACTTCTAACTAACCTACTGATGTCACATGGACTACTTTGATGATGTTTTTATTACCTTTCTGGACATGGACAGTATACCGTACATACATTTTCAATGGAGGGACAGAAAGCTCTCGGACTAAATCTAAAATATCTTAAACTGTGTTCCGAAGATGAACGGAGGTCTTACGGGTTTGGAACGACATGAGGGTGAGTCATTAATGACATAATTTTCATTTTTGGGTGAACTAACCCTTTAAAATGAAAATTACCCCATGATTTACTCAAGCCATCCTAGGTGTATATGACTTTCTTCTTTCAGAAGAATACATCTAGAGTTATATTAATAATCACCCTGATGCTCCCAAGCTTTATGATGGCAGTGCACAGAAACCACCTGTTTGAAACTCAAAAAGGTGCATCTATCCATCATAAACGTACTCCACATGGCTCCGGGGGGGGGTTGATAAATTTCCCTCTTTGAATGGTTTCCCCATTTCTATTGTGTCTCTGGACCGGAGCAGACTGTAGCTATGTTTCCATCATCCTGTTTTTATGCGCATTTTGAAGTATCGCTTCAAAAACAAGTGATGGAAATGGCACATTTCTGAAAAAAAAAAAAAAATCCCTTAATTTGCAAAAAAGTTTTTAAGATCACTTGAGGTGGTTTTTGATTTGTGCGAAATGCGAATAATGGGAGATGGAAATGCATTTCAGCACATCTCTCCTGTCTTAATTTCTCTTCAGTGGCTGCCCATAAAACTTAGAGTTGAATTAAAAAAAATATTTATTTAGATTTTTAAATCACTTAATAATCTCACTAAGTTGTGGCATTCACGCAAAACAGCGAGCCCACTTAGGTTGGGACATTTAAAAATGTTATCCGTCCTAAAGTTCCAGACTGAGGCACTGTTTCTATTGCTGGACCAACTCGTTGGAACAATCTCCCTGTAGCCATTCAATCAGCATCTTCTTTGTCCGTTTTTAAATCTATGATTAAATCTTATTCATTCGAACTAATTATGGTGTGTTAAAAGTTAATTCTAATAATTTTATTGTATTGTTTACATTTTGTTTGTTTTATATTTTAACTTTATGTACAGCACTTTGGTCAACTTAGAGTTGTTTTTAAATGTGCTTTATAAATAAACAGAATGAATGAATTTGCTGAATAAGTTCTGACGTAGCGAACATTAACCCACGTGACTGTTTCCGCTGATGGTGTTTTATTTACTGTTGGTTACTAGGTTACCAATACCACCATCATCCAACCGCACCTAATTCGCATTTGTTTGTTTTTGTTTTTTTCTTAATTTTTTGCGAACTTTGAAAAGATTCACTTCAAGTTTGGATGGAAACCTAGCTACTGTGCACGCTGCAGCGGTTCACCTGACTTCATTTGCCCCAATAGAAAGCATATTTACACTGTCTGAATCGTTCCCTATCCCCTATATAGTGCACTATGTGCCATTCACCATGTAGAAAATAGTAAAAGTGTGAACAAGAGACTGATTTTAGCCACAGTTTCAGCGTCTATTTATAATGTAGGGGCGGGACGCTTCAGATTCTAGAGTGCATTTGATTGGACAGAAAATCTGATGAGAAGCTGAAGTGCAGCATGATGTCTTCAAAATCATTGAAGTGAACTATAGCTACACTATAGATAACACTAAGGCTAACATATTCATACTAAGTCTAAAAACTTCAATTTTGATTTCATGGGGACTTTAAAGTGACTTTGATTGTATCCAGTGTAGACAGTGTCAGTGATTATAATGGATTCTATTTGATTTTGACACGACACTCACATCCAGTGTAGGCGAATTTCAGCAATTAAGTGACTGAACGTCAGTGGGCGGGGCCTAGGGTGCAATGATGTATTCATCAATGTCTTGCTCTGGAGGCAGTCATGTATTTGCTTGATGTCACATGTCACCCAATAGCAGAACAAGCTGTTTTGGAGCTTGATTAAATTAAAGGGTTAGTTCACCCAAAAATGAAAATTCTGTCATTAATTACTTACCCTCATGCCGTTCCACATCCGTAAGACCTTCGTTAATCTTTGGAACACAAATTAAGTTATTTTAGTTAAAATCTGATGGCTCCGTGAGGCCTCCATAGGAAACAATGTAATTTCCTCTCTCAAGATCCATAAAGGTACTAAAAACATATTTAAATCAGTTCATGTGAGTACAGTGGCTCAATATTAATATTATAAAGCGACAAGAATATTTTTGGTGCGCCAAACATAACAAAATAACGACTTATTTATTGATGGCCGATTTCAAAACAATGCTTCAGGAAGCATCGGAGCACAGTGAATCTGTGTATCGAATCTGCTGTTCGGAGCACCAAAGTCACGTGATTTCAGCCATTGGCAGTTTGACACGCGATCTGAATCATGATTCGACACACTGATTCGTTTATGCTCCGATGCTTCATGAAGCATTGTTTTGAAATCGGCCATCACTAAATAAGTCGTTATTTTGTTATTTTTGGCACTCCAAAAATATTCTCGTCACTTTATAATATTAATATTGAACCACTGTACTCACATGAACTGATTTAAATATGTTTTTAGTACCTTTATGGATCTTGAGAGAGTAAATGTCATTGCTCCCTATGGAGGCTTCACGGAGACATTTCAACTAAGATATCTTAATTTGTGTTCCGAAGATAAACGAAGGTGTTACGGGTGTGGAACGACGTGAGGGTAAGTAATAAATGACAGAATTTTCATTTTTGGGTGAACTAACCCTTTAATGCTTTGTCTATAATGAGGAAGACATTTTAAGCTATGAAACTTGGGGTCAGTTCACCCCAAAATTAAATTTCTGTTATTAATTACTCAACCTCATGTCATTCCAAACCCATAAGACCTTTGTTCATCTTCAGAACACAAATTAAGATATTACTGATGAAAGCCGAGAGGTTTTTTAATCCCTCATAGAAAGCAATGTAATTACCATCATTCATGGTCCAGAAAAGTAGTAAAGACATCGTTAAAATAGTAAACATGACTGCAGTGGTTCAACCTTAATGTTATGAAGAAACGAGAATATTTTTTGTGTGCAAAAACAAAACAAAAATAACTTTATTTAACAAATTTGTCTCTCCCATGTCATTCTTATACGCTGTTTATGTTAAGCGCTTCCAGATTCTACGTCATAACGCCAACTCAGTATTGGCTGATGCTGTACATGTGAGCAGCACGACGCATGCGTGTGATGATGACGCAGGAGCTGGCCAATTGTGAGCCGGCGTTATGAATCTTTTGTGTCGAATCATGATTCGGATCACGTGCCAAACTGCTGAAATCACGTGACTTTGGCGCTCCGAACCGCTGATTCGACACGCTGATTCATAATGCTCCGAAGCTTCCTGAAGCAGTGTTTTGAAATCGGCCATCACTATATAAGTCGTCATTTTTGTTTTTTTGGCGCACCAAAAATATTCTCGTCTCTTTATGATATTAATATTGAACCACTGTACTCACATGAACTGATTTAAATATGTTTTTAGTACATTAATGGATCTTGAGAGAGGAAATGTCATTGCTGGCTATGCAGGCCTCACTGAGCCATCGGATTTCAACAAAAATATCTTAATTTGTGTTCTGAAGATTAACAAAGGGCTTACGGGTGTGGAACGCCATGAGGGTGAGTAATAAATGCCATTATTTTCATTTTTGGGTGAACTTACCCTTTAATTTGGGTCCATATCAATTCTCAGTTAATCGTGCACCTGACAACTGCCCCCCTTCGATATTCCTTGTCAGAGCACAGCATCCACTTCTCCATGACCCACTTCAATTGACAGCCAGGTAACGATCATGTTTGCCCTAAACTTTGGCACTGTTTGTCACTGCTGTGAAATTAAACCACTTAAAACATCTCAATCATCTCATTTTTGGGCGAACCCTTTAAATAAAAATTAAAATATAAAATAAAATTAAAAAATGGTTTCCAAAAAGGCCACTTATATAGTCAGATGCCAAAAGGACAAGTGCTTGAGCACCACTTGAGGTCTATCTGCACTTTCAGAAAAATTTTGCAAAAAAAAAAAAAATGTTGGTGAACAACAGCTTGACACTGAGGCATTCCCCTCAAAGAGACATCTTTGTACCTATTTTACCTCTAAAATGTTAGTACTATTATTCTAAGGTACTAATATGCACCTTTTAGGGGTAGATAAGGAACAAGGGTACTGTGGCATTGCCCCAATGACAAGCTCCTCTAAAGTTATAATTTGTGCACATTTTTTTCTGACAGTCTGTGCACGCGCCTGCTGCTTCTGATTCCTGAGCATTGATTGGACGAACGCAGCATGCGCGACTGTACAATCATATTTTTTTCCTGAATATACATTTCGGACTATAATAAAACAGGTGAGAATAATCTTCACTAACCCTAACGCGTTTTTCGCCAGCATTTGACATTTCACAACCACCGCAAAGGGATGTTCAACCGCAGTGTAACATACATACAGGGTTTTTAATTTTAAATAAATTTAAAAGACTGAACTATTTAACTAAAAACTTTAAACATGATTTAGAAAACAAAATCATAAAGTAAAAAAAGTGTCAAATTATAAATTATGGAAAACCGCCGCTGGCAACACCCAGAACTGGCTCTGTCAATCAAAAGCCAAGTATTTCCTCCGGCGTATCCGATTGGCTGGCAAGAGTTGCTCTGGTGCGCGGTGATTGGTGGAGCGCACTGACCGCGGTGTTCGAATATGTTGTTGTCTCAGTAACCGTTGGTGAGCTATGCGCTGTGCAGGTGAACAGATGAGTTTAGTTTAGTTTAGTTTAGTTACAGTACTAACTGTGTGTTCAGGTTAGATGTTCTGATTTTCGAGAGCTGTAGGAGTAATTTATATAACTGTAAAATCATATTTGGATCGTATTTTCCTCCAGAGGACATCTTAAATCAAGGTAAGAATGTAAAAGTCTTTTCAAATATGCGATGCTAGTTAGCTGCAAAGAACACAAACAGCTTCCGGTCAGTCAAATAAATGTTACTTTCCTGTCGAAATGTTGTTCCCTGCTCATCTATTCTCATCTTTTGTTGTTAATCATATCATAATGTCTCATTGTTTAACAACCAGCACAACACAGCGTCTTTGAACGCGAAGTGCAGCTAGCTGGCTAGCCGATTGACTTTGTTTATAAGTAGTTGTCCGTTCATAAACTTACTGAGAGTAAATATCTACCCTTTTATTGTGAGTATAGAATTGTCCATGTTTTCATTTCTAGGTTTGTCATAATGGCTCTGGCGTCTCCATGCGGGGTTCTGTCTGATGAGGATGAGTGTGGTGCTGTCTTTGAGTCCACAGCTGCTGATATCGGAGCTCTCTTGAGATCTCGGCGGTTTGTGTCTACTCTGCCAGAGATCTCCGTCATTACCCCTGCTGCAGATTCCCAAACACCCACTAAAGAGGTATGATAGGCAGTAGACTTATGCTCTGACAAATAGTCTTCATATTTGGAGGCTCAGTCAGGTCTGGCATCGGTGATCATGTTTCTGTCGACTGTAACTTCAGAGCTGAAAAACTAACTATTGATTGTCAGATGCTGACTTTTTAGTGATATTTTAGTGATTGAGTCCTTTTTATTATGCAAGAATCGTGGATTGTGTGCATGCTTTGAAATCAGATGCCCACAACATAACAATTCATCACATCATGTGGCAAGCTATTTGAACAATTAAAGGATTAGTTCACCCAAAAATGAAAATAATGCCATTTATTACTTACCCTCATGGTGTTCCACAATCGTAAGACCTTCGTTAATCTTCGGAACACAAATTAAGATATTTTTGTTGAAATCGGATGGCTCAGTGAGGCCTGCATAGCCAGCACTGACAATGGACTACTTGCACTGAGCCTCGTGACGCACATCCGGTTTGAAATATTACGGCTCAGTTGTTTCCGGTTATATATATTTTCAATGCGCCGTTATCACATAGATAACTAAACCCCTCTTAAAACGAGAGTCCTCGGGATGATTTTAAATTCCAGACATATTCAGAGACAAGAGAAGAGATTCTGTGATTACCATGTACAGACCTTTCCAAACTCAAGGGAACTTAAAGTTTTAATCCAACATAAGCTGTGATTCTTTCACCACAGGGTGTCAGCGCTCTACTAGTGATTGCGACGCTGCAGTGTGAGACGTGATAAATAAGATCAACATAATATTTTAGTCTCTATTCTGTGCCATTTTTTCTGACAACTATTTATGTAATTCACACATTTATGCCAAAAATCCTAATATTCAAGGTAGTTGCGCTGTCATTGCGTTATTCTTTAAGATTAATTAATAACACCGTTAAAGCAGTTATCACATTCATTCAACTATTTCAAACACTGGAATAAAAGAGCAGTTTTAACTTTTTTTTTTTTGTTTGTCTTGCCATCGTGATAATGCGTTGTCACCCATCGTTACTACACTTACCATAGTAAAACAATGCACTTCCTGTGTTTATCAGTCAAATTCATTTAAATGTAAATTTAACAGGTATGAAATATGTTGACTAAGAGAAAAACACTGCTAATGAGAAGACGAGCACTTGACGGCGGAAGGTTAGTGGGGAAATATATTTATTTATTATTCAGAATGCGCATTTGGAAGGGAAATATATTAATAAACATTTCAGCAGGTTGAAGATAATTAATGTTAATGCAGAGAATATGATTAATTGTTTAAAAAACATTTCGCAGCCCTAAAATGTAGTAATAATCTGCATTTTCACAAGAAGCTCTCTGTATATAAGTGCGCTGAACGCTGACCGGAAACGCTCGAGCCGTAATAAGTAGAAAGCGGAAGTAGCTGTGCAAGTAGTCCATTCCTCTCTCAAGATCCATTAAAGGATTAGTCCACTTTTAAATAAAAATTTCCTGATAATTTACTCACCCCCATGTCGTCCAAGATGTTCATGTCCGTCTTTCTTTAGTCGAAAAGAAATTAAGGTTTTTGATGTAAACATTCCAGGATTATTCTCCTTATAGTGGACTTCAATGGCCTCCAGACGGTTGAAGGTCAAAATTACAGTTTCAGTGCAGCTTCAAAGGGCTTTAAACGATACCAGACGAGGAATAAGGGTCTTATCTAGCAAAACGATCGGTCATTTAAAAAAAAAAAAAATACAACTGTATAAACACAAATTATCGCCTTGCACGTGCTTCCGCTTTCCGCATTCTTGAAAAAGCTTATGCCGTATGTCCTACGCCTTCCCTATTCTACTTACGGAAAAAAACGAAACTGGCGCCGCGTTCGTTCTTTATTCCTTGTCTGGTATCGTTTAAAGCCCTTTGAAGCTGCACTGAAACTGTAATTTTGACCTTCAACCGTCTGGAGGCCATTGAAGTCCACTATAAGGAGAATAATCCTGGAATGTTTACATCAAAAACCTTAATTTCTTTTCGACTAAAGAAAGACGGACATGAACATCTTGGACGACATGGGGTTGAGTAAATTATCAGGAAAATTTTATTTAAAAGTGGACTAATCCTTTTAATGAACTAAAAACACATCTAAATCAGTTCATGTGAGTACAGTGGTTCAATATTAATATTATAAAGCGATAAGAATATTTTTGGTGTGCCAAAAAAACCCAAAATAACGACTTATTTAGTGATGGCCGATTTCAAAACACTGCTTCAGGAAGCTTTGGAGCGTTATGAATCTTTCATGTCGAATCATGATTCGGATCGCATGTCAAACCGCCAAACTGCGACTTTTGAGTCGACACAAAAGATTCATAACGCTCCGAAGCTTCCTGAAGCAGTGTTTTGAAATCGGCCATCACTATATAAGTCATTTTTGTTTTTTGTTTTTTTTGTTTTGTTTTTTTGGTGCACCAAAAATATTCTTGTCACTTTATAATATTAATATTGAACCACTGAACTCACATGAACTGATTTAAATATGTTTTTAGTACATTAATGGATCTTGAGAGAGGAAATGTCATTGCTGGCTATGCAGGCCTCACTGAGCCATCAGATTTCAACAAAAATATCTTAATTTGTGTTCTGAAGATGAACAAAGGTCTTACGGGTGGAACGCCATGAGGGTGAGTAATAAAAGACAGAATTTTAATTTTTGGGTGAACTAACCCTTTAATTCTTAACTTACTAACATCTATTGTTATGTTACTAGTACTTTTTCACTTTTATTTGTGTGACTTATATATTTGTACTGTACAAGCACTTATTTGAGTAGTGACAAGTAACTTCCTTTGTTACTGGTTACAATTTTATTGAATTCTACCAAGTAAATAAGTTCATTTCAAGCCCTGTCAACAGCTTTAGGCTGTCGACACTGGATGCAAAGTTTTCTGCATCACAGAAACTGTTGATACTGTGTTCTTAAATGTTAAATCTGCTTGCCATACTTGCCCCAGGCTTATGCTTACTGTTTGTTCAGTCAACTCCTATGTCTCAGATTGTCATATTGCCAGAAGCGGCTCCCTCACAATCATTCTTTTCATTAAAGACAGCTGTAAGTAATGTGTTTTTCCTCCGGTCAACACAAACCGCTTACTTAATGGTTAGTTCCTCACCTCAGGCTTTGTTCAGATTCAGGCTACATCTACATTAATCCAGATACATTTGAAAACGGTGTTTCAGAATACTCCTCGTCCATACTAACATTTTGAATCTTGCTCATCCATGCTGACACATCTGAAAATACTTAAATCTCCTTACTGTGCATCCGTAAAACATAATAAAAGCACACAGAATGAAACCAAGAGAGCAGACATAATGAAGTTCTCACTTCTGGCACAATCTTTTTATTTGCAAAATATCCCACTACTCACTTTTGCGCCAGGACAGCAGTTGCGAGTAAATTTTCTGTCATCTTTGCAGGAATGTAATATGGATATTCTACAAAGGAACATTTATCTTTAACAACACTATAAAAGTAAATAGTAGGCACAACAATGCCGGTATAACCATAGATATTATTTGTACGAATGCATCATATGACTAAACGTGTCATAGTTTTCAAATACCTCAGTTTTCACAGTCCACACTACAACGCGAAAATGTTTTCAAATTTATCCATTTGGAAGAGTGATTTCAAAAAGCTTCGTCTTCATTGACAAACACGTCTCAGTGTGGACGGAAGGCCAATGTAAACCTATTAGTGTGGACAAGTTCTCAGTTCTTTCATTTGTGTGACTGGCAGCCTGTGCAGGTCAAGAGTGATGTCAGCAGAAGAGGCAGCGCTGATGATGGATCAGAGAAGCTGAAGGTTTTCCTACGGATCCGTCCTCTTACCGAGGCAGAGAAGGAGCGGGGAGAGGAGCAGGTAAAGGAATTTGACAGACTTGTGAAACACTTTTTAAAGCAAGGAAAGACTTGGTTGACAAACAGTGACGTCTTTATTGCTCTGTTTGTGCTGTTCAGGGTTGTGTAAATGTGCAGTCTGAGGACAGTCTGCTTCTCAGAGCGCCAAAAGACTCCCGCAACATGAAGAGTGCTGAGAGAGGGGTCTCTCAAAGCCTGCACAAGTTTACCTTTACCAAGGTAATGCATCCACTATTAAGGAAATCATCAAATATAGCATTAATATAGCATAGAAATGTTTCACTGGCCAATACAATAATGTTCTTAGACTTTTTACTGACAAGCTTCACCCTAGATGCAGCATCATTTAAATTTTTTCTCTTTTTTTTCCCTTTTGTGCAGATTTTTGGACCACAAACCCCTCAGCAGGAGGTTTACGATCACACCATAAGGGAGATGGTACGAGATGTTCTGCATGGAGAAAACCGCCTCCTCTATACTTATGGTGTGACCAACTCGGGCAAAACCTACACCATACAGGGTAAGACGGCCACAACACAACAGACTGGATTTTAGCGTGTTTGTTTGGTGCATATATTTATGTTATAAGAGTACTATAAGAGTGTTGCTTTGATTCAACAGGTGCTGGTGGAGAGGCGGGTCTGCTGCCGCGGGCATTAGTGTCTGTATTCCTGAAGCTGTCTGGGCGGCTGTACTCCGCCATGGACCTCAAGCCCGTACTGAGCCAAGAGGTCCGTAAGCTGGATGCTGGTGAGGTCCGTGCTGAGGAAATGCGCCGTGATGCTTTGCTGAAAGAGGTAACAATGAATTAGAATGGTTGAATAAGTAATTTGCTAAGTGTTGCTCCTATTCTGTTTTCTGAAATATAAAATTAAGAATTTCTAAAAAAAAAAAAAAGCATCACGCAAGCAAAGTGTTTTCATGGCAAAAGTTTAGTGATTGTCAAACACGATTAAATTCAAGGCGCACATTTTCATTACACAAAACTGTTTGTCTTAACCATAAGCGAGTCTGTTTTGAACTTCATTAAATCAATGTGTGTGTGCCACTCAAACCAGCAACAGAAAGGAAAGGAAGCAATCATCTAAATTAGACTGTACTTTGATGTTTGGTCATCGTGCAACATCCAACCACATTTACAGTATCAAACTGATGTGTCAGATGTAAACATATGTACGTTTATAAAACGTTTTAGGCTGCTTCTCCTCATGAAAGCATATTTTATCACTTTGAGAAAACCAATGGAGGAAAAAAAGAGAGAATTATTTTACAGTACATAATTATTTTAATTATGTACTGTTTACCAAAAATAATGCTGTATGAACCATTTGTTAATTATGTTCTTGTTTGGAAGGAGGTTTGGAAATTTGAGTCTGGAAAAGTATTGAATTTTGAAATAGAAAATGTGTAAGGAACCTTGAAGATTTGTTCATCTGTGATATCATTTGAAAGCATAACTAAACTTAAGAAACATCAGTCAATGAAGCATTTTTATGAACTTTAGCAATTAGAAATAAAATGTGGCATCCATGTATGAAAATGTGTGATTGTTATATTAAACAGAATTATAAGCTGGTGGTGATTCTTGAGATATTATTCAATGTTTCTATTAAAAAAAAACAAAAAAAAAACATAGTAATAGTAATAATAATCCTTTTTGTCCCTCAATAGTTTAAGATTTTTCTTGTACAGTTTCTAATTGTCTTCCTTTTGTTCAGGAGGAAAGCACAGGTGGACATCATTCTAGGCTGCGTGCAGGTTTGTCCTGGGACAGTGGCATCAGTGGACTCTCAGCAACCAGTCACATAGCAACACAGCTGGAGGGTAAGGAGCTATCTGACCCTGAGCTACTTCATACTGAAAAAAAATTGCAGAAATAATGACACTGGGGTGATGACAAATTCCAGCTTTAATTTGTCAGTAACCTTTGAGATCTCGGTAATGTTTGAGCTACATGTTGTAGTTCTCCCTATCATATCAGGTGCAGTCATATTAGTGACATTTTGCTGGCAAAAAAGGTCAGTTTTCCATTGTATGAAGCATTGCTTGCACAGAAGTCACTTGCAGACCAAGCAGCTTTCTGTTGGTCAGCATGGCGAATTTGTGTGACCAATTTGAAACCCGAAAAATCGGTGGGGAAATCTCACTCTCACTTGAAACATTCGTATTGAAACGTCAGGATTTTGAATGTGAAGTTTCACAAGCAACATTAATCCAAATGTAAAATGTATGAGATTTCTTGTAAGCAGGTGTTTTTTTTTATTTTATTTTTTTTATTACAGATTCAGATGGCATTTGTTTGGAGACAAATGGCCTGTGTCTCAGTGGTGGGGAAGACCTTGAGGAGGGGGTACAGTTCTCAGTGTGGGTCTCGTTTTATGAGATCTACAACGAATTTCTTTATGATCTCCTGGACGCTCCACCTTCACTTCAGTCCCGCAAGAGAGCCACACTACGCCTCAGCGATGACAAGCACGGAAACCCGTACGTAAAGGGTAAGAATCACAAAGCGCATAGAAATGACCAATTCCAATTTCTGATTTAAATATATAACCTTTTTTTTTTCTTTTTTTTTTCTTTTTTTTTTTTTTTACTTGGCCATTTTAATTCTATTGAATCATTTATGTCCTTCCATTAGATCTGACCTGGATTCAAGTACAAAGTGCAGAAGACGCTTGGAAAGTGCTTAAAGTTGGACAACGCAACCAAAGTTTTGCCAGTACTCACCTAAACCACAATTCCAGCCGCAGGTACCTGCTTAATGTCATCATTCCCATTATCCTGTGAAAATTCACTCCACTTTCTGAATGCATGTTGTTGATCTTATTGTGAACAATTCATCCATGCGTATGTTTCATTAAAAGATGTTTTGACCTTCTAATGTTTAATTAAATTGTCATAACTGGATCTTCCAGAGAAAATAGCTATGTTTTCACCCAAAGTTGCACACAAAATATCACATAAAACATTTGCAAATTGCAGTCATGGCCAAATGGATAGAGAGTCAGACACGCACCGTTATGAATGCCCTTGTGGCCGTGCGCATTTTACTTTCTTTTTCGAATTAGCAGCAATTGCTTGAATGGTGGGTTCATTATTATTCTTAATGAAAAACACAACTGACCCTCAGCAGGTTCCCTATTAGCACTGGGTTTAAATCAAAAATTTTGCCAAATAGGCGCTTTTACATTTCGCTTTGAAACCAAATCTGCCATTGTCTTGTCAGTCAGCTAGTGACTCTCGTCACGTGATGAATTAAATCTGCTGCTGATCTGTGCTGCGACTCTAAATTAAATGATTATTCAAAATGACAATGGGAGGTGATGCCGCGGTGGGCAACTGATATAACCGCTGTTGCGGCTGAACACACTCGCAGCAAGCCTGGTTACCATACTTGGCCTGGAAGCAGACTTTGGCTCCGGCATTGCAGAATGATCAAACCAACATTTGAGGAGATGTGCAATGATGTGGTCTGCTGGTTAGTCGAGTTATCCAATAACATTCTCTGTTGAAGCAAAGGGATTTATTCAGTAAACGTGTTTCCATCATAATTTATGCTCAGGTCTTATTGGATTTATCCGCCTCAATTGAGCGCATAAGCTTATGCTCACTTTTAGAACGTATGTGCATCTTGGCGTTTTCATCCAGCATTTATACTGCATCCCAAAATGCACATAAAACAGGTGGATGGAAACATATCCAATGACAGACTTCTCTCTGGTGACGTATGCAGGAATTCACCAATCATTTAGTCCTCTTAAGGCAGGAACACACCAAGCCGAAGTTTTCTCAGTGTGTTCTGCACCGTTGGCTGAAGTTGGTCCTCGACGGCTTTTTTCGGCTGATTCGAAATGATGAATCGCCGTTGGAGCTCGTCGGTCCGTCGGGCCATCTGATCATTCTGATTGGCTGTTCAGATACTGCCGCCTGCTGGTTTGGAAAGGCATTTCATCTCACGCAGGCACAGAACTGACGTGCTACTTGGCCGTCGGCTGTTTAGCGTCGGTTTGTTGTGTCAGGGCAACTTTGGACACAGACGCTGCCGACGTGAGCCAACCCCGCAGTCTGCTTTCGTCTCCACTAGTTCGTTGGCGTCGGCTTGGTGTGTTCTGGCCTTTAAACCTGTTCCTTCAAGCCCACGTTCATCTGCCTCCAATTTTGAGTGCCATGCCCACATCTCAAAATCCAATCAACAACCGATACACAGAACCAAGTCCTGCCCTACATATTTTTTTTCTTTTTTGATAATGTTACCCTCATGATTGTTGCAATATGGAAGAAAAGACCAGTTGTTATTTAAGTTTCATTGCGACTAAGGTGTGGTCGCATTTAACGTTGTTCTGAGAAATGTCTCTGGTAAAATCCAGTCATTTTAAAAAAATGTACATGATTGGGAATTTCGCGTAAGGGTGAGATGTTTCCCCAACACAGATTTTGCAACAGGTTCAAGTTGGTTTTGTGGATTTGTCACTTCTGACTTCTGTCAGCGGTGCTTTAAACATCTCCATGCCATAGACAATCGACAATGTACCCTTTTCATCTAAGAATTGCGACCACACCTACTCTTCTGTCCAAGTTCTGCCCAATCAGAATCTTTTTATTTGAAATGTATATTTAAAGTTTACATGCATTTATCTATTTATGTATGCAAGAATACCTGAAATAAAAGTATGGTTTATTCAGTTGAAAATTAATAGAATCATGTATATTTTTCTCTCCATTTTTAGCCATAGTATCTTTACTATCCGTGTTCTACATGTCAAGCCAAAAGCAGAGCTGGGACAAGTGACCAGAATCAGCGAGTGAGTCCTTCAACATTGCTGTGTGCTGTGTTTTTGGGGGGGGGTAATTTCAGCCATTTTAGTGGTGTATTGGACTGAACCCTTTAGAATTACTCTGGCAATTAAAAGACAAAAGGTTTTGATTTTGAATTATCTGCTTCTTCCGGCAGGCTCTCTGTGTGTGATTTGGCGGGGTCTGAGCGCTGTAAAACCCAACAGAATGGCGAGAGAATGAAAGAGGCAAACAACATCAACACCTCTTTGCTGACACTGGGGCGCTGCATCACTGCTCTGAGACACAATCAAACCAATAAGTGAGTGACGCACTTCACAATTTACACAGTGTGATGGGTCATGATGGTCCACTAGTTGTCCAACAACTGTCAAAGCAATTAGTGACATCATTATACTGTCATTGCCACAGGTCTCGTCCTCCGCTGGTTGTTCCATTCAGAGACAGCAAGCTAACCAGGGTCCTCCAGAGTTTCTTCTGTGGTCACGGGCGCTCTTGCATGGTGGTCAACATCAACTCCTGTGCCTCCACCTATGACGAAACGCTCCAAGCGCTCAAATTCTCTGCCATTGCCACACAGGTAGAAAAGATGCTTCTGTCTCTGAAAAATGTTCATACATTTCCTCTTCTGGACACCAAACAACATTGTTTAAATGTCCATTTACAAATATCTTTCATATTTCAGCTGGTACATGGGCCGTGCAGCAAGACGCGCGTGGCATACATCCTGTCCCTGCTTCGTGAGGAGCCAGCTCATCCCAACGACACCACTTTACTGGAGGAGGATGAGGAGGAGAGTGATGAGGAAGGAGACATCACCATGTTTGATCCTGAAGTAAATCCAGTTTGATTTGGTTATTTGTAAGAGAGAATAATCGTTGGTGATAATTTCAAGGATAGTTCACCCAAAAATTAAATTTCCAAACCTGTATGACTTTGAAACACAAATTAATATTTTTATCAATTTTACAAATTGACATTTTTAATGAAACCTGAAAACTTTCTTCAGTGTCCAGGTAACCAAAATGTAAAACTCTCAAAAAGGTTGTAAAGGCATCATAAAACAAATCCATATGACTAAAGCGGTATAATCCAACTCTTGTGAAGAGATATAAATAAATTTAATTTAGGCTTTCATATACATCTAAACAATGATTGACACACATATGGTAAACATGGAAGCTAGTGCATGTGTCAACACACTAGAACAATAACCAATGGTGTTTGTTCTAGCGTGTGACATGCCCGAGCTTCCTATGTGATGTGCTCTATGTATGTTAATATGTGAATAAAATCCTAAAATAAAATCTTCACAAGACTTGGTTTAAACTACTCAATTCATATGGATTTTGTTTTAAGATGCCTTTATGACCTTTTTTTGACCTTAATTTCAAAGATTAACCAAAGTTTTGTGTGTTTGAAACAACATGAAGGTGAGTAAATGATAACAGAATTCAGTTTTGAGTGAACTATCCCTGTAGAAAGTAATTGTAGAAAATCACTGACTGTTGATGGACTAAGAAAGTAATTTCATGACATTTTATAATTTTCTTTTGTGTATATCTCAGAAACTATATTCTCCAGAAAGCATAAAAATCTTTCCTAAACCCTACTGATAGTGAAATATTTCATAATTCAGCTGGATTTCGTTATGTTGGGTAGGCGCTCCTGAAGGCCATTGATGTTCTGAAGCGCGAGGTGCTGCGCCAACGGCAAGAGAAAGAGGAAATCGAGGCCCAGGTTCGAGAGGAGGTCTGCACTGAGATGATGGAGGTCATCAACCGCATGCAGGATGACTTCAGGTACCTGACTGATGATTTAGTGCATCTCTAGTGCATATGTACTGTAACACAATATAAGCTGTTGTTACAATTTAGATGTTTTAAGTTGCTCCCTTGTTGTGCAGCGAGACACTGGAGACTGAGAGGGATCTGATGGAGAAGAGATGCGAGAACAAAATTAACAACCTGAAGAGCAGCCTGAAGAAATATTACAGCCAAGAGCTAGAGGTCAGTGATGTGAAGGGAGCAGTTATAGTACAGTCATCTCATTTTTCCCATTAATGTATTAAATTATTATAATTATTATTATCGGGCTAGTATTATCAAAATGAATTACAATTCATTTGCCTTCCCTAATTTCATAACGTCACAGCATAACCATACTGATTAGGGCTGGGTATTGACACAATTTTCACTATTCAATTCGATTTCTATTCACATGCTTTCGATTCGATATTGATTTATTTTGAATGTATATCAGATATAGTACAGTACAAAAATCTCTCAACTAATGCTGTAAACTACACATGGGAGTCAGTTGGTACTACATTACTATAATATTGAAGGTTAAAATTAACTTTTAATATACAAACACTTAAATTAGTTTTTTTTTTTTTTTAATTTTTTTATAAAGTTTAGAAGTACATAATCACATTTCTACTCCAATTAGTTTTTTTAAATATAAATATTTAAATTGTGGCTGTCATAACTGATTTATTCAAACATGCAATAAATATTGAAGAACATTAAATTATAATGAATATGTAATTGTGCATATATTTATCAGAATGCTGCTCTCTAGAGTTAATTTTTGACTAACCAGTTTATGGTCACTGAAAGGTGGTAAAGAGGATGTTTTGTTTTATACATTTTTGCAATATTACTTGAAACTGTCTTTACTAAGTGATAAGACTATTTATTAGGTGCACTGAAAGGAATAATATTAATATACATCATCTGTGCACGAGGTAGGGCCTTAAAAACATCAGCCAATCGTTTACGCGATCATCGCGTGAATGATTGGCCCTCTGGCTTGTCAATCACTGCCATGACGTTCCTTGTGAGAGACGCGTGGCTGCGCGCTCTAGTAACTTTCCACACTCTACATGCGCCGCATGCAATGTTTTTGTCAGGAGACAGGAGTAACAACTGCAGATTGAGTGTGTGCGCGGCTTAACGATTGTAAGGCCGATTATGAATGTTATGATACTTATGACTGATCGTGCTCAAACGCGTCCAGTCAGAGCCAGTTGCGTTCAGTCTGCGATTACAGACGGTGTTCAAATTCCATGTGAAAGTATATAAATCTGCTTCAGGAGCAGGAAACTATCGCTGTATGTTGAGCACAGTCAGAATGTTTTAGCTAGTCGTAAAATGTGTGTCCGGCTTAATAACACAGCGAATGCCGGTGGTAAACAAACACTCGTGCACGAGTTTTGGGAGGCCTTCACTTGAAATTTCAAAAACTCAGTCGACGAAAACATCCTCTATTCCACCTTTAATATGGTAGATGAGGTAAATGTGACGTTACATGACATTGTTCACAAGCTGTTTTATTGACGTCTTTCCAAGAATTGATTCAAATCGAGAAATCTATTTTTTATTTAAATTTTTTTACCCAGCCCTAATACTGACAGGCACATATGAGAATTGAGGACTCATTGAAAATGTTTTTAAAACGTACTACAAAACTACGTTCCACATCAAAATTGAATTGCAAGGTGATCTATTCACTAATTGTCAACAGTGCTTGTTATAAAAGATGCGTATCATTCTTTCATTCTTATACAGTTGTCAAGTCACGAGACAAAACAAAATAAACAAATAATTAAATAAAATGAGTAAATAAGTAAATTATTGCACCCCATTTTTTTTCTGTAAACATCGAAACCCAAATTCGATGTTCCTTCACTTCTGGTCTCAAAGAAAACTCTGAGTCAAATCTCCGGGTCCCAGGAGTTTTTAACTTTATTGACAAGCAACAAAGTGAGATGCCAGCTGCACATCTGAATCTGTCTCTGGCCAGGGTGCAGTTCTTATACATTTTTCTTATCTGTTAAAGGTGCCCTAGAATTAAAAATTGAATTTACCTTGGCATAGTTGAATAACAAGAGTTCAGTACATGGAAATGACATATAGTGAGTCTCAAACACCATTGTTTCCTCCTCCTTATATAAATCTCATTTGTTTAAAAGACCCAATATTTGCATATGCCAGCTCATGTTCAAGGCATTAGACAAGGGCAGCCAGTACTAATGTCTGGATCTGTGCACAGCTGAATCATCAGACTAGGTAAGCAAGCAAGCACAATAGCGAAAAATGGCAGATGGAGCAATAATAACTGACATGATCATTGATGATATGATATTTTTTGTGAATTGTCTTTCTAAATGTTTCGTTTGCATGTTGCTAATGTACTGTTAAAGTTACCATCGTTTCTTACTGTATTCACGGAGACAAGAGAGCCATCGCTATTTTCATTTTTAAACACTTGCAGTCTATAAAGAATGAAGATGTGTTTATGCATTATACAGATCTCTCCAACAGTGTGTAATGTTAGCTTTAGCCACGGAGCATAGTATCAAACTCATTCAGAATCAAATGTAAACATCCAAATAAATACCATACTTGTGCGATTAGACGTTGCATGACGAACACTTTGTAAAGATCCATTTTGAGGGTTATATTATCTGTGTGAACTTTGTTTATGCTGTTTAAGGCAAGCACGAGCTATGGGGGTGGGGAGCACGAGATTTAAAGGGGCCGCAGCCTGAATTGGTGCAAAGTTAATGATGCCCCAAAATAGGCAGTTAAAAAAATGAATTAAAAAAAATCTATGGGGTATTTTGAACTGAAACTTCACAGACACATTCAGGGGACACCTTAGACTTATATTACATCTTTTGAAAAGACGTTCTACGGCACCTTTAAATCACAACAAAGTGGCATTCTCTGGTAAGATTCACCCCTACAGTTCTTTCCCATGATCTCATTTATATGTGCTCTTCTCCCTTTCCCTTTCCTGGAGTCTCCCAAGTACTCCCCAACATTTTCACCACAGTCACATCATTAATTAAACTGCAGGTGTTGCTTATGCAAGAAATAATTCATTTGTAAGGGTGGCCGACTGCCAACTAGTCTGCAACTTTTGACTTGCTCCCTAATGGTGGAATTCTGCCAATTGAGGCAAAATGAAATATTGTATCAAAGACAGTCATCACTCCCCGGAGGCAAGAAGCCTTCACGTGACACCTTTTAATAATGATCTTGTTAATTTCACAGCCACCTATTGTCTGGTGGAAAACTACCAGCAAAATATGCTTGGTGGCCAAGCTAACTTCTCAGATACATTTGACCTTGTAATTACAGTCATGTAGACCATGAGGCCTCAAAACACTTCTGGCTTTTATAGTAAGCAAACTAATTCTACAATTGTTTTCTATAGGATAGATAAAATATTTAATCATGTGTAGCACTTTGGGGAAAAAAATGCAATGCAAGATTTTAAGTAATACTTTTTTAAAAGTCTCTAATGCAACCAAGACTGATCAAAAACACAAAAACATTAATATTGTGGTATTTAAAAAAATGTTAAAATAGAAAAAAGTTACCTTAATGTAATTTATTCCTGTGTTGCAAAGCTGAATTTTCATAAATTTTCTGTCACATGAACCTTCAGAAATCATTCTAATATACTGATTTACTTCTCAATAAATATTTCTTATAATCAGTGTTAAACCGTAAGTTTGAACAATTTAATTCATTGTTGCTGAACAAGTGTTAATAACACTTAAAAAATTCTATATACAGGTGCTGGTCATATAATTAGAATATCATGAAAGTTCATTTTTTTTATTGTAAATTATTTTTAAAAATGAAACTTTCATATATTCTAGATTCCCTACATGTAAAGTAAAACATTTCAAAAGTTTTTTTTTTTTTTTTTTTTTTTTTTTTTTTTTGGATGATTAGAGCGCACAGCTCATGAAAGTCCAAAATCCAGTATCTCAAAATATTAGAATATTTCCTAAGATCAATAAAAAATGGATTTTCAAAACAGAAAAGTTCAAGTTCTTTAAAGTATGTTCATTTGTACACTCAATACTTGGTCGGCAGCACATATTACAGCAAATGACTTGCTCCTAGCACAAATTACAGCATCAGTGAAGTGTGGCATGGAAGTGATCAGCCTGTGGCACTGCTGAGGCACTATTGAGCCTTCAGATCATCTGTATATTTTTGGATCGACTGTTTCTCATCTTTCTCTTGAAAATATCCCATAGATTCAGGGGTCAGCCATGTTGGCTGGCCAATAAAACACAGTAATATCATGGCCAGCAAACCACTTGGAAGTGGTTTTTGCACTGTGGGCAGGTGCTAAAGTCCTGCTGGAAAAGGAAATCAGCATCTCCATAAAGCTTGTCAGCAGATGGAAGCATAAAGGGCTCCCAAATCTCCTGGAAGATGGCTGCATTGACTTTGCACTTGATAAAACACAATAGACCAACACCAGCAGATGTCACGGCCCCCCAAATCATTACTAACTTCAGAAACTTCCCACTAGACTTCAAGCAGCTGGATTCTGTGCCTCTCCAGTCTTCCTTCAGACTCTGGGACCATGATTTCAACATGAAATGCAAAATTTACTTTTATCTGAAAAGAGGACTTTCGACCACTGTTCACTGTCCAGTTCTTTTTCTCCTTAACCCAGGTAAGATGCTTCTGATGTTGTTTCTGTTTCAGAAGTGGTTTGGTAGTCCTTTTCCTGAAGATGTCTGAGTGTGGTGACTCTTGATGCGCTGACTCCGGCTTCATTTGACTCATTGTGAAGCTCTCCCAAGTGTTTGAATCGGCTTTACTTCACAGTATTCTCAAGCTTGTGGTCATCCCTGTTGCTTGTGCACCTTTGCCTACCCAATTTCTTCCTTCTAGTCAACTTTGCATTTAATATGCTTTGATACATAACTCTGTAAACAGCCACCACATTCAGTAATGACCATCTGTGACTTACTCTCTTTGTGGAGGCTGTCAATGATTGTCTCCTGGACCATTGCCAAGTCAGCAGTCTTCCCCATTAGTGTGGTTTCAAAGAACAAGAGATACCTGGAATTTATACTGTAGGGATGGTCATTTAATGAAACTCAAATGTAAATATTCTAATATTTTGAGATACTGGATTTTGGACTTTCATGAGCTGTACGCTCTAATCAACAAATTAAAAAAAATTAAAAAAAAAACTCTTTTGAAATGTTTTACTTTACATGTAGGGAATCTAGTATAAATGAAAGTTTCATTTAAAAAAAAAAAAAAATTACAATTAAAAAAAAGAACTCTTTCACAATATTCTAATTATATGACCAGCACCTGTATAATATATTAACTTTTATATATTTTTTTTAAATACAACAGTGTGTGAACACTATTGTTTCTAAAGCTGATGTTATTACTATACTGATGGAGGATAAATTAAAAGATGTGATTTTAATAGTTTTGATTTTATCATTTCTTGAAGGAGCGAGATGATGAGATCAGAGAGCTTACTGCTGCTCTTAAGGAAAAGGAAGAGGGTAATATTGCCCCAGCTCCTGTTTTCCCACCTCTGAGTGACGTCAACGGTCCCCGGCGCTCACGGCGCTTGGCTTCAACACATACACGAGACACGGATCATGAGAGCGTGGAGCTCATGCAGTGTAAAGCCGAGCTGGAACAGTGCAAAGCTGAGCTGGACCTGAAACAAACAGAACTGCGCCTGAAAACACTTGGTAAGTTTTGCATATGACATTGGATAATTTTCAGGTAACTGTGTAAAGACTCAATTTTACAAGTTAAAAAATCAATTTACCTGACTGCACTTTTCTACAACTAAATCTACACTCTTCCTTAGAACTGAAGCGTTTCCAGGAGAACCTCCCACTGACGGGCATCACAGGCAACCTGACAACTACAGCTGAGAGGAAACTGGAGGAGGGTCAGAGGGTCAGTGCTTTCGTTTCTCACTGGATGTGCTAGGCTGTTTAATTTTTTCTTTTCATGATTTTTTTTTTTTTTTCAATGGTTTTGCCATGTAACTGACTGTATGAACTACTGAGGTGCGTTCACATTTAATGTTACTCTGCTAAATTTTGCATACAAAATCCAGTCATTTCAATAGGAATCCACTAAAATTCGCTGTGTTGACCAGCAGAAAGATGCTTGGTTTCTGCATGAGCGGTGCTTTGTGCATCACTACGCTCTAGACAATGAACCTTTTTTTTCCCCCTGCAAAATTTTGCTAATGTGACTGCTTCAAGGAATTTGGCAAATTCTGGAATAATCAACAGCAGGGCTGTACAACTAATCAAATCATGAAATGTACTAGTTTGAGATTTAACCACAAGGTTTCTGTGGCCCTGTTTACACCTGTTAAGATGCGTTTTGGTTGATCGGATCACAAGTTGGCAACGCTAAATACAGGTGTAAACGGGGTCTAAAACATTTTGAGCTTGTCCACTTTTAACCACTTGCAGAAGTAGTCAAACTCATTTGACTGGATTGCTTTCATAGTGTAAATGCTCATGTGGTTGAATGTGTTGACCACAACTGACCCTAAACGGGATTTAAACTTTGTGCTCATTTTGTTTTTCGCCTTCTAACCAAACTTAGGTCTTTAGCCAACAATGTTCTCACCATTCCTGATTTCTAACGCACACTCACCACATTCGCTGTGATTTTGCAGCTCTCAGAGCAGAAACGAAAGCTGCTGCTCTCCGTATATTTTTCCTCACTCATATGTTAATTGCAAAAGCTTTTGTCCATTAGATTGAAAGATCTAAATAAGCCCTTACATTTACCTGCCCATAGACCCTCCTCTTCAAGAAAGCAGGACAGAAGTGGTTGAAAGTGGACAAAAGAGACGGATTAACGGTGCATTCACATGGGATGTCGGCATTAACGCTTCTCATTTACTTTGGGTGATGTCATTTGCTGCCGATCTGAATTGTGGGTTCCTGTGCATCATTTCGCTAGCGTTGCTTGTGGCAGAAGTTGAAAAATGTTCAACTTTTCAAGCACTAACGCAGACGTCAGCTAATCAGATCGCCTTATGCAAATACCCTAGTGCAGACACTAGCCATTAGCGTTCATGCAACACCAGAAAGTAACGTGATTGGCTGTTGTCACTCTGACAGTCGCGTCAGATTCACCCTCCGTCAAGCGTTGACGCCGATGCCCCGTGTGAATGCAGTGTAAAACACCGGTGTCCTGTTGCATGAAGCCGGTTTCAGTTGCTACCCAGTTAAGTTTGAGATTAGTTTGAGTTTGGTTTTTAGCGGTGTTCATCACATTGGTTACTTGCGTTACACGGCTAATCTGCTCCGGAGCAGCTTTTATTCTGGGTTAGGGTGCATTCACACTTGTCATGTTTGGTTTGGTTAAAACAAACCCTGGTGCTCTGTAAGTGCGGTTCATGTGTGAACGCTGCCATCCAAACCCTGGTGCGCACCAAACAAGCGGTCCGAGACCGCTGAAAAGATGGGTCTTGGTCCACTTCCAAATTAACTCTGATGCGTCGATGGTTCGAATGATATATGAACGCAGCATTGACCAAAGACATGTAAACGAACCAAAAACAGGAAGATGAGACCCAAAAAAGGACAGAAACTTCATGCATATTGTATTTTTTTTTCGTCATAGTCACGAGTTTGCCCATCACAGGCATCAGACGCGCGTCTCCACGCAGCTGATCATTTGTGTGTGTGACAGAGGGATTCCCGCCGCTGTTTTGACTCCTTTAAACATTTTATAAGCTCTTCACGAGTTCCCAGCTGGCCAAAATACCATCACATGCAGGCTACGCACATACAACAAGCACATTTACCTCAGCACACAGCATTGTTTTGGATGTTTGTTAAGTTCCGTCTCAAAATAGGCAATACGTCATAAAATCCGACCAATGAGGTTGTGAATGTATCCCTATTTCTTTAGGTTCGTTATCTTTTGGTTCAGTGTTAAAATTGCCAATCTGAACGCTAATCGGACCAGGATTTTTTTGGTTTTGTTTTTGTTTTTTTGGTCCAGACCAAATGAACCAAACAAAACGAACTACAAATGTGAACGCACCCTAAGAGATCTCGGACCAAATCTGGATCAACCAGCTGAGAGCAAAGTGACACACATCTGATACAGTAAAGCCACTCCCCCTGTATCTCTCACTCCAAATTAAAGCAGTTTAGAGTGAAAGAAATTTAGAGACAAAATTGCTCGTCTTTTGCTGCTATTTATTATATTTATATTATATGAATAATTATGTATAATTCATGTAATATATTCATATAATATAATATTAATTGACAAATATTACACTTTGCTTTTAAACAAATTATGCTTGTGTGTATTCATTTGTAAATGCATTTAATTCCATGATATTTTTTCATAATGATCTCTTAATCTTTACAAGAGAAGTGTATTACACCATCTCTCTCGCGAGAAGTGAATCAAACTTATGCTCTACATGTTCAGTGTGATTGGCTGTTTGCCGCACATTTCACACTTTCAGGTGCACACGCTTCAGAGTTAATCACAAACTCTGGATCAATCCTGAGTTAGAGAAAGTTTATACAGAGTGTTGTGAGACTGCTGAACCTGATTTAAATCAGGTCGGATTTATCTGGATTTGTCAACTCTAAACCTATTCTGAAACTCAGAGTTTGTTCAGCTAGCTTCATACAACAGGCCACAGGAAGCGCATTTTAATACCAGGCATAAACAGGGCCTCGGAGTCAAAGAGTGGCCAACTGCATGTACTCAAACACATGTGATGCTTGTGGTGTTTTCTGCGATTGTAGTCTCCCTGTCTGGGACAGTCCACATGCACTTCATCTCCATAGCTGCTGCTCTTTAGCATTTCACCATTTCATTTGATACTATTGTCATATATAGCACAGAAATTCTAATGTCTTCACTTAAACCTGCCAAGATGATAATGATTGAAATATTTTCAGCCTACTACTGTATAGTGAAATGTACTTGAAGTAATAATGTTTTTAATACATTTCTATTAAATGTATAAAACATAGAATTTATAATTTCATGTTCATTGATAGAGTTCATTGAGTGGAAATGTTGCTAGCTAATAACTGTTCCTATTGTAGACAAAGTCCCTCTGATGTCTTCCTCCAGGGGGCGCTTGATGGTACAAAGTCTAATCCTCCATTGTTGACTATTTACATGATTGTGTTCTTTTTTCTGCTATACATGAAAGGGAGAAATGGATTATCCCATATATGGGACTGCGTTATGAGTGTGTTTGTGTTTTGTGTGTAGAACCTGAAGCAGCTGCGGGTGGAGCTTCAGACGTTGGGCATCAAGCTGCAGTCAGGAGAAAGAGCATGCTGCCGCAACACTGATGGAGAGAAACTCCGTCACGCTCTCTCCTCAGCAGACAGCAAACTGGCCAAACAGGTAATGAACACGAATACACGGGAAAGATGTGCCAATTTGTCACATCATGTTTACATAAATTTACCCAACAGTTTGAACATTTACATTTACTATAATGCTTTTTTTTTTTTTTTTTTAACCTTTCCTTTAATGTGTAATGTAGCTGTTTGTGTATGTAAACAATCTGCAGTGTTGCAGAGCTCAAAGTCCTTACTAAAGGGAGTTAAACTCTAACAGAAACAACAGCCTGAAACGTCTGTAGTCAGCACCATGTCACCATGAAATATTTGCATAATGCCCGCCTGCTGGCTATATGACAAAACTGATGGCATAATTAGCCATCATTAGTTAGGGGCCCTTTAATTTTAGCTGTGATTTTAAGTTCACTTACATTAGATTGTTGTAATAAAGAAAAAGTAATGTTTTTTTTTTTTTTTTTTTTTTTTTTGATTTTACAAAT
The DNA here is from genome assembly GCA_036281575.1 of Ancherythroculter nigrocauda. Classification (NCBI taxonomy): domain Eukaryota; kingdom Metazoa; phylum Chordata; class Actinopteri; order Cypriniformes; family Xenocyprididae; genus Ancherythroculter; species Ancherythroculter nigrocauda. Next base: position 7,909,663 of record VTFQ01000017.1, on the reverse strand, counting down.
TTCAGTTTCAATTCACAAGCTTGCAATTTGATTTCGTTTCAACTTGATTTGATATCGATTAATTTCGATATGTATCAGGTACAGTATATGGCAAATTTCCTCAAGGAAAAAAATCTCTCAACTAATGCTGTAAACTATACAGGGAGTGAGTTGGTACTACATTACTATAATACTGAAGGTTAAAATTGATATGTATACAAAGACTTTAATATTATAAAAAGTTCCTTGTGTAATTTAAGTTAAAATACTAACTTTACAATTGCATAATGTTTCTACTTCAATTCGTTTTTTGAAATATAAACATTTAAATGGTGGCTGTCATAACTGTCTGATTTATTCAAACATTAAATATTGAAGAAAAAAAATGTACTATGTAGTGCATATATTTAGCAAAATGCTCCTCTCTAGAGTTAACTTTTCTAGCTGACTGATTAACATAAATAGCTTTTGTGAGGTAAATGTAACATTAAGTGGCATTGTTTACAAGCTGTTTTATTTACATCTCTTAGCAGTCAAAACACTAAGTCCGTGTGTCCACCAAAGCGTTTTTTCCACCGCGGCAGGTGTATTTTTTCAATTGGAGCACCATGTTTTTAAAAAGGCAGGAGCATAAGGAGGTGCTGAGCGTCTATTTCATACTGAGCACTCAACGTTTTTACCGGTCGTCTCGAGTTGAAGAATGTTCAACTTTTGGTAAAAAAAAGTACTCATCACTGTTACTTTGTACACAGTCGTCCAATCACAGAGGGGGAGGGGTGGGACAAATACCACACAAACCAACCGCCACATTCAAATTGTTTGAATTTCATAATGGACAGAAATTAAAATGAGACTTTCATATCAAACAGCACAAAGCTTAATGATTTTATTGGATGGGAGGAGTGCTACAATGTTCTGTTCATTCATCATCTGAAAACAGCTTAGACTAGAAGATCAAATCTTGGGATTTACGAATCCATATCGGTTCATAAAAATGAAAAAAGATTAAAATAGAGGAATCAAATTATTATTTATTTAAACCCAGCCCTATTATTCAACACAAGTTGACATGTCTGCCTGGAGAGTTGGTCTGTACCACATCAACACCTTTCCCTCTTTGTTTCTCCCTATATTCTCTCTTTAACCCCTTTCACTCTAATTTAGACTTTGGCCATATTTCCTAAGAACAAAATCCAAACAATGACGTGTGAATGATGCACAAGATTCACATGCATCCCTTTCTCTAAACTACTTCCTCTTAATTAATTTACTAACATGTTCCTGACTTTAACCATATACAGGTGCTGGTCATATAATTAGAATATCATCAAAAAGTTGATTTATTTCACTAATTCCATTCAAAAAGTGAAACTTGTATATTATATTCATTCATTACACACAGACTGATATATTTCAAATGTTTATTTCTTTTAATTTTGATGATTATAACTGATAACTAAGGAAAATCCCAAATTCAGTATCTCAGAAAATTAGAATATTACTTAAGACCAATACAAAGAAAGAAATCTTTTAGAAAAAATTTAGAAATCTTGGCCAACTAAAAAAATGTAAACATGAAAAGTATGAGCATGTACAGCACTCAATACTTAGTTGGAGCTCCTTTTGCCTGAATTACTGCAGCAATGCGGCGTGGCATGGAGTCGATCAGTCTATGGCACTGCTCAGGTGTTATGAGAGCCCAGGTTGCTCTGATAGTGGCCTTCAGCTCTTCTGCATTGTTGGGTCTGGCATATCGCATCTTCCTCTTCATAATACCCCATAGATTTTCTATGGAGTTAAGGTCAGGCGAGTTTGCTGGCCAATTAAGAACAGGGATACCATGGTCCTTAAACTAGGTACTGGTAGCTTTGGCACTGTATGCAGGTGCCAAGTCCTGTTAGAAAATGAAATCTGCATCTCCATAAAGTTGGTCAGCAGCAGGAAGCATGAAGTGCTCTAAAACTTCCTGGTATACGGCTGCATTGACCTTGGACCTCAGAAAATACAGTGGACCAACACCAGCAGATGACATGGCACCCCAAACCATCACTGACTGTGGAAACTTTACACTGGACCTCAAGCAACGTGGATTGTGTGCCTCTCCTCTCTTCCTCCAGACTCTGGGACCCTGATTTCCATAGGAAATGCAAAATTGACTTTCATCAGAGAACATAACTTTGGACCACTCAGCAGCAGTCCAGTCCTTTTTGTCTTTAGACGCTTCTGACGCTGTCTGTTGTTCAAGAGTGGCTTGACACAAGGAATGCAACAGCTGAAACCCATGTCTTGCATACGTCTGTGCGTAGTGGTTCTTGAAGCACTGACTCCAGCTGCAGTCCACTCTTTGTGAATCTCCCCCACATTTTTGAATGGGTTTTGTTTCACAATCCTCTTCAGGGTGCGGTTATCCCTATTGCTTGTACACTTTTTTTTCTACCACATCTTTTCCTTCCCTTCGCCCCTCTATTTATGTGCTTGGACACAGAGCTCTGTGAACAGCCAGCCTCTTTTGCAATGACCTTTTGTGTCTTGCCCTCCTTGTGCAAGGTGTCAATGGTCAACTTTTGGACAACTGTCAAGTCAGCAGTCTTCCCCATGATTGTGTAGCCTACAGAACTAGACTGAGAGACCATTTAAAGGCCTTTGCAGGTGTTTTGAGTTAATTAGCTGATTAGAGTGTGGCACCAGGTGTCTTCAATATTGAACCTTTTCACAGTATTCTAATTTTCTGAGATACTGAATTTGGGATTTTCCTTAGTTGTCAGTTATAATCATCAAAATTAAAAGAAATAAACATTTGAAATATATCAGTCTGTGTGTAATGAATGAATATAATATACAAGTTTCACTTTTTGAATGGAATTAGTGAAATCAACTTTTTGATGATATTCTAATTATATGACCAGCACCTGTATTTATCTAATAGGTGTGATTTGAAAAGAATTAATGACAGTTAATTCCAGTTTCCACCTCACCTTTTGCCCTCTGGCACCTCTAACCCTGTTCGCTGCCCTCTCCTCCCTGTTTTCTTCATCTGTAGGACCAAATGCTGGTGGAGCTGCACACCAGCCTGCAGCTGGTCAAAGCAGAACTACGCAAGAAAGACGAGATGCTTGCACAATATCAGAGAACACAGCCGCCTCAGCCTCCCACGGCACCCGGCTCCTGCAAAAAGAGGGGCTGCGGGGTAGCGGTAGCTTATGTGGAAAACCAGCCTCCCGAAAAACGAGCCTTCTTCCGCTCACTGTTCCCCTCCCGCACACCCTCAAAGACCCCCTCGCGACAGACCCGGCAGCGAGCCGAAGTCACCACACCATACGCCCGTGTGTTGCGCACACGGCAGCCCTCTCCTCCATCCACTCCCATCCAGCTTAGAGTCAAATATTAAGAGCTGTTCACTGGGAGATATAAAAGCTTCTTGGTTTTCAGTCTTTAGATTTCTGTTTTTAGACAAGTCGTCTTTTAATATAATCACGGGGCCTTGTTGATACACAAATGGGCCTTATTTTGATGAGTGATTCTTTTTTTCTGAAAACATTTTATGGGTATTTGGGCATTTATATTTGTGCTCAAGGTTTTTCATTGTAAAAGCATGGTCATGTAACTACTGTCATTTACTGTTTCTACATTTTTTTTTTTTTAATATGTATTATGCAAATCAAACTGTAAATACAAGACAAAGATAAAATTAGTGATTCCAAATAGTAAACCTGCATTCCATGTGTTTCCCAAATGTATAAGATACATAAATCTGAGCATAATCTTGGTCCATTCCATGCTTTAATTCATTTTAAAATGTCATGCTTGCTGCTTTCTTTTGAAGTTTGGGAGTGATTCTTTAGGCATTCAGTGTTATTGTCACCAAATAAGCATACAAGTTTTTTTTCTTCCTTTTGTCATGTTTGTAAGTGGCCAAATGCACAGATTTAAGCACTACATTCTTGCATTAGCTACTCTTTTGCACATTTTGCTCGAGTTGGGTTGGAGATGTTTGTTTTATGGTTTGTCACTTTTGAATGTGTAAGTGTTTTCTCTCCACTGTATAATCAAAACCAAATGAGTGAGTTTTGTAATAAAACATTCAACTTTAATGTTTTAGCATTTTATTTAACACCACCTTTGTCTGTACAAGCAGTTATTTACAATGAGGCATATGTGTAAGTAAAGATATGAACTGATGTTACTCTCAGCATCAAAATTTAAAGTTTGTCAGTGGAAAAAACGACCCAAATGTGTTAGGGTGTAACAGACGACAGATCGAGTGGTGATACCCTTCTAACTGGTGTGGTGTTGTTGGACAGCGGGTTGAAGACGCAGGGTAAAGACAAGTCTGTAGATGAAGGCTCTCCTTGCTCCCGCACCGCAGAGATTTGTCTTAACAAAGCCTTGCCTTCCTCGCGGGCCTGAAAAGCAATAATTAACAAACAAGTTTGACTTGTAGTGTAAGCTTTGATGCAGAGGTGGAGCTTGAGTTTATAGTGAGTGCAGGTGAGAACACAAGCTCCAAATATTCTATATTGAACAGCTACAAAGAGGAAATAAATGACCAGAAATTGGTAGACTAAAAGGTATAGTAGTCCTTGCTGTAGGATATAACCAATATGCACATGTGCACGTCCTGATAACTGTTGCCTTAAAGCTGGAGAATCTCACGCAGCCAAAATGACGAGTGTCAGTAACAGTGTTCAGCCTTACATTGTTCAAACCGGAGTCGGAAACTGATGGGGAGACCGGGAAGAAGTTAGGACTTTTAGAATGAAACTGGATGTTTCTGAATAATTAGTGGATACATTTATCTACTGTGAATTTGATTCAACTCAATCGACTAACATGTGCTGTCATGTTCCTCTTGTGTGTGAAACTCGAATGAACACCCACTCAGAGCCATACACCCCAGGCTAAAGTTTATGATTGCTCTCAAATGCTGTGAATGGTCAAATATTTTTTCCAAAATATCGCTCTGACAAAAACACTCCTTTTTTTTTAGCAATAAGCTTGCCAGGGTCAACTTGCAGGCTATCCAAGCTAAAGAGACTCTTAATAGTGTTCTGTGCTCGTCTGTGCAGCCAATGACAGAACAGTTAGCACTTAACTTAACGTTGTAATATTATAAGATGATCCCCTTCCTATGTCACAGGGGGAGTGAAATCTGAGCGGCTCATTTTTTCACATGCTTGCAGAGAAAGACATGCCAAAACAAAGTTACTGGGTTGTCCTTTTTCACGTTTTCTGGGTTGGTAGATGCACCGGGGACCCTATTATAACACTTAAACATGGAATAAGTCAGATTTTCATATGTCCCCCTTAAAGGATTAGTTCACTTTCAAATAAAAATTAACCCAAGCTTTACTCATCCTCAAGCCATCCTAGGTGTATATGACTCTTCTTTCTGATGAAAACAACCTGTGAAATAATAATATCCTGAAGCATCCAAGTTTTATAATGCCATCATAAAGCTCGGATGCATCAGGATATTTATTAATATTTTTCCAATTGTGTTCATATACACCTCAGATGGCTTGAGGGTGAGAAAAGCTTGGGCTAATTTTCATTTGAAAGTGAACTAATCCTTTAAATAGATCACGCTGAATGAATGATAGCGTGATCATATAATGTGGATGACGTAAAAGAACAGATGCTGCATTAATTGCATTAAATATTAAACTGGACACATTAAACAGCCCTATTTAAAACCACTTCAATCTTAATTTTTAAAATCTGCAGACTTGAAGCTTATTAAAATTACTTTCTGGCTAGGCTTTCTCAAGTCAACATCAAATTCTGCACTTCATTATCTAGCTAGAGTTAATTCGTCTGAAATAATAGTTTAATGAACTGTGATGACAGGAAGACTTGAGTGGATTGGTCAAAAGCAACTCACGTCGTTATAGTCGCAGCAGCGCTGAGCGCAGAGAGACGCTTCATCGTAAAGTTTGTTCTTGAAGTAGTACTGGCCTAGATAACGCAGAGCAGTGCTCACCTCAGCATGCTCCAGCTGCTCCTGAGATCACAGAAAACACACATCTGATCAGTCTAAACTCAGATATTTCTTCTAATCATGTGACTAACAACATCCGTGCCACTTTAACATCAAATCAGATGTTAATGTTACTGTGCATGATGTGCAAAAAATCGGAAATCAAGTAACTTACACCACATGAGAAAATATCCTGGATGTAGATTATGTAGCACTGTGCAGCATCGTCCGATTCATTCAGTTGTTCGTGAAGCCTAAAAACAAACACACGCCATTTCACCAAAACAGGTAACACCACCATTACGGCCATTACTACTCACACTAACACAATCCTGAACAAAACCTCACTCACTTTGCCAGCTTTAGAAGAGCCATTCTCTCCACATCCCCAACAGAATAAGCCCTCCAGTAACACTGAACCCACAAAAACAAAGATAATAGAATCACTGTACCACAAACTCACATTCTGAGAGGAAATGATCTATGCTGAATAATCATAACGTTTACCTTTTTGGCCTCAACTTGCTGAGACAGTTTCTCGTAACATTCACCAAGAGCTACGAGCATCCGCGAGTCATTAGGCCTGATACAAACACAGCATTAGTGAACTTTCTCGGGTCGATATTGCATTAAACAGACTAAATGATTCATGTACATGATGCACTCACCTGAGTTGATGGGCCTTCCTGTAGTAGTAGAGCGAGTAGAAAGGCATTTTGAGGATCTCGTAGGTCTGTCCGAGTCCGTACCAGGCCCGGTAGTCCCTTTTGTTCACTTCAATTGCATGTCTAACAGACAAGAGAGACAATGTATTAAACTTGTAGACTAAAAATGTAGCACTTCTTAACATGACTTCAGTATGATTTTCTGGTCAAAAAAAAAAAAATAATAATAATAATAATATATATATTATATATATATATATATATATATATATATATTATATATATATATATATATATATATATATATATATATATTATATATATATATATATATATAAATAGGAATTAAAAATAATTCTATTCATTTTATTTATTTTTATTTGATTTTGTATGATTAGTATTATATTAATAACACACACATATATACAGTATATACATATATTTGGAGCGGGTACAATTTATGTTTTTGAAAGAAGTCTCTCACCAAGGCTGCATTCATTTCAGCAAAAATATATAATTTTAATAGGCTTTCACTGTACAAGGTGTACAAAAAGGAAGAAAAACCTGACTATCCTCCCACAATTATTATTATTTAAAATATTATTTTATTAAAATTTAAAAAAAGAATCTTACGATTGTAATCATAGATACAATTGTACTGTAAAATTAAAAATAGAGTATTTAATAATCATAATAATAATAATAATGTTATATTATAATGCAATATATGTTATAAAAGATATACTGTATATCATCAGAATTATTATTATATTTTTATTTTATTTTACAGAACAACAGTAAAATTACAACACTTACGTGTACGTACAACATTTATGGTTGTCTTAATTTCTTTGCTTTCAAACGTTAAACCACTGAGCTTTTATTTTGGCAGAAAACATGCAAATGGTGCCGCAAACTCGGAGGCGCTTTTGCAGTTTATTTAATAATTGTTTAAGCCAATTTCGTGATTTCAATCATTTTACAGTCACCATCATACAGTAACACCAAGTACCCCCCAGTTGATTTTTTTCTCGAATGTACGCAATTCATGCAAGTCATACTTCTCAGGTCAGAAAATACAAAAATCCATATAAATATGGAAAAAAAAAACATCCCTGGTACCTGTAGGCCTGAATGGCAGCGGATGTGTTTTTCATCTCCATGTACTCATGACCCATGAGGGTCCAGGCCCCCAGACAGCGTGGATTCAGCTTCAGAGCACGCTGAAAATACAAGGCGGCTTTCTCATGCTGAGACCGCAGACTGTAGTAGTTTCCTGTGAGCACACAACAAAACAAACAGTTTTCAGAAGTGACTATGGCTGATGTTGTTCAATTTCAAGGATATATTATGAAAGTGACATGTGAAGGCCAAGTATGGTAAACCATACTTGGATGGGTTAAATGCAGAGGACAAATTCCAAGTGCACACACATTAGGAGCAGAATCCACTTTTAAAAATTTGTCATCCGCCCGCCACCCACCCGCACCTCTGATTTTCTCTGATTTTGATATGCGTACCCGACTGTCACACTACAGTTATTCAAATTCTCAGTGTTAAAGGGTTAGTTCACCCAAAAATGAAAATTCTGTCATTAATTACACACCCTCATGTCGTTCCACATCTGTAAGACCTTCGTTCATCTTCAGAACACAAATTAAGATATTTGATAAAATCCGATGGCTCAGTGAGGCCTGCATTGCCAGCAGGATAATTAACACTTTCAATGCCCAGAAAGGTACTAATGACGTATTTAAAACAGTTCATGTGACTACAGTGGTTCAACCTTAAATGTTATGAAGAGAAGAGAGTACTATTTGTGTGCCAAAAAACAAAACAAAATAATGACTTTAATCAAAACACTGCTTCATGAAGCTTTGAAGCTTTATGAATCTTTTGTTTCGAAATAGGGGTTCGGAGCATGTATCAAACTGCTAAAGTCATGCCCCCAGTGGTGATCCATTGAAATTCAAAACACTTATGACATAATGAAGCTTCGTTTACTGAAATCAGGTGACTTTGGCAGTTTGATTCACACTCCAAACCACTGATTCAAAACAAAAGATTTGTAAAGCTTCAAAGCTTCACGAAGCAGTATTTTAAAATCGCCCATCACTAGATAAAGTCGTTATTTTGTTTTTGTCTTATGGGTGTGGAACGACATGAGGGTGAGTGATTAATGATTAATTAATTTTCGGGTGAACTAACCCTTTAAGCGTCATGATATGGTAACATATTACACTGAAGTAGTCTGCTTTTAAATGCATTTAGATATTTAAAGTAAAAAGGTCTTTGGCAAAATTAGAAGCTTTACTCCCTTCAAACTTAAATTGGAATGTCATTGTTTCCGTCACTGCAACTTCCCGAACACACACACTCAAGTCATTAAATACGTTCAGCCCCAGCAAAGGCTGGATATAGGCTTTATTAAGTTATTATCATATATATATATATATAAAGCGTTTCACAGCCTTTACACATCACATACCCAACACTTGATTGGTCCTGGTTAACTACTAAAACACTCCCACATGGTAGGCTACTTTTCTTTCCTTCCCTTTGTTTTTAATTCTCCTTTTTTTAAATTTCTCTCAGATCTGTTTTGCCTCCATTTCTTCTTAACAAGTGTCTGCAAATTAGTGCCTGATGAAAAATTATGCTATAAACACACTTATATTTACATTGTGTTGGAAAACACTCTTCTCATAATAATGTCAGTTAAGTTTCTGTAGATTTTGTGTATATTTTAGTTTAAACTGTTGCGCTAGTATTAAGCAACTGCCTCTGGCGGTCTGGAGCGAAAGGAAATAGAAAGGTTTTTCCCTATGTGTTCTATATAATGTCCACTAGGAGTTGCTGTAGACAAATGTTTTCCTTTATTGGTTTTCCCTGAAGAAGTAAGAGTGATGTGAGTTCATTGCATTTTACTGTAAGATGAGAGTTTGTCTATTTATTAATATCAAGATCTAGGGCTGCACGATTTATTGCACAATACGAAAAATAACATTGAACTTAAATGCAATTATCGCTTAAACACGATTCTTAGTGCAATTATTAAATCACAAAGGCTGCGATTACTTTTTATGCGCAGCTTGTCAATGAAGTACGACTCCAAATGCTAATCCATCTGAAAACACTGCGAGTTTGAGTCTTGTCCAACAAAAGACAACACGTTTTTACTCCAGTAACAGTTGAGCATCCTTCTGTGAGATGATGTGGCTTCTTACACAGAATACACAGTCATGTGTTTATTAGTCATGTTTAATCAATCAAAGTGTTTCAATCTTCTGTTTATTCAGCTACAGCAATATGACATGTTATCTTCTTCTGTGGCAGGGCATATTTGCAGTTTCTGCGCAAGAGCACCCTCTGGCTTTCAGATGGAGAAGCATTTACCAATGAACTCAGAGCCGTACAGCTCTGACAAGCTGCGCATAAAATAATCGCAGCCTTTGCCAAATCGCGTGCGGCTTAATCGCGATAAAACTAATCATTACATTCACGATTCATCTCTCATCCACCCGCAATGAATTGGAATGTTATTTTTTATTACTCGATCTGCGGATTATCCACAGCGCCCCTGAATATAATAACCGCTAGTGGACACACACCGGGAGCAGCGGGCAGTCATTTTTGCTGTGGCGCCCAGGGAACGATTGGGGCTTAGGTGCCTTGCTCAAGGGCACCTCAGTCATTTCCTGTCGGTATTGAGAGTCGAACCTGTGTAAGATAATGCCGGACTGTCTGAACCAATAGAGGGCTACTCTTTGAGAAAACAAAGGAAATTAACATTTGAACTCTCTCTTGCAAAATTAGCATCCCCATCCGAGTCGATCACACCTCAGCATTGCCTTAATCTACATTTCCCTTCCTTCACCCCCTCTTCCCCCATCTCTTCTCTCTACATATGGAGATGACATGAAATTCACCCAAAATCTATATGGTTCAATGTTAACAGTTATCATACAACATTATACATGTTTGGTATCATTTGAAATGTCTCAGTGCGACTGGTACAAATGTCTCATTCCCATAGAAGTAAACCAGAAGGTAATAGAGGTTTGAAGATTTTAGAGATATTTTGCTCTCTGTAATGGGTGTGTCCACCTTCACAGGGTCTTTCATGCAAATGGCTTTCTTTCCCCAAAAGGAGTAAACTACTCAGTCTAGGACCCTGATTAATGCAAATTCCCATTGAGAACTTCCCATGTTTCCATTTGAAAGAAGTTTCTGTCTTGGTCTGGGTATTTAAAGAGATGTTGCAAGAGGCTCAGGGTTCGATCCTGTGCAGATGAGCCCACATTGCACAGCAATGTGCATTTTTCTAATGTCAAGTATTCATCTTTTACTCTGTTTCTGAGCATTTGATGTTTGTATCGATCATCTTTGAGATGATTATGTAATTGGCATGATACATTTATCTGACTAATAAATTGTTACATTTGACTTGATTCTGACTTACTCTGAAATTATTGGCTCTAGTAGATTACGTTAAATCCATAACCCCACAAATCTACGCTCAGGTTAGTAACGGACTAAAGTACAGTTTAGGTGGAGCAGTGGGGCACACCAACTGATATTTTAGAGCTCCGACTAGCACATTGGCATTAGTTAAGTATACTTAGACTGTGTAGGCTAATAATGGGTTTTTTCCTTTTAGAGTGTTGCTAGATCAATCTAAACAGGGTGGGCCTCAACCTCTGGTTATGGTGAGATTATTCTAACTAAGTGTCTGTGGGTAAACCACTGCGTGATTATGTAAAGTTACCACTAGAGGAAGCTAAATTGGTCAGCCTGATTTTATGGTAATGGTCATGGCCCCTAGTTAAAAGTAATCTTACCTTAATTCGGTGAGTTCAGATCTATGGGGACTAAATAAACGTATTCTAGAATGAGCAAAGTGGGTACGGCCTCTAGAATATTAGTCATCGCCTCTGTCTAATGACCAAGACTGACGAGATTGTGCGTATGAGATCGTATGCCCGGCCGGTGCGAGACTCAAAGCATTATAGGAATCCGAATGAACGAGTACAATAAGAGTAAAGAGTTAAATAGAATAATCAAATGTATAGCTAAATTGTTATACAAATGACCAATAATCAGTAGACATTCTAAACTAAATTTGAGGTCATAATAAAATGGAGTCAGATGAAAGTTAACTTGGAATTAAACCACTCTGCCACACTGAAAAGACCGAACGCGCAAGAAACCTTCCCCGCCCTGTCGGAAACCGCCGTTGGGCCGATTGGGCGGGCCTTACACCTGCAACCTTCAGGTTACCAGGCTGACTTGCTAACCATTAGGCCACGACTGCCCCAGACTAGTTTTATTATAGACTAACCATAGTTCATTTAGAATTCTCAAATCAAACTGACTCGATTCACTGCTCTTTCTCATCCTCACCTATGACACAGCATGTTTCCACTCTGTACTTATCTATCTCCACCAGATTATGGGCCAGATAACTGAGCTCCGGCTTCATGCTCTGAAAAATAAGACAAACAAACAGAGGAAATTAACACAATATTATCTACTACAACTGGCGCTCATTTCTACTTGCATTTTCGTATTATCCTGTATTTTTCATTGTTTGATATAATATCAGCAGATAATTCGTCATTAATATTTTACTGTAATATAATCTGACCCAAAAACCCACATGTGACCCTGAACCACAAAACATAAGTCATAAGTAGCATGGGTATATTTGTAGCAATAGCCAACAATACATTGTATGAGTCAAAATTATCGATTTTTCTTTTATGCTGAAAATCATTAGTATAATAAGAAAAGATATTTCCATGATGTTCCATGAAGATATTTTGAAAGTTTCCTACCATAAATATATAAAAAATATATTTTTGTGAGTGGATATGCACTGATAAGGACTTCATTTGGATGACTTTAAAGACGATTTTCTCAATATTTTGATTTTTTTGCACCATCAGATTCCAGATTTTCAAATATTAATATCTCAAAAGCACGTTTACATGCACACCTGTAAGATGATAACTCACAAATATCAGCTTATTAAAATAACTAGTTTTCCCCGTTTACATGCAAACCAGTAACCTGACAACTCAAGTAATAAATCAGGTTATTTCCCTGTAGCGATGTCATAAAATAAGCATTTGTGCATCTTACTCCGAGTATTTCATATGTTATGTCAGATGTGATGTTAAATAAAGCTTGCAACATGTCAGCAGGAAACTTACGGCTCATATATTATTCTCGCATGCAGTTACAGATGCAGCGTTTTGACTGAACCACTTCTACTTCTGCTGCATGAGAGATGAGAACACATTTTTACAATTTTCTGGATCTTGAAAGAGTCTGCATTTGTGATATTTCCTTCTTCCTTTCCCACAAAACACTCACTCCGTCTGGATGCGTTTAAATATGCACTAAGGATGCATTTCTGTCACGTATCACACATACGTACTTCAATAAGACAACAGAAAACAGGTTAATGCATTTGCATGCCGCGCGAAATCAGGGCAAGAGGCAAAAAACTACCTGTACTGACCGGTTTATGCTTAAAACATTACATAAGAAAATGGGTTACCGCATTTACATGACCACGTTCGTTGTCGGCTTATTAAGCATAATCGACTTAAGAGCCATGTAAACGCACTGTCCTATCCCAACACACCATACATCAATGGAAAGCTTATTTATTCAGCTTTCAGATTATGTAAAAAAATTATGACTGGTTTTGTGGTCCAGGGTTGTCTCTAGTAGGGATACAGCAACAGCTGAAAGTGAGGCAAAATTTCAGGATAAAATAACAGTAAATTAATTTGCTACTTATCAGATTGTGTTTTATTAAGGACTACACCTACCCCAACCCTAAACCTACCCTTACAATAATGCAAATACAGCAATTAAATTACCTAATATTAATTTTGCACATGCCCAGTGTCCGTAGCTGTATCCCTTCTAGTGTTTACCGTGGTCCAGGGTCACATATGGTTCTGATATCCTGCAAGATCTTCCAGCACAGTCCAATCCCCTTGGACCCAAAAGCTATTCCATTGGCTGAGACAACTTTGTATGAGGACTCTATTCTTTGCCTGATTAGAAATGATAGAAAATCACTTCATGGTGCATTTAGTGTTAAAGGCACAATATGCAAGTTTCACTAAAACCAAATAAGCTTTTATAACCAAAGCTTCTAAATATCACATTAAACATTTTCCTTTTTGTCAATCATAAGAAAGAGGGGGATTTAAGCTTAATAAATAATTGGAGAAGTCCTGCGCATGTCAACAGAGAAAAGTCTGTTGTTTTCACTGGAAGATCAAGTTATAACCTCATGACTAAAACATTTACATATCAGCACATATATATACATATCACTCTCAATAACATTTAGAACATAAATTTAGAAAATAGACAGGGTGAATTTTCATTTCAGGCCTACTTTAAACCCCTGATCAGTGGTTTCTTACCCTGACATAAAGCAAGTTGGAGAAGGTGTCCATGTTTTCGATGCGAAAAGGATCCTGTTCCCGGAGTTCATTAAACAGATATAAGGCTTGATCAATATCTGGGAAAAGAAAAATTGGCAACACTTAACAATAAGGTCCCATTAGTCAATGTTAGATAATGCATTAAGTAAGATTTACTATCAATGAGCAATACATTTGTTACAGTATTTATTCATCTTTGTTAACGTTAGTTAATACAAATTCAACTGTTCATTGTTAGTTAATGTTTGCTCAGGTGGTCCACTAAAAATTAAGAGATACAACTTTATACACTTTACAATAAGGATCCATTTGTTGACATTAGTTAACTACAAGTGTATTATATTATAATTATATTATTTATTAAAATTATAAAATAATATAGCAATATTACACATTATTGTTTATACTATATTATTATTAGTGCTTTTTTAAACTAATGAATCGCAATTTTTTTCTGTGATTAATCACGATTAAAAAGTTACATTGGAGTTTTTAATATTTTGATATTGTAATAGTTTTAGTTACTCTCCAAATTAATGTAGAAACAACTTAAAGACAGTATATTTTAAATATTTGTTTAATGGCATCTTTTTATGAATGAAGGCCAGTTTGCTGATACTAATACTGGTACTGATGTCTATGAAATTGATAAAAAAAACAAAAAAACAACATTAATTATAGACAATCAGCAGTACAGTATAACTGAAAGCTATAAGTGTCATATTTACCTGTGGCCTTCCTATCTGTCCAATAGATAGGAAATATACAGAAATTGAATAAAGTTATCAAACACAAACACTGTACAGTCTTCACTGCATGAATTATAAATTAAATGCAGATTAATCCTTATTAAAGCAACAAATTTCTGTTACTTTTGTTCTTTGATTAACATTAATGACAGACATCACGACATTCACAGACAGTGTGTTCTTGTTTGTCTTGTGGTGCTTGAATGGTTTAAAAGCATTTGCATGAATAAGAGCGTGATCATATCAAGCTGGCCAAGTTATGACAGAAAAAAAGGATGCTGCCTTAATTGCGTTAAATATTTTTAACGTTAAACTGAAAAAATAAATCACATATGTTAATTTTGACAATCCTAATTATTATACATTTTAATATAATTATTATTTTAAAATCTGGAAAAAAAGGCAAAAGGTAGTAATATGCTTAATCAGTAAAAGCATAAAAGAATTTCCTGATTTATGGATATATAATTTGCTGTTTGCTGCAAATAACGGTCACCTCGTATGTTATGGTAAGCCACGGCGATCTGGGAGATGATGTAGGTGCTCTTGGCAAATCCTGCTTCCATAAGGCTCTGATATTTCTGCAGCGCCTCTTTGATCATCTGCAGTTCAGTGTACATGTGTGCCATGAAGAAATCCCTCACCCAGCAGTCTGGCAGAGACAGGGACTTCAGCTGAGAAAGACAAAACAGAGAAGCTATTTCAGTATGTTTGAGAGTCTACTTCAGTGTACTTGCAATGAACTGTAAAGCATGACAGAGCACAGTTGGCTGGGAAAAAAGATGTACCATTTCAATGTTGGTGATGAGATTGCAGAGCTCCAGCCATGATCCCCAGTGCAGAGGGAGAGCGTGTGTCGCAGCGACAAAAATCTCTACTGCCTCCTTCAGCAAATCCAGTTTCCGAAGAACCACCCCGTAACTGGTGAAAAACAAGATTAGATCAAAAAGTTAACAAGCAGTCCTAGATCTCGTTTTTCAGTTTTTTTCAAATATTTTTCTACTATTTCCCATTTTTTGGGGTCACAACTCATCATTTGAGAACCAATTTGATACCAGTGTTGGGGAAAGTTATTTTTAAAAGTAAAACTTATTTATAAAAAAAAAAAAGAAAAAAAAAGTAACTCATTGTGTTTCTTAGTTACTTTTTATGTAAAGTAATGTGTTACATTACTTTTGCATTACTTTTCCTCACCTGGGCTATGTAAATGTAAAAGCCTTTCACACCAAAAGTGAAATGAATAAGCCTCAGGCTGAAGGAAATGTAAATTCAAGCCTTACAGTAGAGGGCGCAGCTCAAACAAACCTTTCGGTTGTGCTGCCGTTCTGGATTACAGAAGAATGGTATGAAGGAAAAGAAAGTTCAACACTTACTTCAGCAATACAAAAAAAAAGAAAAAAAAAAAGAAACACAAATGTGATGTTTATCTAAAGTCATTTTTGCTTATTAGTATGGTTGAATTGGATCATTGAAGGTCAGCAGCAAAAACATTGGTTAATGAAGTGAGATTAAAGACAAAGTAATTTGTATTATTTAATATATTTAATTATTGCAGGTTTGCAGTTGATGCTTTTTATTCATTTTGAGGAATACTGAGTCTGATTTTGTGCAAGCGAGATGAGTAAATGTATGCTCACATTTAGTCTAGAAGTACAATAATCATCATGTTTACACAGCGCACACAACACCTCTGCACCTGAATCAGGACTCAATCAGGATTTCAACATGGGGAAAAGAGGAATCAGTCAATAAATGGGAAAATCAAGTAACTTGAGTTACTTAATTGAAAAAGAAACTCCAATATTCTGTTGTAAATTTAAAGGGGTCATGAATTGAGAAATCAACTTTTCCTTGAGCTTTTGTTATATGAGGTCATCGTACTCTAAGAATATTCTATAAGTTTCAGAACTGAAAAGTTCTTTGTTAAATAAAGCTTTTATTGACACCAGACCCAGCGAACGACTCATCCCAGAATGTGCCCATTTATGAAGTATCGGAATAAGGAATATGAATGTCTCAACAATGTGAATGTCTCAGTTGAGCATTATTTATTTGTATTTGGTATTTCACTGTGGATTATTTCATTTGGCAGGCTTTGCAAACAGACTTTTATGATATGGACTCGACAGTAATGCAACAACATGTAAGTAACTGTGTTAATTCTAATGCTTGATCTGATATGTAATGATTCATGTACAGTCAGATGTGCTTTGTCTGTGTGTCAGTAAATCAAACCAGTGACTAAACGGTCAGCTTCACATTGTTTCTCTTAATAGGAAGACAATCTGTTATTTAAACAGTGATTAAATTAGAAACAAGTAAAACAAAGAACGCTCCCTTTACAATCGCAGGAGCTGTCAATCAAACAGCGCGAGTTTATCAGTAACTGAGTTCAGGACTCGCACCAAAACTCCCATTTTATTCAACAAATCTCTTTGTTTTATCGCATTTGCACTGTTATGATGAAAGCATTCGTAGTGTGCAGAAATTGAGTTGCAATGATGAGATCGCTGCTTTCATGCGCTCAACAACTGTCTGTGATCGGCTACAATGTTCATCACTGCAACCTTTCATGCCACAATCTAAATATAATGCCATAGATCTAAATGTAAGGCTATAATCAACACTTTTCACGATTAGTTAATGCTGAGAGCTGTAATAGTAAAAACGTGCAAAAAGTTGGCTGTTTATATGTCAAGTACATGATTGTTTATATCACATTTGTCTGCAAATAAGATAATCAAAAGTACAAATCATTAAAAAAAAAAAAAAAAAAGTGCTAAAAGTTTTCAAAAGAGTGATACTAAAGATGTAAGCCAAATCACAGCAGTGGGCGTTTACACTGAAGTCTCACCGCAGACACACCTCTTAAAACAGAGCGTTCAAATAAGAGGGCTAAAATCAGGGTAGGAAAAATGCCTTTTTTTCTTAAATTTTGACAATTTTTGATGTAAAAAGCAATCTAACATTGTAAGTGCACCCCAGGAAACATTATAAATCAATAAAACAACGCAGTTCATGACCCCTTTAAAAGTAATGCGTTAATTTAATAATTACTTGAAAAAAGTAATCTGATTATATAACTCAAGTTACTTGTAATGCATTACATTTGATACATACAGATAAAGCGCAAATCCATCCAGCTCTCCTGCGCTATGTTTTTTGCTCAATTCCACCCGAAGTTCTCGCAGGGCTTCATTTCGGACCTGACCCTTTTCCAATGGACCTGCAACCAAATACATGCTTATGATAGTGATACCATTATGATAGTGGAGACCATCTGTGCTGGAGGATCAGTTTAAAATATTTCTCTTACCAAGGCTATCAACTGTCTCGTCATCTTTCTTCTTTTCCCCTGACTGAGAGAATGAAAAAGTATTTATGTTCTTCCACATTTCAACCCCAAAAAGAAAACATTTACAAAACAATAGTGAAACATCTTACCAGGTAGCGTGAATACATATACAGGAAATATGCTTTCTGACTCCGGCAGCCTCTGAGAAAATATGCAGCTCGATCATATTCCTTCAGGTCAAAATATGATTTTGCCAGACAAAGAGCATCCAAATCTTGGGCGTCCTCCTGGAAGAAAGGGAAAGGCAGTCAATGTTTACACTTGCATGTCTTCAGGCAAAACAGATTATCGTCTACACCTTTTATTAACATGCGTCTCAATACACATTTAACAATTTCCTTGTGCTCTGAAAACATCTTATAGTCAGCTCTCAACTGTTTTATACCAGAAACAACAGAAATTCTCACTAGCACAGACATGACAAACATAAACACCATGCAAAGAGACTCCAGACTGACCTCAGTTAGCTCCGGTGGTGGAGGGATCTCATTCAGAGGAAGGGGATCCAAAGAAAACGCCAGTTCAGATGCCCTTGAACACAAATGACAGGTATATTGTCAACTTTTTAAACACTGCAGAGCAATATATATATATATATATATGTGTGTGTGTGTGTGTGTGTGTGTGTGTGTGTGTGTGGAAACTAACATAGGATACATTAGGTAAACATTTAGCAATATATACTGTAAATTGTAGACAATAAATAAATACATTATTAAATAACACAATATATCAAACAGCACAATACAATATAAAACACAACATACAGCACAGCGTTGGACGGTGAAGCACACAGTAAATTTCAGTAAATCATCTACTCGTCCTGTACCATGGTAATACTATAGTATTT
This sequence comes from Ancherythroculter nigrocauda, assembly GCA_036281575.1. Lineage (NCBI taxonomy): Eukaryota > Metazoa > Chordata > Actinopteri > Cypriniformes > Xenocyprididae > Ancherythroculter > Ancherythroculter nigrocauda. The sequence goes on along the minus strand of VTFQ01000017.1, from coordinate 7,890,616 downwards.
ATTTACTATGGTGCTGAATGACTGTCATATTTAGTCTTTACATGGTACACCAAGGTCTTTCAAAGAATATAGTTGTGTTACTGTTAAAGGTACCACTGTGTTACCACAGTACGTCAAACAACAAGGTATTACCATGGTAGATGTTACTGTATGAAAGGCTAACATGTTACAGACGCGCCTAAATCATGTGCAGAAACACTATCTATGTAGGCAGATCACTACGTTTTAATATACAGCCATAATTTCTGTTTATTCCATTGTGTTAGCTGTCATGCTAACTAACTGTCACCCAATAAGACCGTGCAATTAAATAACTGGCTGTATTCTTGATATGTGTTGAATTATAAATATAACTGCTCTTACCATTTCACGCTGTGGACGAGTCCTCTTTCCTTACACTGCGCTATAATAGAAATAAGTTGCTTTTTAATTTGAACCAAGTCACAAAACTCACTGCTGCGGGTAGCCGCCATTTTTCATAAATACGTCATGCCGACGCAAGCACAGCGCAAGAGCTGATTGGTCAGTGATGGATCAAAGAAGACCTTTTTCGTACTTCAAAATCTAAAAGAAATGTTATCTTGTTGACTGGCTTGTAATGAAACATCTGTGAGGCGTTATTTAGCCTTATGCCTTTTTATTCGGATACGATGGAATTTCATCGGTAAGATGAATAATAATAATAATGATTTAATTTATTTAAAATGACTTGCATTATATTTCAAATAAGTGATGCAGTACTTAATGTGAAAAGTTTCTTTAGTGAATGTTTATCAGGGTAGGTTGATTTAAATCATATTTAAATAACATAAAATCTGAATTATAAAATATATTTAATAATGCAACAGCATGCAGGCCACAGTTTTATTGTAAAATACTCATAAACGTACAGTGGTGGTCAGAATTATTGGCACCCTTGGTAAATATGATCAAAGATGACTGTAAAAATAAATCTGCATTGTTTATCCTTTTGATCTTTCATTCTTAAAATTAGCAAAAATCTAACCTTTCATTGAAGGAAAAGAATTTAAAGTGGGGGGAAACTAACCCTGCGTCTCAATCAGCTCCCTAGTTCCCTAGGTCGTGAATCAGTATATCATGCAAGTGAATGTGGCTGATTCCCTGATCAGTGCCCTGACTACTGAACTAGGGAGCTGATTGAGACACACGGTAACTGTCATGAATCAGGTTTAATTGCTCCTTATTTTCTCCTTTCCTCCTATCATTTCTTTAGTTAATTTCACCTGCAGCTCATTTCTTCTCAGCGTTCGCGCTGATTGTTCACGCACCTGTTGCGTTTCTTCTCTGATTGTTTCCCCTTCTTTGTTCTGCTGCTAGCCGCGCTTCAGTGTCGGATTATAGAGAGTATTCATCGACGTCACTTTCCCGCCGAAAACGCGCTCCCTCAGCTAGACTGAGTGGTAAAAGAACCAGCTGCGTAACTGGATTAATAGGAGAAACGGCGAAAACGCAAATAAAACTAACGAATTACCCTAAAGGTTGGACTCGAAAGTGTTTCTTACAACTTGTCAAATAAGCCTAATCCATGGATATTGACATGCAGCCAGGAGTCGTGTTTCCTGACATTTATATGTGCCTGATTTGACGCCGGGGAAATACATAAAGCAAATCTGCCTGTGAATATTTTATATAACTACAATATCGGTAGGTTTAAATCTGCTTAATCACTTATATCAATGTTATCAGCCCTAAAACTTTTATAGTATAGTTTTTGACAGTGTTTATTTAAAAACACCCAATTATGCATAATATAGACCTTATTTTCCAGAGAAACATGCGCGCCGCCATCTTTATAAAATTGTCTTTGAACTTCCGTTTTCGCGGTAACCCTGTATATTTCTATGGCATCGCTGTTGAAGAATAATTAGCTGGTGAAGTGGATTTACGTGTTGTAGAGTTAACAAAAGTTATCATGAGCATTGTAATGTTTAAAGCGGGTGTCTTAACAAATGTCAGTAGAACGGGATCTGAGCAGTTCATTCATAAATACATAAGATCGCTGTGGAAATACAAGCCGGAAGTCAAAAGACAACGAGCGCAGCGCTGAAAAGGGGCGGGGCTACATAAGGTCTATAAGATGGAAAATATTTAATTGAGTCGTCAACATAATATATAACAATACAATATATAAGGTGTGATTTTTACCTCAAAATCCAACAATTTGACACAAAATGATAACTGCAAATCCATGTTTCTCTGCTGGAGTCCAGCTGTTTCTGTGAATTGCAGTGATCCATTTGCTGCTTTTTCCCTCTTTTCATCAGTCTTTTTACTGGCTGTTTTTAGATCATGATGACTTTCTCCATAACGTTTTACAACATTCTGAATAGAATTCAAATGAAACTCATTTGAATTCTATTGAGAACGTTCTATTTTATCATAGGAACGGCTCGCGCAAATCTTATCACACTTTGGAGCTCACTGGTGAACGCGCCTGCGGTGATTACCGGGGGGACGGCGTTCCAGTTCAAATTTGTTTTTTTTGTTTTTGTTTATAGAAATGAAGGGATTTCTGTATTTACACTCAATAGCCTACGAAAATGAAACCGATTCAGCGCAAAAACATATCGCAATAAAATTGCATGATTAATCATAAAAAGATCGCAATCTGAATTCAAACACCCACGCGATCTTACTCCGTGCTCGAAGTGGGCCGGTACGCACTTTAATCTGTAGCATACCCACGCTTTGTCTTGCATACCTGCACTTCTCCCATGTTGCCGTACTCGATCTAACCACCACAACGAAACATAGAATCAGGCTGTTAATTAATTTTATAAATCGCGCGTTCGGAGCTTTTATAAGCATGAGTGGCGCACCGCGCGCGAATCACCGCAGGCGCGTTCACCAGTGAGCTCCAAAGTGTGATAAGATTTGCGCGAGCCGTTCCTATGATAAAATAGAACGTTCTCAATAGAATTCAAATGGGTTTCATTTGAATTCTATTCAGAATGTTGTAAAACGTTATGGAGAAAGTCATCATGATCTAAAAACAGCCAGTAAAAAGACTGATGAAAAGAGGGGAAAACATGATGATCCTGCAAGCTTTTTAAACTTCTCATGGCCACCTTTTCTAGAATTTATTGCGTTCTGTTGTATTTATTGTGGTACATTTTAAATAACTTGTTCAAGAATTTATAATATATAATCTATTAAGGCAATAGATTTAAAAAAGAGAGAAAAAAGTTAACATTGTCCTAAGCATGCAATGAGGAGCCATCAATGGTCTAGCTTTAATTATATCCTTATTGTAACAAATGCTATGGTTAAACAATTACAAGAACTACTTTTTCATAAGGCCAAGTACAAGCTAGAATCATGGATCTTCTTGAATTATTGACTAAACATTAGTTTTCCTCATGTTTAAAATGTGTTCTGCTAATATGACAGATATGCTTATTAGGAAAAACCTGGCTGTATTCCAAGAATCAACAAGTTCGGTATAAGAACGTTTTAAGTAGATAGTTTGACTTCCCATGGTACTTTTACAATTAATTGTAAACTATAGGCTGTTACTTTATTGCAGATGTGTTATCAACCAACTTTGCATGTGTGGACCATTTTGCAAAAATAAAGCAACAAACAAATAAATAAAACTCACGAGGGAGCAAACCCAACTCCTCGCAACCAAGGAAGACAACCAGTCCCCCATCCCAAACGGAAGTGAACAAAATAGAGTAAATTACCCTTTGAAAGTAACTTGATACTTCAAATAAAGATTGATCAATTACATTGTTACACCAGTAGGTGGTGACAAATGATTGTTAAAAATGTATTTGTCATTGATTCATTCATTACAAAGAACTGTTCAAAAACGTTGATTCATCTATGAAACAAGTGACATCTTTATAATTGAGTCATTGAATCATTTATTCAAACCAATTTTTATAAAATAATTCATTCAAAATAATTCATGTTTTTTGTAGACTGCAGCAATTAACATGGTCAGAATCAGTAAATTACTTTTTTTTTTTTTAGTTGTCTATTTAGAATCATGGGAGAATTGTGAACACTATTTAAAAAAAGGTGATTCTCAATTTCCAGAATCTTCCATCTTATTGAGTAAAAATCAGCAGTTGAAATTATTTCAGCGAATATTAGAATAAAACGGCATGTTCTGGGGGGTATTCCAGAAAGCAGGTTATGTGACATACCTGGGTATGTTTAAGAGTAAGTAAGCGGATAACCTCAACTTTCGGTTCCAAAAATGGAGGTAACTTTTAGGGTATGTAAGTAGCCATAGCAACTTGCTCTCTGAACATAACCTGCTCCGGAGCAGGTTATGTTCAAGGGTTAGTTAGCTTAAGAGGAATTCAGATGCTTATTATATTATCAATATGGTTATATTAATGTATCTAAATTTGTTATATAGTTACAGTTATATACACAATGTTATAATATACAATATCATATATTGTATAATATATCGTATTATATCATCTCACACATGGATCTGCTTTTTATCCTTTATAACAGGACATTTTCTATGCTATAATTTCTATAATAAAATGCATATCATATATTTGATATCTTATTAAATAATTAGCATCAAACAAACAATATTAAGATCAAAAATGATTGCATAACCACCCAGTAGGTGGTGATGTGCACCAAGTAGGTTATGTAAATCGCCATTAAACAAAAGAAGAAGAATGAAGTAGAATGGCGCGCTTTTTCTTAGCGTCTGTTTCCATGGTGAATCATCGATTCGTCGCTCTGTTAAGAATGTCTTGTGTGTTAACCGGGAACATACTCTGGGTTGGCTGAACTTACTCCCGGACACATTTTTGGAACCAGCATACCTCGAGTAAGCAAGGTTTGGGTTAATCAACCGAGAGTTCAGGGTATATGTGAAAGTAAGTTAACCCTGCTTTCTGGAATACACCCCAGGTTGCAATGTTTTTTTTTGTTGTTTGTTTATTTGTTTTTGTTTTTAAACTCTATGGTCTATGGTAACATCCTCAAAACAAAAAAGTTTTATAAAATGATAAACATCACATTTCAACTCTTTTAACCATTGTTTAAGAATATTATTATATTTACATTATTATCCAAATTATTTTCCTTTTTAGAATGCACATCAGCTTCCTTTTGCATTAAAACTGGATTCCCCTTTAAATGTGTAATTGTTGATTTTCAAAGTATACTAAACTGAGTGGTAACCATCCAAATCATTCAGCTTTCTTTAACCTGAGGACAAATGTATTTAAAATGTTTGTGACCTGTTCAATTCAGTATGCACCACATATGCAAATTCCTAGACAATGTATCTTTAATTTGGCCAAAATCAAACAGGTTATTTTCTCCAAGCAAAGATTCTGTTGAATGAACATGTTTGTGCCACACACAATTCATAAATGTTGTTCATTGGCCTTTCATGTGCCTGCTTGATAATTAAGAAAATATTGTTTGGAGGAAACATGAAATAGGCCTGTTTAATGTTAGCAGATTATATAATTGTATAATATTTTATATTTAAATACATCTGAAATGTCATTGAAAGTAAAAAAAAAAAAAAAAAAAAAAATCCTTTCCATATAGAGTCCCCCCAGTGAATCTTAGCCATTTCCAATCCTGGTTATATTGTGTGTGCCACAGTCTTAGTCCCAGTCACAGACGCCTTCTCTGGATTTCACCATCCTTCTTCTGATTCCCTCTGCCTGGTCTCTCCATCTGCCGGCCGTGGGTTTTCCCATCTCCAGCCTGAAGTTACCCTGGCCAGTGACGGCTCTGTGTCTCCCCTTGATTGTTGTTTTTGACTTTATTTTTGATACCAGCTGCGAGTGTGTGTGTGTCTCCGCACTTGGCAGTCTGCCTACGTTCATATTTTTGGAAGGACTATTAAAGCTGTGTTCATTGCACTCTCTCGCCTCTGGGTCCTGTTTCCCTTGACACTAACATTATGAAATAAATGTTTTTCTCCAAAACATGTTGGCCACAATTATTGGCACCCTTTTATTCAAAACTTTTTGCAACCCCCTTTTACCAAGATAACAGCTCTGAGGCTTCTTCTATAATGCCAGATGAGTATAGGAGAACACCTGACAAGAGATCAGAGACCATTCCTTCATGCAGAATCTCTCCAGATCCTTCATATTCCCAGCTCCATGCTGGTGCTTCTTCTCTTCAGTTCACTCCACTCATTTTCTATAGGGGTCAGAGGACTGGGACGGCCATGCAAGATCCAGCAGTATATTTAACCGTGGGCATGGGGTACTTTTTATCCATGTGTGCACCAAACCCATCTGGTGGGTTTGCTGCCAAAAAGCTCTTTTTTTAGTTTCATCTGACCATAGAAGCCGATCCCGTTTGAAGTTCACAACTGAATATGGATACTGGATAAGAGCAGAGGATTTTTCTTGAAACCCTCCTGAACAATTTGTGGGGATGTAGGTGCTATTTGACTTTTTTTTTAGGCTTTCTGAGACTCAAGACTCAACTAATCTCTGTAATTCTCCAGCTGTGATCCTTGGAGAGTTTTTGTCCTGTAGTGATTTTTACTCCATTCACCAGTGACGTAGTGATTTTTGATCATGTGTCACTTAAGGTGTGGTTATGAGTGTATCTGATGACCCCTCCCCCCTTTTGTAATACGGGGCACCAGTTAAGAATAATATCTTAACAATAGAAGAAAGTCATGCCACGCTGGGCTGGAGGATGCTGAACTTCGGTTGCGCCAAGAGGGTCCTTTAGGATGGACTGGGCAGATGGGTCAGATGAATCTCCACAGGTTCCTTTTTTTTGCAGGCTGGCTGCATCGCTGAGGAGCCCTGCGGTACAGGCAATGTCTGCCAATGCAGCGGTCCTTTGTGGACAGGGCTGTGGTGCTGTAGGAGCCGTAAAGGTCAGATGAAGTCCCTCAATGCTGGGCCCCTTTTTTGCAGCTAGAGTGCAGCTGGAAGCAATGTAAAAGGTTTTGCTTGCGAAAGTTTCACCTTAACTGTCTTGTAGTCTCTTTCCTCATCAGGTCAGAAACTCAGGACGTGGAGTGTCTGTTAATGTGTGATTGGCCACTGTTATCTGAAGCAGCCCCGGTGTTGCCCACCCTAGTGTGGAACTCATTTGCATAGCATAAAGTACAGTGTTAAAATAGTTTCTTTAACATTTTACCCATGCATTATTTCTTTACCAAACCTCTTTCAAATTATTAAAGGCATCGTAGGTAACAGATAGACACCAAACACGATATGAAATGGTTAAATCATAGTCCATGCATTTGTTTATCTGTTAACAGGTCTGTCCTGTTGTTTTAACAGTCAGTAACCATTAACATAAACTGCTTTGCATGAAGATGGAGTGGATGTGATGCAGTTTAGATCAAATTAAGACCTCCAAACATAGGTATGAATGGATTTAGATAGATCTCTGTGGCCTCTCTTTATTTCAGTCACTGCTGCTCCATCCAGGGGATCCTGAAGGAATTTTTATGGCAGTCCTTGCCTAAACCTTAGGAATGAGTTTGGTGGTTAGAGTCAATGTGTCGTCCAATGAGAAGTCCTCTCCTTGGTTTTGGTGGGTGCAGAAGGTCCCCCTTCCTGCTCTGGAAGAGGTGTCTGGTAGTTGTCCTAACATCTTATCTGATGTTGCTGAACATTTGTTTATGTTGGGCAGAAGTTTGGGCAGAAGCTTTGTCGAAATACTTCTGAAAAATGGGTCAAAGGTAGCCTAATTTAAATATATATATATTTTTAAATTATTTTATAAGTTTTTTGTTCGTATTTGTACAAATGCCAAGTACAGCAAATTAACCATCTTATAAATCAATTCAGTGCTGTGAAGACTCAAAGGCTTTCAGGTATTCTTTTTTAAGTCAGGGCGTCCTCGCGCCGCTGTGTGTTCCACGTAAAAGCTTTCCAGATACGAATGCGCGTCACAGAATGACATATACGAGTTCACTAGGTCGAAAAAAATCGGAAGGTCTACTGAGGAGGATATATTAAAAACATACACTGGACCTTAGACAAGCAAAAAGTTCTGTTTAAAATACACCGCAGAAAGAAAAAAAGGCAAACACCAGTCTCGATCTGAATAGCAGGCTGCAGGGAAAGTTGAAGTGATGCAGATAAATTATTAATTATGCAGTCGGTGTCCTTTCGTAACGTTTGAGCTTTTATAAATCTTGTTGCTTTGTACATTTAAAAAACATTAGCGATTAAACAGGCAAAATCATTTCTGGAAAAAACAACAAAGTTGAACCTGGCATTGCAAACACACTCGTTACATAAGCAAGTAAGATAATCTGCGATAAGATTGGCGTCAAATGGGGTCAAAATTAAAAAAGCGTTTTGGTGACCTGTGATAGCATAGACCAGTGGTTCTCAAACCTGTCCTGGGGACCCCCCACCACTGCACATTTTGGATGTCACCCTCATCTAACACACCTGATTCAAGTCATCAGCTAATTAGTAGAGACTGCAAGAGTTGAATTGGGTGTGTTAGATGGAGACATGCAAAATGTGCAGTGGTGGGGGGTCCCCAGGACAGGTTTGAGAACCACTGGCATAGACAAAGATTTTAAAAGATGTTTTGACCTTCTAATGTTTAATTAAATTGTCATAACTGGATCTTCCAGAGAGAATATATGTTTTCACCCAAATTTGCGCACAAAATATCACATAAAACATTTGCAAATAGCAATCATGGCCAAATGGAGAGTCAGCAAGCCTAGTTACCATACTTGGCCTGGAAGCAGCGTTTCCATGCGTTTAAGAGAACGAAATCATCACTTCCTGGTAAATTGATGTAAAATATCTGTAGTAAAAATGCGTCTCCCACTTTGGCTCTTTTTTCCTACATCATAAATGAATCGCATCTTAGAGTGTGCAGATGAAATGCAATAAACACTGTCATGTTATCTTGTGTTTGCATTGAATGCCTGGCATTAGGGAACGCAATCATGTGATAAACTTCTAAAAGGTTCTTTATACCAAATCATTCTGATGACAGACTTTGGCTCCGGCATCGCAGAATGATCAAACCAACATTAGAGATGATGTGCAATGAAATTGGTCTGCTGGTTAGTCGAGTTATCCAATAAAATTCTCTGTTGAAGCAAAGGAATTTATTCAGTAAACGTATTTCCATCGTAATTTATGCTCACTTTTAGAACGTATGTGCATCTTGGCATTTTCATCCAGCATTTATGCTGCATCCCAAAATGCACATAAAACAGGTGGATGGAAACATGGCTAATGACAGACTTCTCTCTGTTGACGTATGCAGGAATTCACCAATCATTTAGTCCTCTTAAACCCTGTTCCTTCAAGCCCACGTTCATCTGCCTCCAATTTTGAGTGCCATGCCCACATCTCAAAATCCAATCAACAACCGATACGCAGAACCAAGTCCTGCCCTACATATTTTTTCTTTTTTGATAATGTTACCCTCATGATTATGTCGCAATATAGAAGAAAAGACCAGTTGTTACTTAAGTTTCATTGCGACTAAGGTGTGGTCACATTTAAAGTTGTTCTGAGAATTGTCTCTGGTAAAATCCAGTCATTTTAAAAAAATCTACATGATTGGGAATTTCGCATGATGGTGAGATGTTTCCCCAACACAGATTTTGCAACAGGTTCAAGTTGGTTTTGTGGATTTGTCACTTCTGACTTCTGTCAGCGGTGCTTTAAACATCTCCATGCCATAGACAATCAACAATGTACCCTTTTCATCTAAGAATTGCAACCACACCTACTCTTCTGTCCAAGTTCTGCCCAATCAGAATCTTTTTATTTGAAATATATATTTAAAGTAATGTATTTATCTATTTATGTATGCAAGAATACCTGAAATAAAAGTATGGCTTATTCAGTTGAAAATTAATAGAATCATGTGTATTTTTCTCTCCATTTTTAGCCATAGTATCTTTACTATCCGTGTTCTACATGTCAAGCCAAAAGCAGAGCTGGGACAAGTGACCAGAATCAGCGAGTGAGTCCTTCTACATTGCTGTGTGCTTCTTCATAAGTTTTTTTTTTTTTTTTTTTTTTTTGTAATTTCAGCCATTTTAGTGGTGTATTGGACTGAACCCTTTAGGATTACTCTGGCAATTAAAAGACAAAAGGTTTTGATTTTGAATTATCTGCTTCTTCCGGCAGGCTCTCTGTGTGTGATTTGGCGGGGTCTGAGCGCTGTAAAACCCAACAGAATGGCGAGAGAATGAAAGAGGCAAACAACATCAACACCTCTTTGCTGACACTGGGGCGCTGCATCACTGCTCTGAGACACAATCAAACCAATAAGTGAGTGACGCACTTCACAATTTACACAGTGTGATGGGTCATGATGGTCCACTAGTTGTCCAACAACTGTCAAAGCAATTAGTGACGTCATTATACTGTCATTGCCACAGGTCTCGTCCTCCGCTGGTTGTTCCATTCAGAGACAGCAAGCTAACCAGGGTCCTCCAGAGTTTCTTCTGTGGTCACGGGCGCTCTTGCATGGTGGTCAACATCAACTCCTGTGCCTCCACCTATGACGAAACGCTCCAAGCGCTCAAATTCTCTGCCATTGCCACACAGGTAGAAAAGATGCTTCTGTCTCTGAAAAATGTTCATACATTTCCTCTTCTGGACACCAAACAACATTTAAACAATGTCCATTTACAAATATCTTTCATATTTCAGCTGGTACATGGGCCGTGCAGCAAGACGCGCGTGGCATACATCCTGTCCCTGCTTCGTGAGGAGCCAGCTCATCCCAACGACACCACTTTACTGGAGGAGGATGAGGAGGAGAGTGATGAGGAAGGAGACATCACCATGTTTGATCCTGAAGTAAATCCAGTTTGATTTGGTTATTTGTAAGAGAGAATAATCGTTGGTGATAATTTCAAGGATAGTTCACACAAAACTGAAATTTCTCTTTTACTCACCCTCATGTCATTCCAAACCTGTATGACTTTGAAACACAAATTAAGAGAAACATGGATTTGCTACATTTCTACATTTGATTAGTTGTACATTTGCTACATAGCTACATTTGTTACAGAAAGTGTTATTTTTTGTTAATGTTAGTTTAGAAACACAACTGATCATTGTTAGTTTTATCTCAGGTCCATTAAATAAGTTATTTTGATTTTAGTAATGTTATTAAATAGTAACTAAGAAATTAACATTAATTAATAATAATTAATACTTTATAAGTATTTTTATTGTCAGTTTAGTGATAATGAATTAACATGTTAACTAATGAAGCTGTATGTTTTCAAAGTTTTACTGAACAATAACAAATAATCAGAACATTTCTAATCATTAGGGCATGTTGTAGTCCAGATTAAAATATAAAAATGTTGAGATTTGAAAATTAATATCCTTTTAAGTCTTTTTTAAGTATTCAGTATTTGGTGCTGTGATGAACAACACTGAGATTACAAAAAAATGAATGGCTGTTTGAAGCATTTTAAAAACTAGCGCAGTTACTTTGTTTGCACGGTTTCCGTGGTAACCGCTGCACGCTGCTGTTCCATCAGCGCCCTCTGCTGTCAGAGAGTGAACGCGCACTTTCATTCAGCTTGTCTCCTTCACTGGTTCCGCCATGTGCTTCTCGTGCACGTTGGGATTGTTTACATCTGAGCGCGTGTCCTTTTGACGCAGAATACAGCGGTGTTGTGCATTTTATACGATTGATGGGTAAAGTATTCTTAATTGCCTTATAAAAAAATTAATAATTGGTAATAAATTATTATTTACGGTATTCTGAAGTGCCGACGATTACAATATCGTGCATATTCATTATCGCAATTTATCGCATTACCGAATATCGGCACAAGTCTACTCCCAAGTACTCCCCAACATTTTCACCACAGTCACATCATTAATTAAACTGCAGGTGTTGCTTACGCAAGAAATAATTCATTTGTAAGGGTGGCCGACTGCCAACTAGTCTGCAACTTTTGACTTGCTCCCTAATGGTGGAATTTTGCCAATTGAGGCAAAATGAAATATTGTATCAAAGACAGTCATCACTCCCTGGAGGCAAGAAGCCTTCACGTGACACCTTTTAATAATGATCTTGTTAATTTCACAGCCACCTATTGTCTGGTGGAAAACTACCAGCAAAATATGCTTGGTGGCCAAGCTAACTTCTCAGATACATTTGACCTTGTAATTACAGTCATGTAGACCATGAGGCCTCAAAACACTTCTGGCTTTTATAGTAAGCAAACTAATTCTACAGTTGTTTTCTATAGGATAGATAAAATATTTCATCATGTGTAGCACTTTGAAAAAAAAAAATGCAATGCAAGATTTTAAGTAATACTTTTTTAAAAGTCTCTAATGCAACCAAGACTGATCAAAAACACAAAAACATTAATATTGTGGTTTTAAAAAAAAATGTTAAAATAGAAAAAAGTTACCTTAATGTAATTTATTCCTGTGACGCAAAGCTGAATTTGTATAAATTTTCTGTCACATGAACCTTCAGAAATCATTCTAATATACTGATTTACTTCTCAATAAACATTTCTTATTATCAGTGTTAAACCGTAAGTTTGAACAATTCAATTCATTGTTGCTGAACAAGTGTTAATAACACTTAAAAAATTCTATATATATTATATTAACTTTTATATATTTGTTTTTAAATACAACAGTGTGAGTGAACAGCTGATGTTATTACTATACTGATAGAAGATAAATTAAAAGATGTGATTTTAGTTTTGATTTTATCATTTCTTGAAGGAGCGAGATGATGAGATCAGAGAGCTTACTGCTCCTCTTAAGGAAAAGGAAGAGGGTAATATTGCCCCAGCTCCTGTTTTCCCACCTCTGAGTGATGACAATGGTCCCCGGCGCTCATGGCGCTTGGCTTCAACACACAAACGAGACACGGATCATGAGAGCGTGGAGCTCATGCAGTGTAAAGCTGTAAAGCTGTATTTGCTGTATTTGCTGTATTTGGCCGTGCAGTCGTTTGGGTGGCTCGCCAATGTATTCGATTTCTCTAATACATAAAATAAGTAAGCTCGACCAGAGTTCTTGTGGGGAGAAGAATTTATTGAAGGTAGTAGTGTAGCACAGTTCTTCAGCGGCGATGTTAGCGTCAGCCTTTAAAATACCTTAACCCAAGTTCTGTCTGTGGGACAGAACTTTATACATGACATCAAAAAGGGCTACAAACAATATAACACTGTTAGGACCTCCCACAGGAGATCGATCTACCCTGCGATCTACTCTGAGCAATGCTGTTTGTTTGTCATTCACGCCCATCAGTTTCTGTGGGCCATACGTCTGTATGGGCCATTTGGTTCCCACCTTTACAGACACAGACAGTTGACTGCATCTGAGGCGTGGTCCCAATGTAAATGCATCTAACTAAAGATAATGAAAATACACAATCTATCAATATGACATTGGATAATTTTCAGGTAACAGTGTAAAGACTCATTTTTACAAGTTAAAAAATCAATTTACCTGACTGCACTTTTCTACAACTAAATCTACACTCTTCTTTAGAACTGAAGCGTTTCCAGGAGAACCTCCCACTGACGGGCATCACAGGCAACCTGACAACTACAGCTGAGAGGAAACTGGAGGAGGGTCAGAGGGTCAGTGCTTTCGTTTCTCACTGGATGTGCTAGGCTCTTTAAAAAAATTTTTTTCATGATTTTTTTTTCAATGGTTTTGCCATGTAACTGACTGTATGAACTACTGAGGTGTGTTCTCATTTATTGTTACTCTGCAAAATTTTGCGTACAAAATCCAGTCATTTCAATAGGAATCCACTAAAATTTGCTGTGTTGACCAGCAGAAAGATGCTTGGTTTCTGCATGAGTGGTGCTTTGTGCATCACTACGCTCTAGACAATGAACCTTTTTTTTTCCCCCTGCAGAATTTTGCTAATGTGACTGCTTCAAGGAATTTGGCAAATTCTGGAATAATCAACAGCAGGGCTGTACAACTAATCAAATCATGAAATGTACTAGTTTGAGATTAAACCACAAGGTTTCTGTGGCCCTGTTTACACCTGTTAAGATGCGTTTTGGATGATCGGATCACAAGTTGGCGACGCTAAATACAGGTGTAAACGGGGTCTAAAACATTTTGAACTTGTCCACTTTTAACCACTTGCAGAAGTAGTCAAACTCATTTGACCGGGTTCCTTTCATTATGTAAACGCTCATGTTGTTGAATGTGTTGACCACAACAGACCTAATGTGTAAACATGGGAAGTGCTCTAGCCAGACGGGATTTAAACTTAGTGCTCGTTTTGTTTTTCGTCTTCAAACCAAACTTAGGTCTTTAGCCAACAATGTTCTCACCATTCCTGATTTCTAACACACACTCACCGCATTCGACGTGATTTTGCGGCTCTCAGAGCAGAAACGAAAGCTGCTGCTCTCCGTATATTTTTCCTTGCTCATATGTAAATTGCAAAAGCTTATTTTGTCCATTAGATTGAAAGATCTAAAAAAGCCCTTACATTTACCTGCCCATAGACCCTCTTCTTCAAGAAAGCAGGACAGAAGTGGTTGAAAGTGGACAAAATGAGACGGATTAACGGTGCATTCACATGGGATGTCAGCATTAAAGCTTCTCATTTACTTTGGGTGATGTCATTTGTTGCCGATCTGAATTGTGGGTTCCTGTTCATCATTTCGCTAGCGTTGCTTGTGGCAGAAGTTAAAAAATGTTCAACTTTTCAAGCACTAATGCAGACGTCAGCTAATCAGATCGCCTTATGCAAATACCCTAGTGCAGACGCTAGCCATTAGCTTTCATGCAACACCAGAAAGTAACGTGATTGGCTGTTGTCACTCTGACGGTTGCGTCAGCACCAAGGTTCAGATTCGCCCTCCGTCAAGCGTTGATGCCGATGCCCCGTGTGAATGCATTGTAAAACACCGGTGTCATGTTGCATGAAGCTGGTTTCAGTTTTTGGGCTCAAGAAGGTGGATTGGTTTTTAGCGGTGTTCATCGCATTCGTTACTTATTCGTTATACGGCTAACCTGCTCCGGAGCAGCTTTTATTCTGGGTTAGGGTGCGTTCACACTTGGCATGCTTGGTTCGGTGTAACGATGTAGCGGTTCGTACAGTTATTAATCAATTTATGGATGAAATATGAATATAATAATTCATAAGGTTATGAATAAATTATGATTCATATATCGACCCAACGGGGAATTAAACATATATTGTGAATCAATTACAACGAATTATAATCAATTACATATATGATTAGTTCTGGTTTAATAATTATTTAGAGAAACTGTTAGTTTGTCCAGCAAACTAAGTCCCTCACAGAATATTATAAACAGAGTTATTCTCTGGCCATGAAAATAACTTATAGCATCAAAGCATAAAGCGATCGAAAAACGTTAAAGTGACTTGGTTTTCAGCTGAAAGAACAAACAGAACAATCGAGTGTGAATAACGTTTTAATATATGCAAACTACGAATACAGAGGTTATACATCTAAATATATATACAAGGAAATACACACCTATGTACAAGAGTGGAAGTAGAGAAGGAAAGAGAGAAGGCAAGTAGCAAACTCACAACCAGTCCTAAGCCAGCACGGAAATCAGTTTCATCATCTAAGATTGAGAAACGGCAGTATACTTGCATTGGTTGTGTGTGTCGAATTTCAGGTTAGCGCTGGTGCAGTTCGTTGGCTTCCTCCGTTCCGCGGGAAGGTTTAAACTGAGGACTTGAGAGTGAGTTTCGCTGGAAGATGGCAGTCCCGAAGCTGAGCGCGATGGCAGCGCGTGGTCACCGGAGATGTCCGGGAAAAACGTGCACGAGATGCTCGTGAGACAATCGGGGGAGAACACACAAGAAATTGTGCGTCTTTACTTTTATGACAGATAAGCCGACACACCTCCTTGAGGTGGGGTAGCCAATAACATGGGTGCAAAGTTTGCGAGAAGGCTTTCCCTTTGTTTGGCCTCACGACTTAATCTGCATGATTTATGACTGTCAGATCAGATCTCCAAATGGAGTGCGTTCTTCACAGTATCATTAAACACATAGAAAAATGCATTTGTCAGCTGTGTGACATATCTCAGTGAATAGCTCGTGTCCGGAGCTTTACGGAGGGACCAAACTCGACAGATCAGAAAGGCATAGACAAGAAGTTATGGTTTACAGACAGAATTCCACTATTAAAATGCACACTAGCACAAATACACTCATTTAAACACTAGGAAACATGCATAGGCCCTAAAATATATGAAGTATATATTTCAGCATAGTGGTAGTTTGCATATACAGTTAAAAATGTATGATTGTGTGTTTCTGTGTGTGTCTGTGTGTGTGTTTTTGTGTGTCCCTGTGTGTGTGGGGTGTTGGAATGTGGATCTGGTCAGTCTCTGGGGGGGGTGCTCCTTTTGAAGTCACCGAAGTGAGGAAGTTGGGAGTTTTCTGTTTACCCTCGCAGGTCCACAAAAGTGTCAAGTGGGCTCATCTTTAGCAGACTGTTCGGAGCCGATTTAGTGATTAAGAACACAGTTCATCAGGTTAAAAGCGTTCTGAAAACTCCAAAGTTTATTGACTCTGAACGGATCCATCCAGACGTTACATCGGTTAAAACGATCCCTGGTGCTCTCTAAGTGCGGTCCATTTGAACATGTGTGAATGCTGCCATCCGAACCCTGGTGCGCACCAAACAAGCGGTCCGAGACCACTGAAAAGATGGGTCTCGGTCTACTTCCAAACGAACTCTGGTGCGTCATGGACCAAAGACATATAAACGAACCAAAAACAGGAAGATGAGACCCAAAAAAGGACAGAAACCTTACGCATATTGTATTTTATTTATTTTTTTGTCAGTCATGAGTTTGCCCATCACAGACATCAGACGCGCGTCTCCACGCAGCTGATCATTTGTGTGTGTGACGGAGGGGTTCCCGCCGCCGTTTTGACTCATTTAAACGTTTTACTAGCTCTTCACGAGTTCCCAGCTGGCCAAAATACCATCACATGCAGGCTACGCACATGCAACAAGCGCATTTACCATACAGAATTGTTTTTGATGTTCGGTATGTTCCGTCTCAAAATAGGCAATATGTCATAAAATCCGACCAAACAGGTTGTGAATGTATCCCTATTTCTTTAGGTTTGTTATCTTTTGGTTAGTGTTAAAATTGCCAATCTGAACGCTAATCGGACCAGGATTAAATGTTTTTTTTTTTTTTTTTTTTTTTTGGTCCAGATCAAATGAACCAAACAAACTGAACTACAAGTGTGAACGCACCCTAAGAGATCTCGGACCAAATCTGGATCAACCAGCTGAGAGCAAAGTGACACACATCTGATACAATAAAGCCACTCCCCCTGTATCTCTCACTCCAAATTAAAGCAGTTTAAAGTGAAAGAAATTTAGAGACAAAATTGCTCATCTTTTGCTGCTATTTATATTTATATTATATGAATAATTATGTATAATTCATGTAATATATTCATATAATTATATTAATTGACAAATAATATTACACTTTGCTTTTAAATTAATACAAGCATAATACATGCATTTAATATATAAAGCTTTTAAACAAATTAAGCTTGTGTGTATTCATTTGAGCTCTTTGTGAACCTATAAAAATGATTAGGCCTATTTCTTTGATTGACATGCATTGATATAGTCAGAGATTGTCTTTCAGCTACCTTTTCAAACTTTTGCTGCAACAGCAGTGTTTATTCCTGCCTTGTAAATGCATTTAATTCCATGATATTTTTTCATAATGATCTCTTAATCTTTACAAGAGAAGTGTATTACGCCATCTCTCTCGCGAGAAGTGAATCAAACTGATGCTCTGCATGTTCCGTGTGATTGGCCGTTTGCCGCATATTTCACACTTTCAAGTGCACACGCTTCAGAGTTGATCACAAACTCTGGATCAATCCTGAGTTAGAGAAAGTTTATACAGAGTGTTGTGAGACTGCTGAACCTGATTTAAATCAGGTTGGATTTATCTGGATTTGTCAACTCTAAACCTATTCTGAAACTCAGAGTTTGTTCAGCTAGCTTCATACAACAGGCCACAGGAAGCGCATTTTAATACCAGGCATAAACAGGGCCTCGGAGTCAAAGAGTGGCCAACTGCATGTACTCAAACACATGTGATGCTTGTGGTGTTTTCTGCGATTGTAGTCTCCCTGTCTGGGACAGTCCACATGAACTTCATCTCCATAGCTGCTCTTCTTTAGCATTTCACCATTTCATTTGATACTATTGTCATATATAGCACAGAAATTCTAATGTCTTCACTTAAACCTGCCAAGATGATAATGATTGAAATATTTTCAGCCTACTACTGTATAGTAAAATGTACTTAAAGTAATAATGTTTTTAATACATTTCTATTAAATGTATAAAACAGAATTTATAATTTCATGTTCATTGATAGAGTTCATTGAGTGGAAATGTTGCTAGCTAATAACTGTTCCTACTGTAGACAAAGTCCCTCTGATGTCTTCCTCCAGGGGGCGCTTGATGGTACAAAGTCTAATCCTCCACTGTTGACTATTTACATGATTGTGTTCTTTTTTCTGCTATACATGAAAGGGAGAAATGGAGTATCCCATATATGGGACTGCGTTATGAGTGTGTTTGTGTTTTGTGTGTAGAACCTGAAGCAGCTGCGGGTGGAGCTTCAGACGTTGGGCATCAAGCTGCAGTCAGGAGAGAGAGCATGCTGCCGCAACACTGATGGAGAGAAACTCCGTCACGCTCTCTCCTCAGCAGACAGCAAACTGGCCAAACAGGTAATGAACACGAATACACGGGAAAGATGTGCCAATTTGTCACATCATGTTTACATAAATTCACCCGACAGTTTGAACATTTACATTTACTATTATGCTTTTTTTTTTTAACCTTTCCTTTAATGTGTAATGTAGCTGTTTGTGTATGTAAACAATCTGCAGTGTTGCAGAGCTCAAAGTCCTAAGCTCAAAGTAAAGGGAGTTAAACTCTAACAGAAACAACAGCCTGAATCAGTCAGCACCATGTCACCATGAAACATTTGCATAATGCCCGCCTGCTGGCTATATGACAAAACTGATGGCATAATTAGCCATCATTAGTTAGGGGCCCTTTAATTTTAGCTGTGATTTTGAGTTCACTTACATTAGATTGTTGTAATAAAAAAGAAAAAGTAATTGTCTTTTGTTTTTTGCTGTTAATGAGGGTATTCAATAGGGCTGGGTATTAAGACAAATTTCAGTTTCAATTCACAAGCTTGCAATTTGATTTCGATTCAACTTGATTTGATATCGATTAATTTCGATATGTATCAGGTACGGTACATGGCAAATTTCCTCAAGGAAAAAAAATCTCTCAACTAATGCTGTAAACTATACAGGGAGTGAGTTGGTACTACATTAATATAATACTGAAGGTTAAAATTGACTGATATGTATACAAACACTTTATATAATATTAAAGTTCCTTGTGTAATTTTAAGTTATAATACTAACTTTACAATTTCATAATGTTTCTACTCCAATTCGTTTTTTGAAATATAAACATTTAAAGGTGCCCTAGAACGTCTTTTTAAAAGATGTAATATAAGTCTAAGGTGTCCCCTGAATGTGTCTGTGAAGTTTCAGCTCAAAATACCCCATAGATTTTTTTAAATAAATTTTTTTAACTGCCTATTTTGGGGCATCATTAACTATGCAGCGATATATAGGTTGCGGCCCCTTTAATTCTCATGCTCCCCCGCCCCCGGAGCTCGCGCTTGCCTTGAACATCATAAACACAGTTTACACAGCTAATATAACCCTCAAAATGGATCTTTACAATATGTCCGTCATGCATGCTGCGTGCATGGATCGGATCATGTGAGTATAGTATTTATTTGGATGTATTACATTTGGTTCTGAATGAGTTTGAGGCTATGCTGCATGGCTAAAGCTAACATTACACACTGTTGGAGAGATTTATAAAGAATGAAGTTGTGTTTATGAATTATACAGACTGCAAGTGTTTAATAATGAAAATAGCGACGGCTCTTGTCTCCGTGAATACAGTAATAAACGATGGTAACTTTAACCACATTTAACAGTACATTAGCAACATGTTAACGAAACATTTAGAAAGACAATTCACAATTATCATTAAAAATATCATGATATCATGGATCATGTCTAGTTATTATTGCTCCATCTGCCATTTTTCGCTATTTTTCTTGCTTGCTTACCTAGTCTGATGATTCAGCTGTGCACATCCAGACGTTCTGCCCTTGTCTAATGCCTCGATCATACACCCCGACTGTTACGCAACAATTGGTGTTATGTTGAGATTCACCTGTTCTTCGGAGGTCTTTTAAACAAACAAGATTTATATAAGGAGGAAACAATGGAGTTTGAAACTCAGTGTATGTCTTTTCCATGTACTGAACTCTTGTTATTCAACAATGCCAATATAAATTCAATATTTAATTCTAGGGCACCTTTAAATGGTGGCTGTCATAACTTGTCTGATTTATTCAAACATATATTTAGCAAAATGCTCCTCTCTAGAGTTAACTTTTCTAGCTGACTAACATGAATAACTTTCGTGTGGTAAATGTAACATTAAGTGACATTGTTTACAAGCTGTTTTATTTACATCTTTTAGCAGTCAAAACACTACATCCGTGTGTCCACCAAAGCGCTTTTTTTCCCCGCGACTGGCGTTTTTTTTTTTCTTTTTTCAATTGGAGTGCCATGTTTTTAAAAAGGCAGGAGCATAAGGAGGTGCTGAGCGTCTATTTCATGCTGAGCACTCAACGTTTTTACCGGTCGTCTCGAGTTGAAGAATGTTCAACTTTTGGTAAAAAAAAAAAAAAAAAGGTGCTCATCACTGTTACTTTGTACACAGTCGTCCAATCACAGAGGGGGAGGGGCGGGACAAATACCACACAAACCACATTCTGCTTGTAGAACGTCAACAGATGGAAACAAGAAGCATAATAACGGATCAAAATAATGAAAATAAAGAGCCAGAGCAAATACTTTAACATTGTATCGACATGTTTATATAGAAACAAACTATCTGTGAAATGAGATACTAGTAAGACTCCTATCATCTGGCTAAAAACACAAAGCCTAATTGAACGATAACATGACATGATATGGATTTCAGTAAGATATACTGTACCTTCAAATGTTCATTCATTCATTAGCTGCTGTAAATAGTAGTAAAGAGGAAGAGATGATCAATTAAGATCATGTGCACTCCACGCTGCTACTTCGCTTGAACTGAAGCGCTTCAGTGATCTGTCACGCCACATTAGAGAATAGGGTTGTTCCGATTCCGATACTAGTATCGGAAATACCACCGATACCAGAAAAAATTCTAGCATCGGTATCGGCAAGTAATTAAACTCGTGTACCGATCCGATACCATTTTCTTAAACAATATCTAGTTGTGCCCGCTATCATTGCTTAACGCTGCAAATCGGAAATCAATTCTTCTTCACGGCTCAGAATGCAAACACGGGAAGTTGTGCAGTGTTGCCATAAGCAACCACTGTTTAGAGCAGCGAAGAAGTGAAAAACGGTTATTTATTAGAAATAATACTAAATAAGATGCTAAACGAATTAATTTAAAGTGAATCTGAAGTCTACCTTTCTCATTCGGCACTGTTTCCATTTTCAAGATGAATGCTAAACTATTAGGCTATTTATTATGTAAGCTTTGTACTTCACTCGCATTATCGACAACATCCTTCACATAACAGCAGTCAGGCGGTGGTCACTTGTTGATAGACAAATGGGCCTTATTTTGATGAGTGATTCTTTTCTGAAAACATTTTATAGGTATTTGGGCATTTATATTTGTGATCAAGGTTTTTCATTGTAAAAGCATGGTCATGTACTACTGTCATCGACTGTTTCTACATTTTTTTTTTTTTTTAAACATGTATTAATCAAACCAAATCAAACTGTAAATACAAGACAAAGAAATTAAACCTGCATTCCATGTGTTTCCCAAATGTATAAGATACATAAATCTGAGCATAATCTTGGTCCATTCCATGCTTTGTTAGTTCATTTTAAAATGTCATGCTTGCTGCTTTCTTTTGAAGTTTGGAAGTGATTCTTTAGGCATTCAGTGTTATTGTCACCAAATAAGCATCCAAGTTTTTTCTTCTTCCTTTCATGTTTGTAAGTGGCCAAATGCACAGATTTAAGCACTACATTCTTGCATTAGCTACTCTTTTGCACATTTTGCTCGAGTTGGGTTGGAGATGTTTGTTTTATGGTTTGTCACTTTTGAATGTGTTTTCTCTCCACTGTATAATCAAAACCAAATGAGTGAGTTTTGTAACAAAACATTCAACTTTAATGTTTTAGCATTTTATTTAACACCACCTTTGTCTGTACAAGCAGTTATTTACAATGAGGCATATGTGTAAGTAAAGATATGAACTGATGTTACTCTCAGCATCAAAATTTAAAGTTTGTCAGTGGAAAAACCGACCCAAATGTGTTAGGGTGTAACAGACGACAGATCGAGTGGTGATACCCTCCTAACTGGTGTGGTGTTGTTGGACAGCGGGTTGAAGACGCAGGGTAAAGACAAGTCTGTAGATGAAGGCTCTCCTTGCTCCCGCACCGCAGAGATTTGTCTTAACAAAGCCTTGCCTTCCTCGCGGGCCTGAAAAGCAATAATTAACAAACAAGTTTGACTTGTAGTGTAAGCTTTGATGCAGAGGTGGAGCTTGAGTTTATAGTGAGTGCAGGTGAGAACACAAGCTCCAAATATTCTATATTGAACAGCTACAAAGAGGAAATAAATGACCAGAAAGTGGTGAACTTAAAAGGTATAGTAGTCCTTGCTGTAGGATATAACCAATATGCACATGTGCACGTCCTGCAAACTGATGCCTAATTTTGTTGCCTAAAAAAGCTGGAGAATCTCACGCAGCCAAAATGAGGATTTTCAGTAACTGTGTTCAGCCTTACATTGTTCAAACCAGAGTCGGAAACTGATGGAGAGACCGGGAAGAAGTTAGGACTTTTAGAATGCAACATGATGTTTCTGAATTATTAGTGGATACATTTATCTACTGTGTTGATGCAGCTCAATCGACTAACATGTGCTGTCATGTTCCTCTTGTGTGTGAAACTCATATGAACAATCACTCAGCCATACACACCAGGCTAAAGTTTATAGGCAGGAACACACCCAAAGCTGACGGTCGGCCGCCGGGCAGTTTTTGTTCGTCGGCCGACTAAGTTTTCTCAGTGTGTTCCGCACCGTCGGCTGAAGTTGGTCCTCGTCAGCCTTTTTTTGGCCGGAGCTCGTCGGTCCGTCGGGCCATCTGATCATTCTGATTGGCTGTTCAGCTACTGCCGCCTGCTGTTTCGGAAAGGCATTTCATATCACGCAGGCACAGAACTGACGTGCTGCTTGGCCGTTGGCTGTCGAGCGTCGGTTTGGTGTGGCAGGGCAACTTTGGACACAGACGTGCCGACGTGAGCAAACCCCGCAGTCTGTTTTCGTCACCACTAGTTCGTCGGCGTCGGCTTGGTGTGTTCTGGCCTTAAGATTGCTATCAAATGCTGTGAATGGTCAAATATTTTTTCCAAAATATCACTCTGACAAAAACACTCCTTTTTTTTTTTTTTAGCAATAAGCTTGCCAGGGTCAACTTGCAGACTATCCAAGCTAATGAGACTCTAAATAGTGTTTTGTGCTCGTCTGTGCAGCCAACGACAGAACAGTTAGCATGCTTAGCTCAAACTTTTGCCATGGTGTTAGAATTGGTACACTGTTGGCACTAGTGAAAACAAAATGGCGGCGCTGTGGGTGGAAACGTGCAGATTAAGAGGCGGTAATATTATAAGATGATCCCCTTCCTACGTCACAAGGGGAGTGAAATCTGAGCGGCTCATTTTTTCACATGCTTGCAGAGAAAGACTTGCCAAACCAAAGTTACTGGGTTTTCCTTTCATGTTTTCTGGGTTGGTAGATGCACTTACAGCATGGAAAAAGTCAGATTTTCATGTCCCACTTAAAGGATTAGTTCATTTTCAAATGAAAATTAGCCCAAGCTTTACTCATCCTCAAGCCATCCTAGGTGTATATGACTTTCTTCTTTTTGATGAAAACAACCTGTGAAATATTAATAATATCCTGAAGCATCCAAGCTTTATAATGGCAGTGAACAGGGTTCATGAGTATGAGCTGAAGAAGGTGCTTCCATCCAGTGCATCCATCATAAACGTGTGCTCCACACGGCTCCGGGGGGTTAATAAAGTTCTTCTGAAGTGAAGAGATGCGTTCGTGTAAAAAAAATAAAAAATTTAACAAGTAAAAAAATCTAGCTTCCGCCAGACCGTCTTCCTTATTCAACGTACAAAGAAAGTGTAAAACTCTTTCATTTCAAAAAGCTTACACTACGCCCTACGCCTTCCCTGTTCAACTTACGGAAAAAGACGCGACATCAGTTTACACTTCCTTCGTAACTTTAATACGGAAGGCGGTCTGCAGGAAGCTAGATATTTTACTTCATTACTTGTTTATATATATATATATATATATATATATATATATATATATATATATATATATATATATATATATATATATAATTTTTATACAAACGCATCGCTTCACTTCAGAAGGACTTTATTAACCCCCTGGAGCTGTGTGGAGTACATTTATGACGGATGGAAGCACTTTTTTCAGTCATACTCGTGACCTGTTCACTGCCATTATGAAGCTCGGATGCATCAGGATATTTATTAATATTTTTCCAATTGTGTTCATCAGAAAGAAGAAAGTCATATACACCTCAGATGGCTTGAGGGTGAGTAAAGCTTGGGCTACTTTTCATTTGAAACTGAATGAATCCTTTAAATTCTTTTTTTTTTAATCTTATCATGCTGAATGAATGATCATATATTGATGACATAAAAGAACACATGCTGCATTAATTGCATTAAATATTTTTAATGTGTTAAACTGGACATGTTAAACAGCCCTATTTAAAACCACTTCAATCGTAAAAATTTTTAAAACCTGCAGACTTAAAGCTTATTAAAATTCATTTCTGGCTAGGCTTTCTCAAGTCAACATCAAATTCTGCACTTCATTATCTAGCTAGAGTTAATTCATCTGAAATAATAGTTTAATGAACTGTGATGACAGGAAGACTTGAGTGGATTGGTCAAAAGCAACTCACGTCGTTATAGTCGCAGCAGCGCTGAGCGCAGAGAGACGCCTCATCGTAAAGTTTGTTCTTGAAGCAGTACTGGCCTAGATAACGCAGAGCAGTGCTCACCTCAGCATGCTCCAGCTGCTCCTGAGATCACAGAAAACACACATCTGATCAGTCTAAACTCAGATATTTCTTCTAATCATGTGACTAACAATATCCGTGCCACTTTAACATCAAATCAGATTTTAATGTTACTGTGCATGATGTGCAAAAACTTGGAAATCAAGTAACTTACACCACATGAGTAAATATCCTGGATGTAGATTATGTAGCACTGTGCAGCATCGTCCGATTCATTCACTTGTTCGTGAAGCCTAAAAACAAACACACGCCATTTCACCAAAACAGGTAACACCACTATTACGGCCATTACTACTCATACAAACACAATCCTGAACAAAACCTCACTCACTTTGCCAGCCATAGAACAGCTATTCTCTCCTCGTCCCCAACAGAATAAGCCCTCCAGTAACACTGAACCCACAAAAACAAAGATAATAGAATCACTGTACCACAAACTCACATTCTGAGAGGAAATGATCTATGCTGAATAATCATAACCATTTACCTTTTTGGCCTCAACTTGCTGAGACAGTTTCTCGTAACATTCACCAAGAGATATGAGCATCCGCGAGTCATTAGGCCTGATACAAACACAGCATTAGTGAAATTTCTCGGGTCGATATTGCATTAAACAGACTAAATGATTCATGTACATGATGCACTCACCTGAGTTGATGGGCCTTCCTGTAGTAGTAGAGTGAGTAGGATTGCATTTTGAGGATCTCGTAGGCCTGTCCGAGTCCGTACCAGGCCCGGTAGTCCTTTTTGTTCACTTCAATTGCATGTCTAACAGACAAGAGAGACAATGTATTAAACTTGTAGACTAAAAATGTAGCACTTCTTAACATGACTTCAGCATGATTTTCTGGTCAAAAAAAAAAAAAAAAAAAAAATTATATTATATTATATATACAGGTGCTGGTCATATAATTAGAATATCGTGAAAAAGTTTTTTTATTGTAAATTATTTAAAAAAAATGAAACTTTCATATATTCTAGATTCCCTACATGTAAAGTAAAACATTTCAAAAGTTTTTTTTTTTTTTTAAATTTGTTGATTAGAGCGTACAGCTCATGAAAGTCCAAAATTCATTACTGAATGGGGTGGTTGTTTACAGAGTGAAATATCAAAGCATATTGAATGCAAAGTTGACTGGAAGGAAGAAATTGGGTAGGCAAAGGTGCACAAGCAACAGGGATGACCGCAAGCTTGAGAATACTGTCAAGTAAAGCCGATTCAAACATTTGGGAGAGCTTCACAATGAGTCAAATGAAGCCGGAGTCAGCGCATCAAGAGTCACCACACTCAGGCATCTTCAGGAAAAGGACTACCAAGCCACTCCTGAAACAGAAACAACATCAGAAGCATCTTACCTGGGTTAAGGAGAAAAAGAACTGGACAGTGAACAGTGGTCGAAAGTCCTCTTTTCAGATAAAAGTCAATTTTGCATTTCATGTTGAAATCATGGTCCCAGAGTCTGAAGGAAGACTGGAGAGGCACAGAATCCAAGCTGCTTGAAGTCTAGTGTGAAGTTTCTGAAGTCAGTAATGATTTGGGGGGCCGTGACATCTGCTGGTGTTGGTCCATTGTGTTTTATCAAGTGCAAAGTCAATGCAGCCATCTTCCAGGAGATTTGAGCACTTTATGCTTCCATCTGCTGACAAGCTTTATGGAGATGCTGATTTCCTTTTCCAGCAGGACTTTAGCACCTGCCCACAGTGCAAAAGCCACTTCCAAGTGGTTTGCTGACCATGATATTACTGTGTTTTATTGGCCAGCCAACATGCCTGACCCCTGAATCTATGGGATATTTTCAAGAGAAAGATGAGAAACAGTCGATCCAACAATATACAGATGATCTGAAGGCTCAATAGTGCCTCAGCAGTGCCACAGGCTGATCACTTCCATGCCACACTTCACTGATGCTGTAATTTGTGCTAGGAGCAAGTCATTTGCTGTATTATGTGCTGCCGACCAAGTATTGAGTGTACAAATGAACATACTTTAAAGAACTTGAACTTTTCTGTTTTTGATTTTTTGATTGATCTTAGGAATTATTCTAATATTTTGAGATACTGGATTTTGGACTTTCATGAGCTGTGCGCTCTAATCATCAAAATTAAAAAAAAAAAAAAAAAAAAAACTTTTGAAATGATTTACTTTTCATGTAGGGAATCTAGAATATATAAAAGTTTCATTTTTAAAAATAATTTACAATAAAAAAAAAATTAACTTTTTGATGATATTCTAATTATAGAATAGTTATCTGCCTTAAGTCTACGTGGCATTGATTCAACAAGGTGCTGAAAGCATTCTTTAGAAATGTTGGCCCATATTGATATGATAGCATCTTGCAGTTGATGGAGATTTGTGGGATGCACATCCAGGGCACGAAGCTCCCGTTCCACCACATCCCAAAGATGCTCTATTGGGTTGAGATCTGGTGACTGTGGGGACCATTTTAGTACAGTGAACTCATTGTCATGTTCAAGAAACCAATTTGAAATGATTCGAGCTTTGTGACATGGTGCATTATCCTGCTGGAAGTAGCCATCAGAGGATGGGTACATGGTGGTCATAAAGGGATGGACATGGTCAGAAACAATGCTCAGGTAGGCCGTGGCATTTAAACGATGCCCAATTGGCACTAAGGGGCCTAAAGTGTGCCAAGAAAACATCCCCCACACCATTACACCACCAGCCTGCACAGTGGTAACAAGGCATGATGGAACCATGTTCTCATTCTGTTTACGCCAAATTCTGACTCTACCATCTGAATGTCTCAACAGAAATCGAGACTCATCAGACCAGGCAACATTTTTCCAGTCTTCAACTGTCCAATTTTGGTGAGCTCGTGCAAATTGTAGCCTCTTTTTCCTATTTGTAGTGGAGATGAGTGGTACCCGGTGGGGTCTTCTGCTGTTGTAGCCCATCCGCCTCAAGGTTGTGCGTGTTGTGGCTTCACAAATGCTTTGCTGCATACCTCGGTTGTAACGAGTGGTTATTTCAGTCAAAGATGCTCTTCTATCAGTTTCAATCAGTCGGCCCATTCTCCTCTGACCTCTAGCATCAACAAGGCATTTTCGCCCACAGGACTGCCGCATACTGGATGTTTTTCCCTTTTCACACCATTCTTTGTAAACCCTAGAAATGGTTGTGCGTGAAAATCCCAGTAACTGAGCAGATTGTGAAATACTCAGACCGGCCCGTCTGGCACCAACAACCATGCCACGCTCAAAATTGCTTAAATCACCTTTCTTTCCCATTCTGACATTCAGTTTGGAGTTCAGGAGATTGTCTTGACCAGGACCACACCCCTAAATGCATTGAAGCAACTGCCATGTGATTGGTTGATTAGATAATTGCATTAATGAGAAATTGAACAGGTGTTCCTAATAATCCTTTAGGTGAGTGCATATATATATATATCATAAAAACATGGGAATTAAAAATACTTCTATATAATTTTATTTATTTTTGTTTTGTATGATTATTTGATGATATATATACAGTATATACATATATTTGGAGCGGGTACAATTTATGTTTTTGAAAGAAGTCTCTCCCCAAGGCTGCATTCATTTCAGCAAAAATATATAATTTTGATAGGCTTTAACTGTACAAGGTGTACAAAAAGGAAGAAAAACCTCCCACAATTAAAAAAGAATCTTACGATTGCAATCATAGATACATTTGTACTGTAAAATTAAAAAGAGTATTTAATAATCATCATAATAATAATAATAATGTTATATTATAATACAATTTATGTTATTACAAAATATATACTGTATATCATCAGAATTATTATTATATTTTTATTTTATTTTACAGAACAACAGTAAAATTACAACACTTATGTTTACGTACAACATTTATGGTTGTCTTAATTTCTTTGGTTTCAAACCTTTTATTTTGCTTTTATTTTGGCGGGAAAAAAAATCGCAGGGAGACCTTAAAGGGTTAGTTCACCCAAAAATGAAAATTATGTCATTTATTACTTACCCTCGTGCCGTTCCACACCCGTAAGACCTTCGTTAATCTTTGGAACACAAATTAAGATATTTTAGTCTAAATCCGATTGCTCCGTGAGGCCTCCATAGGGAGTAATGTCACTTCCTCTGTCAAGATCCATTAATGTACTAAAAACACATCTATATCAGTTCATGTGAGTACAGTGGTTCAATATTAATATTATAAACCGACGAGAATATTTTTGGTGCGGCAAAAAAACAAAATAACGACTTATTTAGTGATGGCCGATTTCAAAACACTGCTTCAGGAAGCATCGGAGCACAAATGAATCAGTGTATCGAATCGCGGTTCAAACCCGCCAAACGGCTGAAATCACGTGACTTCGGCGCTCCAAACTGCAGATTCGACACGATGATTCATTATGCTCCGATGCTTTCTGAAGCAGTGTTTTGAAATCGGCCATCACTAAATAAGTCGTTATTTTGTTTTTTTTGGCGCACCAAAAATATTCTCGTCGCTTTATAATATTAATATTGAACCACTGTACTCACATGAACTGATTTAGAGGTGTTTTAGTACCTTTATGGATCTTGAGAGATGAAGTGACATTACTCCCTATGAAGGCCTCACGGAGCCATCGGATTTGAACTTGTCGGATTTACTGTGAATCAAAACTGAACATAAACACAGTGCTGTGCTTTGGCTTTGCTCTGAAACATGCAAGCGCATCAGACTATATATTTATATAATTACATCATAAGTGTTGCGATTTGATGACTGCACTAAGCCATATTGCATTCTTAAAACCATGCAATGTCAAGATTCATAAAAAGTTACCAGGCAACTGGCGCATAACACCAGTTCAACCATGATTTATAATTGCATTTGGCACTTTGAACCTTGGCTAACATGCAAATGGTGCCGCAAGCTCGGAGGCGCTGTCAGCACCCGACCGTCACACTACAGTTATTCAAATTCTCAGTGTTAAAGGGTTAGTTCATCCAAAAATGAAAATTCTGTCATTAATTACACACCCTCATGTCGTTCCACATCTGTAAGACCTTCGTTCATCTTCAGAACACAAATTAAGATATTTTTGATAAAATCCGATGGCTCAGTGAGGTCTCTATTGCCAAAAAGATTGCCAAAAATTAACACTTTCAATGCCCAGAAAGGTACTAATGACGTATTTAAAATGGTTCATGTGACTACAGTGGTTCAACCTTAAAATGTTATAAAGTGATGAGAATACTTTGTGTGTGCCAAAAAAAAAAAAAAAGACTTTATTCAACAATATCTAGTGATGGCCGATTTCAAAACACTGCTTCATGAAGCTTTACAAATTTTTTGTTTCGAATCAGTGGTTCGGAGCACGTATCAAACTGCCAAAGTCATGCCCCCAGTGGTGATCCATTGAAATTTCAAAACACTTATGATATAATGAAGCTTTGTTTACTGAAATCAGGTGACTTTGGCAGTTTGATTCACACTCCAAACCACTGATTCGAAACAAAAGATTTGTAAAGCTTCAAAGCTTCATGAAGCAGTGTTTTGAAATCACCCATTACTAGATAAAGTCGTTATTTTGTTTTTGTCTTAAGGGTGTGGAACGACATGAGGGTGAGTAATGAATGACAGAATTTTTATTTTAAGCATCATGATATGGTAACATATTACACTGAAGTAGTCTGCTTTTAAATGAATTTAGATATTTAAAGTAAAAAGGTCTTTGGCAAAATTAGAAGCTTTACTCCCTTCAAGCTTAAATTGGAATGTCATTGTTTCCGTCACTGCAACTTCCTGAACACAAGTCATTAAATACGTTCCGCCCCAGCAAAGGCTGATTAGATTTTGGTAGATTTTGATGTAGATTTTGTGTATATTTTAGTTTAAACTGTTGCGCTATTAAAGGATTAGATCACTTTCTAATTAAAAATTCCTGATAATTTACTCACTCCCATGTCATTCAAGATGTTTATGTCTTTCTTTCTTCAGTCGAAAAGAAATTAAGGTTTTTGATGAAAACATTCCAGGATATTTCTCCATATAGTGGACTTCAATGGAGCCCAAATGGTTGAAGGTCAAAATTACAGTTTACAGCGATCCCAGACAAGAAATAAGGGTCTTATCTAGAGAAACCATCACTCATTTTCTAAAAAAAAGTACAAATTGTATACATTTTAACCATAAATGCTCATCTTGAACTAGCTCTCTTCTTCTTCACTATCTGAATTCCAGCAGTGTAGACACTGCTAAGTGTATTACTGCCCTCCACAGGTCAAAGTTTGAACTAAATTGTTATATACAATATTCTAGTGCAAGTATATAACAATTAGCTCAAACTTTGACCTGTGAGGGCAGTAATACACTGAGCAGTGTCTACACTGCTGGAATTCTAATAGAGAAGAAGAAGAAGAGTGCTAGTTCAAGATGAGCATTTATGGTTAAAACTTATATATTTTTTTTATTTTTAAGAAAATGAGCGATGGTTTCTCTAGATAAGACCCTTATTCCTCGCCTGGGATCGTGTAGAACGATTTAAAGCTGCACTGAAACTGTAACATCTTGGATGACATGGGGCTGAGTAAATTATCAGGAAATTTTAATTTGAAAGTGAACTAATCCTTAAAGCAATTTCTCATGTAGGTTTTTCCCTATGTGTTCTATATAATGTCCACTAGAAGTTGCTCTTTTTTCAGTTTCTGCGCAAGCAAGAGCGCCCTCTGGCTTTCAGATGGAGAAGCATTTACCACTGATCACTGAGCCGTACAGCTCTGACAAGCTGTGCATAAAATAATCGCAGCCTTTGCCAAATCGCGCGTGGTTTAATCGCGACAAATTGTTCAGCCCTAATCATTAAATTCACGATTCATCTCTCATCCACCCGCAATGAATTGGAATGTTATTTTTTATTACTCGACCCGCGGATTATCCACAGCGCCCCCGAATATAATAACCGCAATCCGCTCATCACTAGTAGACATACACCAGGAGCAGCGGGCAGTCATTTTTGCTGTGGCGTCCAGGGAACGATTGGGGCTTAGGTGCCTTGCTCAAGGGCACCTCAGTCATTTCCTGTCAGTATTAAGAGTGGAACCTGCAACCTTCGGGTTACCAGTCTGACTCGTTAACCATTAGGCCAAGACTGCCCCAGGCTATTTTTATTATAGACTATTGCCTTACCAAAACTTGTTTAACTGGAAGGCACAGTTTTATACACAAGCACTTCCTTGGAAAACCACCTGTCCAGATCACTGATACAGATATGGACCATAGTGTCACTTAACCAGACTTAACCATGACCATCGACACGACATTATCGCGCACTTAGACAGTAAAAGTTTGTCTGACATGTCCACATGTACAGTGACTAACCATAGTTCATTTAGAATTCTCAAATCAAACTGACTCGATTCACTGCTCTTTCTCATCCTCACCTATGACACAGCATGTTTCCACTCTGTACATATCTATCTCCACCAGATTATGGGCCAGATAACTGAGCTCCGGCTTCATGCTCTGAAAAATAAGACAAACAAAGAGAGGAAATTAACACAATATTATCTACTACAACTGGCGCTCATTTCTACTTGCATTTTCGTATTATCCTGTATTTTTCATTGTTTGATCAGCAGATAATCCGTCATTAATATTTTACTGTAATATAATCTGACCCAAAAACCCACATGTGACCCTGAACCAGAAAACCAGTCATAAGTAGCAATACATTGTATGAGTCAAAATTATCGATTTTTCTTTTATGCCAAAAATCATTAGTATAATAAGAAAAGATATTTCCATGATGTTCCATGAAGATATTTCCTACCATAAATATATAAAAAATATATTTTTGTGAGTGGATATGCACTGATAAGGACTTCATTTGGATGACTTTAAAGACGATTTTCTCAATATTTACATTTTTTTTGCTCCATCAGATTCCAGATTTTCAAATATTAATATCTCAAAAGCACGTTTACATGCACACCTGTAAGATGATAACTCACAAATATCAGCTTATTAAAATAACTAGTTTTCCCCATTTACATGCAAACCAGTAACCTGACAACTCAAGTAATAAATCAGGTTATTTCCCTGTAGTGATGTCATAAAATAAGCATTTGTGCATCTTACTCCGAGTATTTCATATGTTATGTCAAATGTGATGTCAAATAAAGCTTGCAACATGTCAGCAGGAAACTTATGGCTCATATATTATTTTCTCATGCAGTTACAGATGCAGCGTTTTGACTGAACCACTTCTACTTCTGCTGCATGAGAGATGAGAACACATTTTTACAATTTTCTGGGTCTTGAAAGAGTCTGCATTTGTGATATTTCCTTCTTCCTTTCCCACAAAACACTCACTCTGTCTGGATGCGTTTAAATCTGCACTAAGGATGCATTTCTGTCACGTATCACACATACGCACTTCAATAAGACAAATCAGGGCAAGAGGCAAAAAACTACCTGTACTGACCGGTTTATGCTTAAAATATTACATAAGAAAATGGGTTACCGCATTTACATGACCACGTTCGTTGTCGGCTTATTAAGCATAATCGGCTTAAGAGCCATGTAAACGCACTGTCCTATCCCAACACACCATACATCAATGGAAAGCTTATTTATTCAGCTTTCAGATTATGTAAAAAAAATTATGACTGGTTTTGTGGTCCAGGGTTGTCTCTAGTAGGGATACAGCAACAGCTGGAAGTGAGGCAAAATTTCAGGATAAAATAACAGTAAATTAATTTGCTACTTATCAGATTGTGTTTTATTAAGGACTACACCTACCCCAACCCTAAACCTACCCTTACAATAATGCAAATACAGTAATTAAATTACCTAATATTAATTTTGTGCATGCCCAGTGTCCGTAGCTGTATCCCTTCTAGTGTTTACCGTGGTCCAGGGTCACATATGGTTCTGATATCCTGCAAGATCTTCCAGCACAGTCCAATCCCCTTGGACCCAAAAGCTATTCCATTGGCTGAGACAACTTTGTATGAGCACTCTATTCTTTGCCTGATTAGAAATGATAGAAAATCACTTCATGGTGCATTTAGTGTTAAAGGCACAATATGCAAGTTTCACTAAAACCAAATAAGCTTTTATAAACAAAGCTTATAAATATCACATTAAACATTTTCCTTTTTGTCAATCATAAGAAAGAGGGGGATTTAAGCTTAATAAATAATTGGAGAAGTCCTGCGCATGTCAACAGACAAAAGTCTGTTGTTTTCACTGGAAGATCAAGTTATAACCTCATGACTCAAACATATCAGCACATATATACATATCACTCTCAATAACATTTAAAACATAAATTTAGAAAATAGACAGGGTGAATTTTCATTTCAGGCTGACTTTAAACCCCTGATCAGCGGTTTCTTACCCTGATATAAAGCAAGTTGGAGAAGGTGTCTATGTTTTCGATGCGAAAAGGATTCCTGTTCCTGGAGTTCATTAAACACATATAAGGCTTGATCAATATCTGGGGGAAAAAAATTGGCAACACTTAACAATAAGGTCCCATTAGTCAATGTTAGATAATGCATTAAGTAAGATTTACTATCAATGAGCAATACATTTGTTACAGAATTTATTCATGTTCTTTTAACGTTAGTTAATTGTTAATTGTTATTAATGTTTGCTCAGGTCCTCTAAAAATTAAGAGATACAACTTTATACACTTTACAATAAGGATCCATTTGTTGACATTAGTTAACTACAAGTGTATTATATTATAATTATATTATTCATTAAAATTATAAAATAATATAGCAATATTACACATTATTGTTTATACTATATTATTAGTGCTGTCAATCGATTACTTTTTTTAACTAATTCATTGCAATTTTTTTCTGTAATCATGAGTAAAAAGTTACATTGGAGTTTTTAATATTTTTATATTGTAATAATTTTAGAGTTACTCTCCAAATTAATGTAGAAACAACTTAAAAACATTATATATTAAATATTTGTTTAATGGCATCTTTTTATGAATGAAGGCCAGTTTGCTGATACTAATACTGGTACTGATGTCTATGAAATTGATAAAAAACAACAACAAAAAAAAACATTAATTATAGACAATCAGCAGCACAGTATAACTGAAAGCTACAGGTGCTGGTCATAATTAGAATATCATCAAAAAGTTGATTCATTTGACTAATTCCATTCAAAAAGTGAAACTTGTATATTCATTCATTACACACAGACTGATATATTTCAAATGTTTATTTCTTTTAATTTTGATGATTATAACTGACAACTAAGGAAAATCCCAAATTCAGTATCTCAGAAAATTAGAATATTACTTAAGACCAATACAAAGAAAGGATTTTTAGAAATCTTGGCCAACTGAAAAGTATGAACATGAAAAGTATGAGCATGTACAGCACTCAATACTTAGTTGGGGCTCCTTTTGCCTGAATTACTGCAGCAATGCGGCGTGGCATGGAGTCGATCAGTCTGTGGCTCTGCTCAGGTGTTATGAGAGCCCAGGTTGCTCTGATAGTGGCCTTCAGCTCTTCTGCATTGTTGGGTCTGGCATATCGCATCTTCCTCTTCACAATACCCCATAGATTTTCTATGGGGTTAAGGTCAGGTGAGTTTGCTGGCCAATTAAGAACAGGGATACCATGGTCCTTAAACCAGGTACTGGTAGCTTTGGCACTGTGTGCAGGTGCCAAGTCCTGTTGGAAAATGAAATCTGCATCTCCATAAAGTTGGTCAGCAGCAGGAAGCATGAAGTGCTCTAAAACTTCCTGGTATACGGCTGCATTGACCTTGGACCTCAGAAAACACAGTGGACCAACACCAGCAGATGACATGGCACCCCAAACCATCACTGACTGTGGAAACTTTACACTGGACCTCAAGCAACGTGGATCGTGTGCCTCTCCTCTCTTCCTCCAGACTCTGGGACCCTGATTTCCAAAGGAAATGCAAAATGCAGTCCAGTCCTTTTTGTTTTTAGACACTTCTGACATGGTCTGTTGTTCAAGAGCGGCTTGACAAGGAATGCGACAGCTGAAACCCATGTCTTGCATACGTCTGTGTGTAGTGGTTCTTGAAGCACTGACTCCAGCTGCAGTCCACTCTTTGTGAATCTCCCCCACATTTTTGAATGGGTTTTGTTTCACAATCCTCTGCAGGGTGTGGTTATCCCTATTGCTTCTACACTTTTTTTCTACCACATCTTTTCCTTCCCTTCGACTCTCTATTAATGTGCTTGGACACAGAGCTCTGTGAACAGCCAGCCTCTTTTGCAATGACCTTTTGTGTCATTGCAAAAGAGGCTTGATTTTCCTGCTAAACGAAAACTGAGATCAAGCATCCTGCAATAAAGCAATAAAGCTTATCTGGAGAGAAGATCTTAAAGAAATAGCATAGGACAACGCCTTGCCCTCACACATCTACAGTATGCAACTTTTGTTACGAGTAAGCAGAGCGCGACCGACTTAAAGGTAGATATTTACCCTGCATCCAAAGTTTAAGGTCAGAACTGACGAGTTTGTGTTGGGAGTAACTCTTCTAGTAACTCTTCTAAAGCGATACTGGGACTGCAGTGAACGAAATAATTGAAACTATAAGATAATCAGAATAATCAAAAATCTACAATAAGGAATAACTAATGAGTAATTTCTAATTGGAAGCACAACCTAAGAATAAGAATCATTTAAAATTGGAGTCAGATTAAACGAGTGAAATTAAGTGAACTTAATAGAGACGCTGAAAAGACATACACGCGTTAACCTTCGACTGGGCGTGCCGGATTCTGTTTTTGGGCCGATGCGGGGTTCCTTACACAGTCTTCCCCATGATTGTGTAGCCTACAGAACTAGACTGAGAGACCATTTAAAGGCCTTTGCAGGTGTTTTGAGTTAATTAGCTGATTAGAGTGTGGCACCAGGTGTCTTCAATATTGAACCTTTTCACAATATTCTAATTTTCTGAGATACTGAATTTGGGATTTTCCTTAGTTGTCAGTTCTAATCTTCAAAATTAAAAGAAATAAACATTTGAAATATATCAGTCTGTGTGTAATGAATGAATATAAAATACAAGTTTCACTTTCTGAATGGAATTAGTGAAATAAATCAACTTTTTGATGATATTCTAATTATATGACCAGCACCTGTATAAGTGTCATATTTACCTGTGAACTTCCTATCTGTCCAATAGATAGGAAATATACAGAAATTGAATAAAGTTATCAAACACAAACACTGTACAGTCTTCACTGCATGAATTATAAATTAAATGCAGATTAATCCTTATTAAAGCAACAAATTTCTGTTACTTTTGTTCTTTGATTAACATTAATGACAGACATCACGACATTCACAGACAGTGTGTTCTTGTTTGTCTTGTGGTGCTTGAATGGTTTAAAAGCATTTGCATGAATAAGAGCGTGATCATATCAAGCTGGCCAAGTTATGAAAGAAAAAAAGGATGCTGCATTAATTGCATTCAATATTTTTAACGTTAAACTGAAAAAATAAATCACATATGTTAATTTTGTCAGTCCTAATTATTATACATTTTAATATAATTATTATTTTAAAATCTGGAAAAAAGGCAAAAGGTAGTAATAGCCTTAATCAGTAAAAGCATAAAAGAATTTCCTGATTTAGGGATATATAATTTGCTGTTTGCTGCAAATAACGGTCACCTCGTACGTGGTAAGCCACGGCGATCTGGGAGATGATGTAGGTGCTCTTGGCAAATCCTGCTTCCATAAGGCTCTGATATTTCTGCAGCGCCTCTTTGATCATCTGCAGTTCAGTGTACATGTGTGCCATGAAGAAATCCCTCACCCAGCAGTCTGGCAGAGACAGGGACTTCAGCTGAGAAAGACAAAACAGAGAAGCTATTTCAGTATGTTTGAGAGTCTACTTCAGTGTACTTGCAATGAACTGTAAAGCATGACAGAGCACAGTTGGCTGGGAAAAAAGATGTACCATTTCAATGTTGGTGATGAGATTGCAGAGCTCCAGCCATGATCCCCAGTGCAGAGGGAGAGCGTGTGTCGCAGCGACAAAGATCTCTACTGCCTCCTTCAGCAAATCCAGTTTACGAAGAACCACCCCGTAACTGGTGAAAAACAAGATTAGATTAACAAAAAGTTAACAAGCAGTCCTAGATCATCTTCTTTTTTGGGGGGGCCACAACTCACCATTTGAGAACCAATTTGATACCAGCGTTGGGGAAAGTTACTTTTAAAAGTGATGCGTTACTTATTTATATATAAAAAAAAAAGAGTAACTCATTGTGTTTCTTAGTTACTTTTTATGTAAAGTAATGTGTTACATTTCTTTTGCGTTACTTTTCTTTACCTGGGCTATGTAAATGTAAAAGCCTTTCACA
The DNA here is from genome assembly GCA_036281575.1 of Ancherythroculter nigrocauda. NCBI lineage: Eukaryota > Metazoa > Chordata > Actinopteri > Cypriniformes > Xenocyprididae > Ancherythroculter > Ancherythroculter nigrocauda. The sequence continues at coordinate 7,852,015 of VTFQ01000017.1, read as the reverse complement.
CCAAAAGTGAAATGAATAAGCCTCAGGCTGCAAATTCAAGCCTATACAGTAGAGGGCGCAGCTCAAACAAAGCTTTCGGCTGTGCTGCCGTTCTGGATTACAGAAGAATGGGATGAAGGAAAAAAAGTTCAACACTTACTTCAGCAATACAAAAAAAGAAAAAGAAACACAAATGTGATGTTTATCTAAAGTCATTTTTGCTTATTAGTATGGCTGAACTGGATCATTGAAGGTCAGCAGCAAAAACATTGGTTAATAAAGTGAGATTAAAGACAAAGTAATTTGTATTATTTAACATATTTAATTATTGCAGGTTTGCAGTTGATGCTTTTTATTCATTTTGAGGAATACTGAATCTGGTTTTGTGCAAGCGAGATGAGTAAATGTATGCTCACATTTAGTCTAGAAGTACAATAATCATCATGTTTACACAGCGCACACAACACCTCTGCACCTGAATCAGGACTCAATCAGGATTTCAACATGGGGAAAAGAGGAATCAGTCAATAAATGGGAAAATCGAGTAACTTGAGTTACTTAATTGAAAAAGAAACTCCAATATTCTGTTGTAAATTTAAAGGGGTCATGAATTGAGAAATCAACTTTTCCTTGAGCTTTTGATATATAAGAGGTCATCGTACTCTAAGAATATTCTATAAGTTTCAGAACTTTGTTAGTCCAATAAAAGCTGACACCAGGCCCAGCGAACGACTCATCCCAGAATGTGCCCATTTATGAAGTGCCGCCTCTGCAGAAGCCCCGCCCACTGGCTTGTCAGTGAGATGAAGATGAGGAGAGAAGAGCGATACAGGTCTAAAAATAACATTTCCTTTCAAAGGATCCTAATGCTAGGAATATGGTTATTTATTTTAAACAATGTGAATGTCTCAGTTGAACATTATGTATCTGTATTCGGTATTTCACTGTGGATTATTTGGTTAATCAATCGCATTTCGAGGCATGCTTTGCAAACAGACTTTTATGATATGGACTCGACAGTAATGCAACAACATGTAAGTAACTGTGTTAATTCTAATGCTTGACCTGATATGTAATGATTCATGTGCAGTCAGATGTTGTTTGTCTATGTGTCAGTAAATCAAACCAGTGACTAAACAGTCAACTTCACATTGTTTCTCTAAATAGGAAGACAATAATCTGTTATTTAAACAGTGATTAAATTAGAAACAAGTAATCAAAGAATGCTCCCTTTACAATCGCAGGAGCTGTCAATCAAACAGCACGAGTTTATCAGTGACTGAGTTCTGGACTCGCACCAAAACTCCCATTTTATTCAACAAATCTCTTAATTACATCGCATTTGCACTGTTATGATGAAAGCAATCGTAGTGTGCAGAAATTGAGTTGCAATAACGAGATCGCTGCTTTCATGCACTCAACAACATGTCTGTGATCGGCTACAATGCTCATCACTGCAAACTCTTATGGCACGATCTAAATATAATGCCACAGATCTGAATGCAATGCTATAATCAACACTTTTCACGATTAGTTCACCTTGAGAGCTGTAATAGTAAAAACGTGCTAAAAGTTGGCTGTTTATATGTCAAGTACATGATTGTTTATACCACATTTGTCTGCAAATAAGATAATCAAAGTACAAATCTTTTCTAAATGATGACCATTTTTGATGTAAAAAGCATACTAACATTATAAGTGCAGGCCAGGAAAGATTATAAAACAATAAAACAACAGTTCATGACCCCTTTAAAAGTAATGCGTTAATTTAATAATTACTTGAAAAAGTAATCTGATTATATAACTCGAGTTACTTGTATTGCGTTACATTTGATACATACAGATAAAGCGCAAATCCATCCAGCTCTCCTGCGCTATGTTTTTTGCTCAATTCCTCCCGAAGTTCTCGCAGGGCTTCGTTTCAGACCTGACCCTTTTCCAATGGACCTGCAACCAAATACATGCTTATGATAGGAGCAGTGGAGACCATCTGTGCTGGAGGATCGGTTTAAAATGTTTCTCTTACCAAGGCTATCAACTGTCTCGTCATCCGCTGACTGAGAGAATGAAAAAGTATTTAGGTTCTTCCACATTTCAACCCCAAAGAGAAGAGACAGAAAACATTTACAAAACAATAGTGAAACATCTTACCAGGTAGCGTGAATACATATACAGGAAATATGCTTTCTGACTCCGGCAGCCTCTGAGAAAATATACAGCTCGATCATATTCCTTCAGGTCAAAATATGATTTTGCCAGACAAAGAGCATCCAAATCTTGGGCGTCCTTCTGGAAGAAAGGGAAAGGGAGTCAATGTTTACACTTGCATGTCTTCAGGCAAAACAGATTATCGTCTACACCTTTTATTAACATGCGTCTCAATACACATTTAACCATTTCTTTGTGCTCTGAAAACATCTTATAGTCAGCTCTCAACTGTTTTATACCAGAAACAACAGAAATTCTCACTAGCACAGACATCACAAACATAACTACATCATGCAAAGAGACTCCAGACTGACCTCAGTTAGCTCCGGTGGTGGAGGGATCTCATTCAGAGGAAGAGGATCCAAAGAAAATGCCAGTTCAGATGCCCTTGAACACAAATGACAGGTATATTGTCAACTTTTTAAACACTGCAGCGCAATACATAAAAACTAAATATATATGCAAGGGACTTTATTTATAAACACAGAAAGTACTAAAAAAAAAACGAGATATATACATATACAGTACAGTCCAAAAGTTTGGAACCACTAAGATTTTTAATGTTTTTAAAAGAAGTTTCGTCTGCTCACCAAGGCTACATTTATTTAATTAAAAATACAGTAAAAACAGTAATATTGTGAAATATTATTACAATTTAAAATAACTTTTCTATTTGAATATATTTCACAAAGTAATTTGATGCAAAGCTGAATTTTCAGCATCATTACTCCAGTCTTCAGTGTCACATGATCCTTCAGAAATCATTCTAATATGCTGATCTGCTGCTCAAGAAACATTTAATGTGTACAATTGTACAAAATATTTGTGTACAATATTTTTTTTCAGGATTATTTGATGAATAGAAAGTTCAAAAGAACAGTGTTTATCTGAAATCTAATCTTTTGTAACATTATAAATGTCTTTACTGCCACTTTTGATTGATTTAATGCATCCTTGCTGAATAAAAGTATTCATTTCTTTAATTTCTTTTCAAAAAAATAAAAAACTGACCCCAAACTTTTGAACGGTAGTGTATAATGCTACAGAAGCTTTGTATTTCAGATAAATGCTGTTCTTTTGAACTTTCTATTCATCAAGGAATCCTGAAAAAAAAAAGTACACAACTGTTTTCAACATTGAAAATAATCATAAATGTTTATTGAGCAGCAAATCAGCATATTAGAATGATTTCTGGAGGATCATGTGACACTGAAGACTGGAGTAACGATGCTGAAAATTCAGCTTTGCATCACAGGAATAAATTACTTTGTCAAATATATTTAAATAGTACACAGTTATTTTAAATTGTAATAATATTTCACAATATTACTGTTTTTTACTGTATTTTTAATTAAATAAATGTAGCCTTGGTGAGCAGACGAAACTTCTTTTAAAAACATTAAAAATCTTAGTGGTTCCAAACTTTTGGACTGTACTGTATATACACATACATATATATACACACACACACACACACACACACACACACACACACACACACACACACACACACATATATATATATATATATATAAGATACAGCCATAATTTCTGTTTATTCTATTGTGTTAGCTGTCATGCTAACTAACTGTCACCCAATAAGACAGTGCAATTAAATAACTGGCTGTATTCTTGATATGTGTTGAATTATAAATATAACTGCTCTTACCATTTCACGCTGTGGACGAGTCCTCTTTCCTTACACTGCGCTAGAAATAAGTTGCTTTTTAATTTGAACCAAGTCACAAAACTCACTGCTGTGGGTAGCCGCCATTTTTCATAAATACGTCAAGCACAGCGCAAGAGCTGATTGGTCACTGATGGATCAAAGAAGACCTTTTTCTTACTTCAAAATCTAAAAGAAATGTTATCTTGTTGACTGGCTTGTAATGAAACATCTTATGCCTTTTTATTCGGATACGATGGAATTTCATGCAGGAATCAGTAAGATGAAAAAAAATAATAATGATTTAATTTATTTAAAATGACTTATTGCATTATATTTCAAATAAGTGATGCGGTACTTAATGTGAAAAGTTTTTTTAGTGAATTTTTATCAGAGTAGGTTGATTTAAATCATATTTAAATAACATAAAACCTGAATTATGCAATATATTTAATAATGCAACAGCATGCAGGCCACAGTTTTATTGTAAAATACCCATAAACATACAATGGTGGTCAGAATTATTGGCACCCTTGGTAAATATGATCAAAGATGACTGTAAAAATAAATCTGCATTGTTTATCCTTTTGATCTTTCATTCATAAAATTAGCAAAAATCTAACCTTTTATTGAAGGAAAAGAATTTAAAGTGGGGGAAACTAACATTATGAAATACATGTTTTTCATTTATTGACAACAATTATTGGCACCCTTTTATTCAAAACTTTTTGCAACCTCCTTTTACCAAGATAACAGCTCTGAGGCTTCTTCTATAATGCCAGATGAGTATAGGAGAACACCTGACAAGAGATCAGAGACCATTCCTTCATACAGAATCTCTCCAGATCCTTCATATTCCCAGCTCCATGTTGGTGCTTCTTCTCTTCAGTTCACTCCACTCATTTTCTATAGGGTTCAGGTCAGAGGACTGGGACGGCCATGCAAGATCCAGCAGTATATTTAACAGTGGGCATGGGGTACTTTTTATTCATGTGTGCACCAAACCCATCTGGTGGGTTTGCTGCCAAAAAGCTCTTTTTTTAGTTTCATCTGACCATAGAAGCCGGTCCCGTTTGAAGTTCACAACTGAATATGCTGGAGATTGTTTCTGGATAAGAGCAGAGGATTTTTCTTGAAACCCTCCTGAACAATATGTGGGGATGTAGGTGCTGTTTGACTTTTTTTAGGCTTTCTGAGACCCAAGACTCAACTAATCTCTGTAATTCTCCAGCTGTGATCCTTAGAGAGTCTTTGTCCTAGTGATTTTTACTCAATTCACCAGTGACGTAGTGATTTTTGATCACGTCACTTAAGGTGTGGTTATGAGTGTATCTGATGACCCCTCCCCCCCTTTTGTAATACGGGGCACCAGTTAAGAATAATATCTTAACAATAGAAGAAAGTCATGCCACGCTGGGCTGGAGGATGCTGAACTTCGGTTGCGCCAAGAGGGTCCTTTAGGATGGAGTGGGCAGCTGGGTCAGATTAATCTTCACAGGTTCCTTTGCAGGCTGGCTGCGTCGCTGAGGAGCCGTGGCGTGCGGTACAAGCAATGTCTGCCAATGCAGCGGTCCTTTGTGGACAGGACTGCGCTGCAGGAGCCGTAAGGGTCAGATGAAGTCCCTCAATGCTGGGGCCCTTTTTGCAGCTAGAGTGCAGCTGGAAGCAATGTAAAAGGTTTTGCTCGTGAAAGCTTCACCTTAAACGTCTTGTAGTCTCTTTCCTCGTCAGGTCAGAAACTCAGGACGTGGAGTGTCTGTTAAAGTGTGATTGGCCAATGTTATGTGAAGCAGCCCCGGTGTTGCCCACCCTAGTGTGGAACTCATTTGCATAGCATAAAGTACAGTGTTAAAATAGTGTCTTTAACATTTTACCCATGCATTATTTCTTTACCAAACCTCATTCAAATTATTAAAGGCATCGTAGGTAACAGATAGACACCAAACACGATATGAAATGGTTAAATCATAGTCCATGCATTTGTTTATCTGTTAACAGGTCTGTCCTGTTGTTTTAACAGTCAGTAACCATTAACATAAACTGTGCTTTGCATGAAGATGGAGTGGATGTGATGCAGTTTAGATCAAATTAAGACCTCCAAACATAGGTATGAATGGATTTAGATAGATCTCTGTGGCCTCTCTTTATTTCAGTCACTGCTGCTCCATCCAGGGGGTCCTGAAGGAATTTTTTATGGCAGTCCTTGCCTAAACCTTAGGAATGAGTTTGGTGGTTAGAGTCAATGTGTCGTCCAACGAGAAGTCCTCTCCTTGGTTTTGGTGGGTGCAGAAGGTCCCCCTTCCTGCTCTGGAAGAGGTGTCTGGTAGTTGTCCTAACATCTTATCTGATGTTGCTGAACATTTGTTTATGTTCATTCACCAAAGATCCAATCACGGTGTGGCACATCTTCTAGCACACCAGCAGTTAGAGAGGGGCCCTGTTGTAAACTGGTCCCTGGAATGCCATCTTGACTGTTGTTCACAACAGGCCACTCAAACTCTCCTCCTTACTGTGCATTAGGATGATTTAGACACACGTCATCTTCCAGGCATTTGTAACATCTTTAGTTGATTGGAACTTCTTAATTATTGCCCTGATGGTGGAAATGGGGATTTTCAATGCATTAGCTTTTTTCTTATAGCCACTTTCTATTTTGTGAAGCTCAACAATCTTTTGTTGCACATCAGAACTATATTCTTTGGTTTTACTCATTGTGATGAATGATTACGGGAATTTGGCCTATGTGTTTACACATATTTGTACTCCTTTGGAACAGGAAGTCATGGCTGGACAATTTAATGTTCCTAGTCACCCTGATGTGCTAAAAAATTTAAATATGAATAGGTATATACTTCAAAGATATTTTACTTATAGGAATTTCTAGGGGTGCCAATAATTGTGGCCAATGTGTTTTAGAGAAAAACATTTATTTCATAATGTGATTTCCCCCCCACTTTCAATTATTTTCCTTCAATGAAAGGTTAGAATTTTACTAATTTTATGAATTAAAGATCAAAAGGATAAACAATGCAGATTTATTTTTATAGTCATCTTTGATCATATTTACCAAGGGTGCCAATAATTCTGACCACCATTGTATATGTATGTTTGTCACATGCATAGCCATTGACGTTGATGTGTGAACAAAACATATTTAAGCATGTAAATTTCCATAAACAGGTGGTTTATGGAAATTCAGATGGTTTATCCAAAGCAGCCTCTTAGACCGCTTTAATCTACCAAAATGACTGTAGGCTACTCTTCCTTACTCTGCCTTTAAAGTTCCGTCTGTTGTTCATTATGATTACGGAGCCCCTTGTTTGCCCCTTTCCAGGAACTGGAACATAATCACGCACAGCTGAGGTTGGTCAGGTTCTGTGGTTGCAGTGAGATAAAAATGAGTACCTAAATTTTAGTGTCATTATAACCCTTGTATCTATATTGGTTTGTAAATACTGACAGTGTGTATATAACAGGACACATCCCTGAACTTCAATAATTAAAGTCAACTTTATAAAAAAAATAAAATAAAAAAAAAGCAACAACAACAACCTGTTAGTCATCAGGCAGCATCCTCCTCCATAGCTTGAATCAGATGTGTTGGAGGAGCTTAGTTCATTAATAAGGGCTGAATTGAATGCAACCAATGTGTCATCGCTGGAGGAGGATTTGAAAGGTTTTGTATAAAAAATGACTTCATCTAGGAAATGACTACAACACCTGTGGTTTACAAGATTGTGAAAGAATAATTACAGGACAAATGCGTTACACATGGCTTTGCAGCAGACAGATGATCTTAAAGGGATAGTTCACCCAAAAATGAAAACTGTCATCATTTACTCACCCTCATGTTATTCCAAACCTGTTTGAATTTCTTTCTTCTGCTGAACACAAAAGAAGATATTTGAAAAATGTCGTAATCATATAGTTGATGGAACGTATTGACTTCTGTAGTATTTTTTTTCCTTATGGAAAGCAATGGGGTCCATCAACCCGTATTCTTCAAAATATCTTCTTTTGTGTTCAGCGAGAAAGAAAATCACACAGGTTTGGAACAACATGAGGGTGAGTAAATGCTGACAGTTTTCATTTTGGGGTGAACTATCCCTTTAAGTGGGCAAAACAGTGTGTGTGTTTGTACAGGTTTGGCTATAGACCTACTTGTCTTCTTTTACATATATTGTTATATTATGACAGCCGGCTGGTGAGGACATACTGGTCCTCACTAGTTAAAAAGGCTTGTAATTGTAAATCGGCCAAAACATGTTTTTTATTTAGCTATGTTTTGTACAGGTTTCTGTGATGGTTAGGTTTAGGGATAGGGGTTAGGTGGAAAGTATCATTAACCTGAATATAAAATAGCCTATAATAAAATCAGTGAAAGTCCTCACTAAAATAGTAACACAAACTTGTGTTTATATATGTGATAGGCTATAAAATGTTCTTTTAAATGGATCAAACCTTCAGTTTAATGTTGAAAAAACTGTGATCTGTGTGACTGATTAGCATATCTGATAACAAAGATAGATACAGAGCAAGTGTTAATCATCAGGATGTTGAATATGACACATCATAACACATTTAGCCTAGCCTACTAAACAAATATGTCTTTTGTTCGTAGGCTCGTGGAACAGCCGCTATGTTTGTGAGTTTTTGTGGTTAACTCCACCCCTTCACCCTTGCCTCTTTTAGTCAATAGTTAGTCACTACTAGACGCTGTTCGGACGCACAGGTAAACAATGCAAATTTGTGTTTTTTTGGTTTTATGAGGAAAAAGTTTGTATAACAGCAATGATTTCATGTAAAACGTCAGACAGTCGACAGTGTATTGGAAGCGTTCTAATCTTGTCGCGTCACTCCTTTGCCTCATTCAGTTTGACGCTGTTTCTTTCTCAGGTGTGTGGCTGATGATGGATTTAAAGGATAAAGTTGCTGTGGTGACCGGAGCAGCTCAGGGTTTGGGCAGAAGCTTTGTCGAAATACTTCTGAAAAATGGGTCAAAGGTAGCCTAATATAAAATAATTTTTTAAAAAAATTATTTAAAACGTTTTTTGTTCGTATTTGTACAAACGCCAAGTACAGCAAATTAACCATCTTATAAATCATTTCAGTGCTGTGAAGACTCAAAGGCTTTCAAGTGTTCTTTTTTAAGTCAGGGCGTCCTCGCGCCGCTGTGTGTTCCACGTAAAAGCGTTCCAGATACGAATGCGCGGCACAGAATGACAAATACACGAGTTCACTAGGTAGGAAAAAAAAATCGGAAAGTCTACTGAGGATATATTAAAAAACATACACTGGACCTTAGACAAGCAAAAAGTTCTGTTTTAAATACACCGCAGAAAGAAAAAAAGGGCCAACACCAGTCTCGTTCTGGATAGCTGGCTGCTGGGAAAGTTGAAGTGATGCATATAAATTATTAATTATGCAGTCGGTGTCCTTTCGTAACGTTTGAGCTTTTATAAATCTCGTTGCTTTGTACATTTAAAAAACATTAGTGATTAAACAGGCAAAATCATTTCTGGAAAAAACAACAAAAACAAAAAAGCAACAAAGTTGAACCTGACATTGCAAACACACTCGTTACATAAGCAAGTATTGCGCATGGTAATAATTGGCTGCGATAAGATTGGCGTCAAATGGGGTCAAAGTTAAAAAACGTTATGGTGACCTGTGATAGTATAGACTAAAATTTAGTGACCTATCGAATTCTGTGACCGTAGTAGGCGTTGTTGTCACCGAACTGTTAAATCTCTGTCATCAAATTTGATTATGTTGTATGTGCGCCTGAACAGGGATTGACTTTTACAGTTCATTTAGATACTAAGTCCTGACACTACAAGGGTTTAATTCGAATTAGAGTTCATGTTGTTATTCCTTCAAAATGTTCTGTTTTCAAAAGTAAGGTTGACCCATAAAAAGGGTACACAATTTAAAATCTTATATATAGATTGTAATAATAAATACAAAATATTAGCTTTTATTTTCATTTTTTAAAGTCCCCCGTAGTAATTAATTGTATCCCTTAAAAATCATCTTTGATCACCAAAAAGACACATTTAAACATTTTTTCATGTGAAAAAACATCATGCCTTAAAATAGTTTGAATGTAACTCTACACCCTTGCTTTATTTAATATACGTGGATATATGAATATGCTAATTAGCCCCGCCTCCACTCACTCGCACTCACTCAGAGATCCACTCGATCACCTTACTGAGGTAAACGCTGCACAATGGTATCGCTTTTTACCACGTCGGACGCATAACGGTAATTAATGATTAACCTTTTGCTTGACTACATTATCAAACAGCTAATAATGTGTTGCTAATGTTACACAAACCATGTTCCCATTTGTGAGTCAGACAGCTGCCTTCTAACAATCAGTATCCTTAGAAACGCTTTGAACACCTTAACGTCAGTGGAAAAAGGCAAATAGTTCATCATAACAATGTAATATACATCATACACCCACTAAATTGCTAAATCTACCCGATTTTTCATATCAACAGAAAAATATACCGGGATAACCTGGCTTCTCTTGAGACTTCAGAGCGGTCATAGTTAATGATATGCTGAAGCCCGCTGGCCTGTTGACGTGATTGGTTACAAGGCAGTTTGTGACGTCAGAAACACCACCGATTTCAAACTGCTTCATTGTCTTTTTTCACTGCAGTTTTAAAGAGAAAATACTCAGAAATGGTGTTGACAGATGAATTTGCACATGGTTTGTCTTAAAGCATATTAAAACACCACATAGACATATAAACAACATTAAAAACTTGATTTTCACCACTGGGGGACTTTAAAATCAAATCAATCATTAATATATATATATATATATATATATATATATATATATATATATATATATAATATATTAGTATATAATATGGCCAGCAAGTTATCCTCTTTGAGAAAAAAAAGATGAAATTAAAATTGAATGAGGAATACTAAACTTTACTATAGGCTTCTGTATTGTACAGTACTGTACTATAATAGCTTACACTGATTTGACTTTATTTGATTACAGGTGGCTTTAATTGATGTGAATAAATCAGTTGGAAATGAATTGAAGGCCACACTTGATGAGGAGTATGGACGTGACAGAGCTGAATTTTATGCTGCTGATGTCTCATCGGAGGAAGATTTTAAAGGTCTTTCAACACTTAAGATATGTTTTATTATCTGGAAATGATTACATGACCTTGTGACTGATATGGCGTAGCAGAAGCAGTTACAGGACAAACAACTTCACAGCACATGAAAGAGATTGTGGATATCCCATGAATGCTTCACATTTTCTTTTACAGGAGTTTTTGAAAAAATTATAGAAAAGTTTGGCCGCATAGACATTGTGTGCAACAATGCAGGGATCATCAATGAAAAGCAGTGGGAAAAGACTATTGCAATAAACCTGGTAGGAGTCTATCCGTATGTCTATCTATCTATCTGTAAAAATACACATAATTTTGATAAGGCTGATTTGGAAAAACAGGTGTCTTTAAAAGGTTTATATTCTTGCAAGAAGGTCAAATCAAACATTCAGAGATGCTCTGCAGTGTCAAGACACAAAAAGACAATAGGGTCTGGCTGCAGACTTAAAGGATTAGTTCACTTTCAAATAAAATTTTCCTGATAATTTACTCACCCCATGTCATCCAAGATGTTCATGTCTTTCTTTCTTAAGTCGAAAAGAAATTAAGGTTTTTGATGAAAACATTCCAGGATTATTCTCCTTATAATGGACTTCAATGGGCACCAAATGGTTGAAGGTCAAAATTACAGTTTCAGTGCAGCTTCAAACGACGAGGAATAAGGGTCTTATCTAGTGAAATGATTGGTTATTTTGGAAAAAAATGTAAATGTATATGCTTTATATAAACAAATGATCGCCTTCCAAGTGGTTCCACCAAAACCGCATTTCCGTATTCTTCAAAAAGCTTACGCTGTATGTCCTACACCTTCCCTATTCAACTTACGGAACGGACGCAGCGCCAGTTCCATTTTTTTCGGTAAGTAGAATAGGGAAGGCATAGGGCATACAGCGTAAGCTTTTTGAAGAATACAAAAGTGCGGTTTTGGCGGAAGCACGTGCAAGGCGATTATTTGTTTATATAAAGCATATACATTTACATTTTCTTTTTTGAAAATGACCGATCGTTTCGCTAGATAAGACCCTTATACTTCGTCTGGTATCGTTTAAAGCCCTCTGAAGCTGCACTGAAACTGTAATTTTGACCTTCAACTGTTTGGTGCCCATTGAAGTCCACTATAAGGAGAATAATCCTGGAATGTTTTCATCAAAAACCTTAATTTCTTTTCGACTTAAGAAAGAAGGACATGGACATCTCGAATGACATGGGCGTGAGTAAATTATCAGGAAAACTTTATTTGAAAGTGAACTAATCCTTTAAGGGGCGAGCGGAGCTCCACTCAAGGGCGGAAATGCGTCACCTCCACTAGTGGAGCTAGCTACAGCTATGGCCGCTGGGCATGTGCACATCAATGTTGCGTCATTTAATTACTGTATTTGCATTATTGTAAGGGTAGGTTTAGGGTTGGGGTAGATGTAAATGTTAATAAAACACAATCTGATAAATAGTAATTTTATTAATTGTTATTTTATTGTGAGATTTTGCCTCACTATGTTATTTTAACACAAGCCATCAAAACATAGATTACGCCTAGTCGTCATGCAACATCAGTTAACACTTGTGAGATAAAATTATTTAAGTGGAGGTGACATATTTCCCGTTCGAGAGTGGAGCTCCACTCGCTCATGGTCTGCAGCCAGACCCACCTCCAAAAAAAGGAAGTCACAGTCACATAGGCCACCACAGTCCTCCACAGTGGATGGGTAGGGACTTCTTGTTAATCAAACAAAGCAACTCCTTACATGGTATTTAGTTAAACTGCAAGTGTTGCTTACACATAGAAAAAGCTGCATATAGATTTCACAAGGTTGAGCCTCAAAAAACACATTCACAAGATAACCAGAGGGGGTATTGAACCGTCTCACACCCGTTTGGTTTCAGTTCCTGTATATTAAACAAAACATCCTGCACAACTGCACAATTTACTGTCTGTCGTTCAATCTGTTTTTTCTTCATCTGAATGTTTTGTTGGTCATTTCAGGGTGGAGTGGTCAGGGGCACGTATCTTGCTCTAGAACATATGAAGAAGGAAAATGGTGGTAATGGAGGAGTCATTGTCAACATTGCATCGATGGCAGGTTTGATACTGTCTCTATAAATAAATAAACAGAAGTGGAATTTAAAAGACAGGATAAAAATGTTGTAATGAATTGATTCTTAGATGTATAAACTATCTGTGAAGTTAAATGGATAGTTCATCTAATTCCTGAATTCTGTCATCTTTTACTCATTTGAACAATCAACATGTTCATGCACAACGGCGTTCAAAAAGTCGCTTTCCAAAACCTTCACCTTCTCTGTTCCTCTTTGGTGGAATGAGCTGCCAACCTACACACCGCGTGTGTGAGAACATTGTGTCTTTCAAGAAGCAGCTAAAGACACACCTCTTCCGCAAGCACTTAACCACCTCACACACACACTCACAATATTATATTTCTATTATTTTTATTATAATAATAAATCTGTCATTGTTTATTGCGAATATTGTTAAACTCTTTGACAAATTATTTTTGTTCCTCTTTTGTATGTTGCTTTGAATAAAAGCATCTGCTAAATTATTTAAATGTAAAATTTACCTCATGTTACTTCAACCTTTCTTGTGGAACACAAATTAAGATATTTTGAAGAATATTTCCACTGTTTTTGTCCAGCACCATACAAGAAAGAAAACCATATAAGTTTGGAACAGCATGCAATATATGAGTAAATGATTTTAATTTTTGAGTGAACTATCACTTTAAGGACATGCCTTGACTGAATCTTTGCATTTTGGCTGCAGGTCTGGGGCCTTTGCCAATGGCGCCCATCTACACAGCAACTAAACATGGCGTGGTGGGATTTAGCCGTGCCATGGCAGTATGTATTTTGTCTTCAGTTTGGGTGGCAAAAAAATAATGCATAAAGCATTCAAATCTTTTTGTGGAAAAGAATGTCTTTGACACTTTTCTTTAATTGCATATGTCAAATAGGCCGTTTCCAAGATGGTTGACTATGGGGTGAGAATCAACATCCTCTGTCCGTGGTTTGTGAAGACCAGTCTTCTGTCCTTCTTGAATTCAGAAGAGCATACTGGAAATTTTTTTCCATTGAAGGGTTTAACGGAGATGATGATGGAGAACCACGGCTGTCTGGAGTGAGTTAACACATTTATCCTTCCTCCCAGGAGAGAGATACATAACAGACAGAGCAAGACCATGAATTTAAAGGGTTAGTTCACCCAAAAATGAAAATTCTGTCATTAATTATTCACACTTGTTCCACACCGGTAAGATCTTTGTTAATCTTCGAAACACAAATGATGATTTTTGATGAAATCCAAGAGCTTTCTGATCCCTCATAGACAGCAACGCAATTACCACTTCCAAAGCCCAGAAAGGTAGTAAAGACATCATGTGACCACAGTTGTTCAACCTTAATGTTATGAGGTGATGAGAAAACATGAACAGCGTAGGAGACTGACAGGGAAGAGAAGAAATTGTTGGATAAAGTTACTTTTGTTTTTGTGCACAAAAAGTATTCTTGTCACATCATAACATTAAGGTTGAACCATTATGGGGGATCAGAAAGCTCTTGGATTTCATCAAAAATATCTTAATTTGTGTTACGAAGATGAACGAAGGTCTTGCGGGTTTGAAACAACATGAGGGTGAGTAATGACAGAAATGTAATTTTTGGGTGAACTAACCCTTTAACTTTTAAAAACATTTCTATACATGACAGGTTTTGTATAGTCATGTGATTGTAATTTCATTACAGGGTTGATGCTGTTGCCAAGGCCTTTCTTGTTCTTGTGAAAGATGAGAGCAAGAATGGAGAAGTTCTGATAATTGAGCCTGAGGGAGCAGCTTTTGTCTCCCTTCCTCAACGGGGCAAAGACTTTCCATCTACTCCAGTCAGTCTACAGTAGCCAATCAGCTTCTTCATCTGACACTGGCGTACCTGTCTGAGCCCCTGGATGGGTTTTAATTTGGCATTAAAGCTTTTGCCAGAGCTTGTATGCTTTTATCTGGCTTGCCAATCAAGATATTTTAAGAAAACCCACCCAATTCAAGGCAAAATATAAACCTGAGACCTTCTACTATAAATGGCCTTATAAAAAGATACTTTTGACTAAATCAACCAGTATAAAGATTAACTAAAGACTAAAAGATCTGATTTATTCTTTGGTGCTTTTTTTTTTTGATTGTTACAACCATGAATTTCAGCATTTCCTTTGGTATACATTTGCTTTTATGGCACCATATACTTGAACTGATGAGATTATATATATATATATATATACACACACAAAAAAAACATTTTTGTTAAAATTTACCTCAATCACAAAATATTTTGAATATGTAATTCTCTTTTTCAGTAAATAAGCTACTTCGTGTAATATCATGGTTGTGTTGAAAGTTCTTTGGTTTTCCTTGGGTGAAATTCTGATCTCTTAGAAAAGTGAATAACATACATCCTTAACTTGGACATATTGGATTTTTAGCACAAACAGTGCTGAACAAGTTAAATACTTAAGTTTAGAAAAACAAACAGCAGTAAATGAAATACTAAAATACTGTAGTAAACTTGTCTTGTATACGTTGACCAATAAATGTTTTTGTGTTAATTTATTAAGGAGCTGTAACTCGAACAAGAACATGACAGCATTGCAAATATTCTGAAATTGTGGTAGGCTAAAAAACAAAACAAAAAAAAACCCTAATATTATACAAACATAAGTGGAACAGATTCAGATGTTAATCTGAAAATATACATTAATTATACAACAATACTGCAAATGTTATTGCAATAAAGTATATTCAGTCGCTTCCACTGTCACTGTCATCATCGCCATCTTCCTCCTCTTCTTCTTCTTCTTTACCGTTTTCCTCAGTTGTGTCTAAAAGGCCGGCAAAGAAATTCTGTCCCGTATCAAAAGCTTTATTACTCAGAGCTTTGAGGCGTCTGTCTTTTTTCTTTCTACGTCGATAATCGGTGACTATCATATCGGGTATGCTGGAGATGTCCCAGAATTTGATCAGCTCGTCATGAGCGCAGCTCGCCAGGAAACGTGCGTCTCTAGATCGTGCAATCTCCTCTATGGCTTCGCCGACATGCTGTCCGATACTGCCCACCACACGGTTGGGCAAGATACTGATGGCTCTGCAAAATAAAGTATTTAATCATTTCACTGGATGTGTCACCCTGAGCTGTCTTTCTTAAAGACCTCCAGTGGTGAAAATCAGGTTTTTAATGTTGTTTTAATTGTCTATGTGGTGTTTTTAATATGCTTTTAGACAAACCATGTGCAAATTCATCAGTCTACATCATTGCTGAGTGTATTTTCTCCTTAAAACTGCAGTGTATCAAGGACTCAAACACGTGGTTTGAAATTGCTTCTCTTTCCTACCGTCACATTATTAGCTGTTTGATAATGTAGTCAAGCCAAAGGCTAATCATATCAATGACTGTTATGTGTACGTCGTAGAGAGCGATACATAAAACGCATTAACATTCTGATACATCAACTTGTAGATGAGCCTGTACAATTCACTCTTCCTCTTCTCCTGAATCAGTTTCTGGTTCAAACATATATGGACGAATTAAACCAATATTTCCACTTGTCATTGAGTAGCATTTACTACAGTAAAGTTGACCGAGTGTATCAGGTAGTCTGAGATTGTGTGACTGAGTGGAGGCAAGACTAATCAGACTAATTTGCATATTCATGATACTGCGTACAGTTACATTCAAGCTATTTTAAGGCATGAAGAAATTATTTCCACAGAAAGAAACATTTAAATGTGTAATTTTGATGATCAAAGATGAGATTTAAGCAAGCGGCAACCTCCCCCTTTCTCTCGTGAAGCCAATACGGAAGTAACTTAAACTGCGATTCATCGACTGGCCGCTAGGGACAGGCTCCAAAAGAGAGCAGAATCCCATGTTAAATTGGCCAAGTTTATAGCAGAAAAAAACATGTTTACAAGTTGGTACAAATTGTGGTTTTGGTCTATACTGCTATTTTTGCCCTTCATGACAACTCTGAGGGGGGTGAATTTTTTTATAACTTATCCGTTTAAATTATATTAAGCCTTAAAAGTTCTGCATAATTAAGGGCGTGGTCACTTGAGTGACAGGTAGAGTGCGCTGCTGTCTGAGCCGTCATGTTACCTCAGCTGCCGCTGAATTTGGCATCTCAGCCGTTTTTGTGCTTTTTTTCTCGATTATTTTATACAATTATAAAATATGGCTTGCTGCATAATATTCGAGACTGATGTGTGTCTGTGTAGATGTGCATGCATGCGGAAGAGAACAGAACACACGTTGTTGGATCGTGGCTTAAAGTTTTGATTGCGAGATTTAACGTTACTACAATGACAAAACCAGGAGGATATACAACTCTGACAGCACTGCTTGGATATTATAACTAAAACTGCTGCACTATTTTGAAAAAAATATACTTTGGACACGGGCTCATTTGTTTGTTAGATACGATCGCTGCTCAGATTGCATCCTTTCTTGAAGAACGATGACAGAGAGCAGATCATTCAGAATAAATGTGAAATGTTTTTTTTGTTTTGTTTTGAAATGGACATTTATATTTTACCCAAGTGTCAGATTGGATTCATCTCGCGATCTCTATTATTAAGGTATGAAGTCCCATTTGATGTTCCATGTTGTTATTTGCACACCCAACACAAATTACTGGTGTTGGAGCATCTATATCTTAAAAAAACACCGTAAATTGACAGTAAACCTTTATAACTTTCTGATGTTAAAACTTATCTTTATTAATAATTTAGATAGTATCTAGATAGATAGATCCTTTGCTTGCTAACGTGGTCACGTCGAGCTAGGTGGGCGTGGTTTCAGCAACCAATCACATCAGCTCAAACCACCTCCCCGCCTCTTTGCCCATTTTCAGTTATCCGGGAGTGACGTGCGGTGACGCGCAGCTAAGATGGCCGCGTCCTCATTTTCGCTTCAAAACTGCTGTTCAGAACTCTATGGGTGACGTCACGGACGCTACGTCCATATTTTTTTTTACAGTCTATGGATTTAAGGCATAAAATCATTGACTGCAGGGGGACTTTAAGGCTTGCTCACACCCAAGGACAACTATAATAATAAGTACATTAGCATCTATGGTAGGAAGGATTTTTGTTTGACAGTATATTTCGTTCATCAGCTGGAAAAAAAAGAAAATGTCATTCTGAAAACCAATCTGACATTTTTCATGTGGCCCATTCACACCAAGAACAATAAATATAACAATATTAGTAACAAAATATCTGTTCCAAAAGTGCCTCACCTGATCACCCCATCAGTAGAAGCAGCACACAGTACGCTGTCTGTAATGGGGACGATACAGTCCAAAGACTCGGCCTGAACTGCAAAACGGTCACTGGTGGCACCAAAACCATTCCAGTTAAAAATGTATACTGTGCCCTCACTAGATCCACAAACAACTTTACGGCCTCTCTGTGGCAAAAAAGAAGAAGGAGTTTTGATTAAAACTACATTACCCACTTTATTTTTAACATTAACAGTGGCCACATCCATTTTTACTAGGGCTGGGACAATACTATCAATGCATCGCAATCAGTGGATAATTTCTGATATCCTCCAAATGCATTGCAAATCGATTCCGAGCTTAGTTTTTAACAGCACATGGTGCTCTAGGCTATTTTTTAACCACATGCTCAAATGCTCACGTGCATTGTCACATTTGAAATTCTTGCACTGCTCTGCTGTACTCCATTATGCATTGCTCTGTATGTTGTTAGGATGACAAAAAGGTTTAAAAGTTACATTTTTAGCCTGGTCTGCCTCAGCGCCAGTCAGTGTCAAAATGATTGTGATGGCCAATAAAATCAAAGTGGGCAGGGTTTACTGTTCACAGAAACAGATAGTGAATTCCAGCATGAAGCGTACGTTTAACATTGAAAGAGTGAGGTAAAATGTAAATGGCGAAACATTTAATACATCAACTTATTTACAAAAGAAATATCAAACGACCGACAGTAACATGCAGTGATGCAAACTACTCAACTTTTTCTCAAATATGGCCAGTTTTGAATTGAAAATTTACACGATTCATGTAATTCCTAATATAATATTCCTAATATAATATAATTACATGTAATTCATGTAATATTAGGCATACAAATAAAAGTGCATGTGTGCATATTTTAATGGAAATTAATGTAAATATTATTTGCAAATAGTTCAAAACTATTATTTCTCAACTAGAATTAGACCTAGAATTTCCTTCACTGTTCTATTTCTTTATACTTGATAAAAAATAGCCCCCCCCCCCCCCCCCCCCAATTGTTCAAGACCTGGTTACAGCCTTGGTTTGTTTAATTCTCTAGTTCACAACACTGTAAACAAAGCAAAAATATAGAAAATAGCCGCACACGTCATGTCTAAAATGTTTTTGTTAATTAGCAATGCTGACATTGTTTAGACTCACTTTCATAATAGAAACGGAGGTAAGATCTCCATTTTGGAATTCAGAAAGCAGTTCAAATCTTCGTCTTTTTATATTGAATACACCCATAGTGCCATCACCACTGAAAAAAAAAAAGAAAAGGAAAAAAAACAGTGATAGATATACAGCCATGAAAAACATCAGATTTTATCAAATTTAAACATTAGATGAATAAGTATTTGCACACCTTAAATAGGAAGAACATTGCATTACATAAAATATTATGGCAAGTGTCCTTTTGTTTAAAGAAAGCATAAAGCAAAAAATTGGTTAATTAGTGCCTAATTCTGAATCTAAAAAGGCACGGAAAATGAATAACACATTCTACGGAGCCCCTAGAGGGACGGGATTTCACTTATCACGTGAAGATAGTAAGGAAAGATGACTGACAGGACATTAATATGGATATTTCAAGTTTTAAATATGTATTTTTTGCTTCACTGGAGCTGTATGGATTACTTTTATGATGGATGGATGTGCTTTTTTGGGCTTCAAAATATTGGTTATTATTCACTCCCATTATTGGAAGAGCCAGGATATTTTTTAATATAACCCTGATAGTGTTTGACTGAAAGAAGAAAGTCACTTACACCTAGGATGGCTTGAGAGTGAGTAAGTTTTGGGATGATTTTCATTTTTGGGTGAACTATCCCTTTAGGTTTAGCTGTCACCTATAGGACAACTGCAAAATTACTACACATACTGTATCGGTCTCTTTACAATGCACTCTACGATTTCTCTGTATATCTATGAGAATTTTCAAGAACAACTTAATTTACAATGCTTTCAGGAAACAGCCGGTAATCGTGCAACCGTTTCTATGATCTACTTAGGCGATGCTTTTGAGAAACGCAGCCCTGAACGTTACAGAGAGACTGGGTCCCGCAATATGTAAAATATGTGAAAAATGTGTTTTTTCAAAAAATGTGTTGAACATTCAAGCATGAAAACCTATTCTAAAAGACCCCAAAAACAACATCAATGCATAATAGGTCCCCTTAAACAGTACCTGGAAGTAAGCAGTGTCCTTTTAGCCTCGTCAATGGCGATATCACTAATATAATCCTCATGGTGCTTCAGATCCATAAACTGATGTTCCTTTCCTCATATCCCAAACCTTCAGCGTTCCCTCATCATCTCCTGTCGCAAATATATTCTCATCAACCAGCAGCAGGGCATTGATGGGGACCCTTAAAAATGATCAAAAACATCAATTACTTTGCTGTTCAAAGAACTCTGTGATAACATTTCAGCTTTACTAATACGACCAGATTAACTTTTCAAGAATGGCTTTATAAAAATGAAGAGGAATATCAGATACCCGTGAGCTTTCGGGATGCGTGTCACTAGTTTTCCAGCCTCCACATCCATGATGTGAACAGCCTTGTCTTTAGACACGCTGAACAATTCTGAAGAACAGAGAGGAGAGAAATCACTGGTAACTGCTATATAGAAACGAGTTAGCAAAACCCAAAAACAAGTTAGCATTTTAGCACTTTCGGTTCCATCATCTCAAGCCAATGGGTTTTTTTTTAATGGGTTTTTGGTTAAATCGCTAAAAATAAGGTCTGTGGTTAACACAAGCTCAAGATATTTTCACATTTTGTTTTACAACAAAATACATCAGTAATACCGCCCATGTGATTTTTTTTTTTAAAGCTTTTACACGTCATGAAAAGGGCGGTTTCTAACAAGTGGCTAAATGGCACTACAGAGGTTGTCAGGGACATTAAACTCATCTACACACTAGTCCCCTTTCACAGCCTCTTAAAGTGACGTGATATGTAGCCAAGTATGGTGTCCCATACTTGGAATTTGTGCTCTGCATTTCAGAGTGAGTAGTGAACACACACACACACCCAGAGCAGTGGGCAGCCATTTTTGCTGTGGTGCCTAAGGAGTGGTTGGGGGTTAGGTGCTCAAGGGCACTTCAGTTGTGGGTAATGAGAGTGGAATAGAGCACTGTTCATTCACTCCCCCACCTACATTTCCTGCCGGTACTGAGACTCAAACGCGCAACCTTCAGATTACACGTCAGACTCTCTATCCATTAGGCCACAACTGCCCGTAGTGTTTATAATCACGCTCTTGCAAACTCAAACTTTCAGCAAAAATGTTTTTTGAAGAATAATGTGGTGACATTGAAGTCATGTGACTGTAGTGTAGTTCGTTTTTAGCCTACGCTTAGCTTCTTCAAGTTGTGTTCATTTGAGAAGATTATTGTGATGGACAAAACGTGCAAGAATCAAACTTTTGTTGGTCACAGACCTTTTTTTCTGCAATAATTTATAAGCCAATGGAAGAACCCTAGTTAAAAAAAAAAAAAACCTATACCAATCTATATTTGAAATACATTTTATACCAAGTATGCTTCAAATCCATTAACATATTTATTGACATATCACTTCAGACTTACTGTTATAAAACTAAAACTTTATTTGAAGTATTTCTTTATTGCACAATGCACATTTCCTAATATTATGCCTAAAAAGTGTTCTGATATCACTATTAATAAGGATTGTATGATCTTTGTATAATATCAGTCTTTAAATGCAAGATCTTTAAAGTGTACCTAAAGTATACTTGTAACAGTTCCACTTTAGCACAATCAAATATACTTCAGTATATCTTTAGTTGGACCTCAGCACTATTTCCGCACAATTAAAGTGCATTAAATACAAAACGAGTTGTTCCAATTTAGCAGCAGTTTAGTATACCAAAAGTACAATTGCATTGTATATTTATTTAGCACTATCCTATTGGTTTTCTGTTGAGGGATCAAGGTGATGCCAACTTCCAGTTTGTCCTATATATATATAAACGTCCTCCCTGCAGCACTCTGTTGTCAGTGTTGGGGAAACTCTAATAAACACTGTAATGAATGTAAAAAAAGCAGCTGCTCACTCTGTCCATCACTGGAGAAGAGCACTTTCCTGCAGGACTTGAGATGATGTCCTGATGACCACAGCTCTTTGTTTGCTCCTTCAGTGCAGGAGTATGAATACCTGCAAACCAGAGAGAGATGAATTTATGCTGAACTGCACCAGTACACTCCTGTCAATTGTCTATTTAGATTTGATTTACTGTATTTCAACAACATATTAACTAGAATCCTACTCCTTTTGATCACCGAATTTCCAAATTCCATGACTTTTCCTGGTGTTACCAAATAAGAATTAAAGAGTCACCATGAAATCAAAATTAACAATTTATTTTTATTTTTTTTTTTTATGGTATATTGCAGTATTTATTATAAATTATTTTTCCATGCAAGTCTTTTTTTTTTTTTCTCTCCATGTGTCCTCGAATTGAATTTGTACCCATGACTTCACTTAATTTGTTCCCTTGTTGTAATAAATCGTGGCCACGTTGAACTAATTTGTTTCCTTGTTTTTATTTAAATAATATAAGGGAACTAATTATTACAATGTGGAAAAGATTTAGTAAAAAGAGTAAATTATTATATTGTGAATTGTGCGTTCGATTTACTTAAAACAAGGAAACGAATTAGGTCTACTACTGTAATTGATGAAATTTATTCAAGAAATTCATTACAAACAAGCAAAATTTCATGTCGGAGAGGGTTCCGAGTGGAATTTTTTTTTACCAGTGAGCGCAAGCGATACATGAGTGGAGCATTCGCTAGAGCAACTGTGCGGAGCGCACACGCATAGAGCAGAATATTGCTCTGCATGAGATCGACCAATAGCAAACCACAACCATTGAATCAATTCCCCATGGACACAATCAAGTCCTGCCCTACATTTTTTCTTGTTTGAGAAGCAGTTTCACTTGAATATAAGTCACAATAGGGAAGAAAAGACTACTGGCAACTTCCATTTCATGCCGAATTTAAAACTTGTTACATTTTATTTGAATGTGTCCGTGTCACAGTGTAATTATATAATTAAGTACTGAGTAATATTCATTAACTACATGTCCTTACTATAGGGTTAGTTCCATGTAGTTATGCATAATTTAGTTATTACTATAATAACTACATGTAACATGGGCACTGTAAAATAAGGTGTTATGAAAACTTTTGTATTACCATATTAAAAATTGTAATAAAAGTTTTCTAAAATATTGTTTAAACATGCAAATGATGCATTATCTAATTAGATATGGAGTGATTTACATACATTTCCAGAACAGAAAACATTAGATGAAGCAAGGTTAAAAATTTTTTCATTTTGTTGACACAGAAGAGTCTATTTTTACAGAGGGGATTTTGGAATAAGCCGGTCTCAAAGACAAGGCTTAAGCTAGTCCTAGACTAAAATGCATGTTTGAACTGTTTTAACTGAAAGCAACTTGTACTGACATATCTTAAAATATGTCAGTGCCATTGTTTTGTCTCAAGATGCACACCTGTAATGTTTTTTTTTTTCTAATGTATGTTTATAAAAGTTATCCTAATTGAACTAAGGCCTAATCCTGTCTTAAGCTAAGCACTGTCTGTGAAACCGGGCCCATATCACTCAATGAATCAGAAAATACTGTCAACAGCCAGAAGAAAAAAGCATTTTCACCATGTTTTTAGGGATAAAATGTCATGTAAATCAGGCAAATGATTTAACAAACCCCTCTGTAGAAAGTTTTAGAATATAGACAGGAATAAAACCGGAAAGTTTGGTGTATGTAAGAGCTACTGAAGAGGAAATTTCTGGCTCAGGGCAGGAGAAAAAAAGCATGCCTTTAAAGACATGTAATTGAAATTAAAGACACAAATAGATAAACGTGCATTTTGGATATTTTCTTTCCATTGTATGTAAAATATACGTTAATGAAACAAAATGAGCCAAAAATCTCTTTTTTTTCAGTTCAGTTATTTATTGCCTTTTGGCTGTATTGTTAGTACTTTAAGGTTACAGTGCCACTTTACATCTTACATCTGTTGTATTTGCACTACAGGAACACTGTGAACCTTTAAGTACAGTTTTTTTTTTTAACTTGTTAATTATTTACCTTTTTATGTGTTGTCAGTTGCTTAAAAGTTACACACTTTACCTCTTTTTATATGTTGTCTCCATTACTGTGAACTGTACACATTCACCTCCCCATGTTATGATAAATAAAGACATACAAAAATAATAGCACTTTTTGTCATTTATTATGGTAACAGGTGGTATACAACATGAATAACTGATAATGCAGTTCTTACATAGTTAACATATTTTATGTCATGGTTTGCGGTTTCATAACAACACTGGGGCACATATTAGTCAAAGCACAGCATACAGTCACAATCTTGTCAAGGAATGTCATGTCCTCGCCTTGACACGGGAGTACCATGCTCACTGGTACGGTTCCATTTAGTATGATGTACTTTGTGCGTACACATCCAATCAACCTCTCCACATGGACCCTGAGGTGAGCTATCTGCCGCATCTCCTCTACATCTTTTGCATCTAGCTGGATATGTCCGCTTGCAGGCGTTTTCACTTCTGCACACATGAGTCCATCAAATCCACGATCTGCCAACACCAAGTCCCCAGGCAAGAGTTTATTAAGAAAGCCGCTATTTTCAGTCACATGCTCGTCACTGACAGGACCTTCCCACCCATGGGAAATGAAAGCGATAGCTCCTCGTGGTGTAATGCCAATAAGATACTTTAGGGTGTGCTTGTTTGTGTAGTGGGAAGATGTCTGATTTGATGCTCCTCCAACGTTAATTTCCAAGCAGTCCACGATAACTGCTACTCGACTGCCAAAAGCCTCTACAAACTGTGGCGGCATGGTGGCTTGCAAGCAATGTCTCTCTGGCCAGTGCACTAAAGGGTTAAGACGTGTAAACATGGTCTCTATGGTATCTCTGAATGTGGTGGACACAGTATTTCGATCTACGGAGAAGAGGTATGCAATGTGCTGGATTGGCAGGTTCAGCCTCAGGCGCATCAGGGTTAAGAGGAGCATCTGAAAAGGTGAAAGTTTTTGGTCGGTCTGTGGCAGGTAGGGAAGAAGTTGTGTCAACACACCCATCAGAACAGCAAAACATGGAAGTCCAGTGTAGTACGTGACCTTCACATCATCATCTTTCAAAAATTCCTCATCCATCTTCTTTTGGGAGAGCTCTTCCTTCAGTTTCCTGTTCTCCTCCAACAAGCGCTTAATTTCGGCATGACTGCAGCTGCAAAAACTACATTCCTGCTGTTCTTCAGTGTTGTATTTTGGGTCAGCTTTAACCATCTGTGAAGCATCATCTAGTGGTTCAGCCTCATCCATCTCTGTTTTCAGGCCAGCTAGATCCAGAGGTGCAGCATTGTTCCCCTTTAGAGCTTGCCGTCTCTTTGTACTCCGGTTAAACCGCCCAGGGTCCGTTGGTTTAACTTCGGTGTGCCCAAGATGTAATGATGGCACCCAGTCGGGATCACACTCTAGCATTTCATAGGCTGGTTTGCCTAAAAAGACAAGGCCGAATTTCTTGGATTAGTTATTTAGCTATGCGCCCAGCTATTGGTGCAAATGCCGCGTTTCCACCACAGGAACTTTCCCCAGGAACTAGGGATTTTGGGGTGGTACTCTGTGTTTTAACTGCAGGAACCAGAGTCTAAATGAAGTTCTGGGTAAATTTCCCCCTCTATGTTTTCTTTAAAGTTTGATTCATTGAACTGCTTCCTTGCCTTTTTCTCCAAACTACCTCTCAATTAGTGGAGTTGCACACCTGTTGGTGATTATCAGAGTGAACATAGCTGTGTGAGATTAGGGCTGGGGGATATATCGCATGTGATTGTCACGCGCATTTTGTCAGTAAAGCCGGTTCCCTGATTACCGCTAAATCGCCATCACCTGCTTTCAAATGGAGCAGCATTTAATAGACAGAGCCGTAGTTCACTGATAAGCTACGCAATATCGCGTTCATATCGCAGATGAATCGCCTTCGATAATGAACGCGTTATTGCGTGGCTTGTCAGTGATCTACGGCTCTGTCTAATAAATGCCGCTCCATTTGAAAGCAGGTGATGGCAATTTAGTGGTAATCAGGGAACCGGCTTTACTGACGAAATGCGCGTGACAATCACATGCGATATATCCCCCAGCCCTATGTGAGATTGTTACTTTTGTTATCTGATGAAGGCCTTGGACGGCCGGAACGTCATGTTTTTTAAGTAATAAAGTTTGAGCTCTTAAGAGTGAGTGTTGCACCTTTGTTCAGCTCAATTGAATTTTGATTTTTGGTTGCACCTTTTGTATTGGTAGTGCACCTTTTATCATATTCGTTAAATTTCCCCCTCAGAAAGTCCCTGCTCACGAGGTAGTAATTTTTAAAAGTTCAGAAACTTTCGGGGGTGGGATTTGGTCACTGAACATGCTGATTGGTTGAGTCATGCAGCATTTTGATTGGTTGACTCCACGCAGCATTTTATTTCAACCACCATTTTTAAAAGTATGTTGCAGTGCATGCAGTAAGAGTTGTTTTGGTATTCGAATCAACAAAAAAAATACGACAGATGGACTGATGACGAGGTTCAGGCTTTATTAAGCTTATATGCGGAGGACGAAATACAGCGGAACTGGAAAGTCGCACACAGTCCTAAGTCACTGGACTAGACTTGTGCCGATATTCGGTAATGCGATAAATCGCGATAATGAATATGCATGATATTGTAATCGTCGGCACTTCAGAATACCGTAAATAATAATTTATTACCAATTATTAATTTTTTATAAGGCAATTAAGAATACTTTACCCATCAATCGTATAAAATGCACAACACCGCTGTATTCTGCGTCAAAAGGACACGCGCTCAGACGTAAACAATCGCAACGTGCACGAGAAGCACATGGCGGAACGAGTGAAGGAGACGAGCTGAATGAAAGTGCGCGTTCACTCTCTGACAGCAGAGGGCGCTGATGGAACAGCAGCGTGCAGCGGTTACCACGGAAACCGTGCAAACAAAGTAACTGCGCTAGTTTTTAAAATGCTTCAAACAGCCATTCATTTTTTTGTAATCTCAGTGTTGTTCATCACAGCACCAAATACTGAATACTTAAAAAAGACTTAAAAGGATATTTATTTTCAAACCTAAACATTTTTATATTTTAATCTGGACTACAACATGCCCTAATGATTAGAAATGTTCTGATTATTTGTTATTGTTCAGTAAAACTTTGAAAACATACAGCTTCATTAGTTAACATGTTAATTCATTATCACTAAACTGACCATAAAAATACTTATAAAGTATTAATTATTATTAATTAATGTTAATTTCTTAGTTACTATTTAATAACATTACTAAAATCAAAATAACTTATTTAATGGACCTGAGATAAAACTAACAATGATCAGTTGTGTTTCTAAACTAACATTAACAAAAAAATAACACTTTCTGTATCAAATGTAGCTGTTGCTCAATCTTAGTTAATGCATTAAATAGAGTAAAGTGTTATCTGTTGTTCTTTATAGCCTAATTCTTTTGCATTTTAATCTGTTTGAAAATTTCAGTCAGAGTTGTTTTTGTTTTATTACAAAAAGAGTTCTTAAACCTGTTAAACTATGACAAAAATGGTTTTGCAACTTATTTTAATATCGTGATAATACAGTATACCGTGATAAAAGCTTCATCAATTAATCGCAACATGAAAATTTGATACCGTCACATGCCTACACTGGACTAATTAGCCTAATCTTCATGGTACTTCAGACCACCAGACAGCAACAGATCTTGGGGAATAAAAGTTCCTGGGACAAACTGTTCCAGTTAATTTCAGTGGAAACGCGGCTAAAGTTAGCTGTGTAGCAACACCACCACCATAGCTGCGTCCCAATTCAGAGGCTGCGTCCTTCAAAGGCCACATACAGCAGCACAGCGAAGGCTGTCCCAATTCAAAGGCTCTTTCAAATGTGACCTTGAAATGTGTCCTTTGTTTCCCAGGCAATGAAGGATACAACAGATGGGCTGCATCCAAAATCTTAGGCAACCGACTTGTTGCCTCGCTGCCTTATCAGGCAATGACTTTGTGGCAGCTGTTGCACACAAAGGTACCTCACGACACTGATTTCAGACAGACTTCTGGGGCAGCGTAACGGTTTAATGATCTACAGCAAAATAGAGTGAGTGTTGGTGATAACCAAGCAAATATTTAAAGGGTTAGTTTACCCAAAAATGAAAATTCTGTGATTAATTACATACCCGTAAGACCTGTGTTTATCTTCAGAACACAAATTAAAATATTTTTGATAAAATCTGATGGCTCAGTGAGGCCTCCAATGCCAGCAAGTTAATTTACACTTTCAAATGCCCAAAATTCACACTTTTTTAGCCCAAAGCTACTAAAAACATATTTAAAACAGGTCATGTGACTACAGTGGTTCAACCTTAATATTATGAAATGACGAGAATACTTTTTGTGCGCCAAAAAAAAAAAACCCTTTTCAACCATATCTAGTGATGGGCGATTTCAAAACACTGCTTCGCACAAAAAGTATTCTCGTTGCTTCATAACATTAAGGTTGAACCACTGTAGTCACATGAACTGTTTTAAATACGTCTTTAGTAGCTTTCTGGGAAGTGAAAGTGTAAATGAACTTGCTGTCAATGCAGGCCTCACTGAGCCATCGGATTTCATCAAAAATATCTTAATTTGTGTTCTGAAGATGAACGAAGGTCTTACAGGTGTGGAACAACATGAGGATGAGTAATAAATTACTTAATTTTCATTTTTGGGTGAACTAACTCTTTAATGACTTAAACAGTAATTTCTCTCTAGAAATGACATCAGAAGTGGAGAACATTGGTCAAAAATGTACATTTACATAAACTGACCACCAACCTCAACTTTCAGATGCCATCTTTATTTTATAGCTCAACTGTCACAGAATGGAACGCAGGATTGTGGGATATCATAGGCAGCGAAGGATACATCTATGCTGCCTTCAAAAATCGATCAGATGAAGGTATCTCAGGAGACAGGAAGCGAAGCCAACATTGGATTCGGACATGCCTTGATGCCCTCCTACCTTGGAATGTGTCCTCCAAAGGTAGCATTTTTCAGTTTTAGGATGCAGTCATGAATCCTTCGTGGCCTAACCTACCCCAGAATTCATTGTGTCGATAGGAAGTCAAGTGTCGATAGGATTTTCTGAAGAGAAATTGGCGGATTACTCTTTTAAATTTTTTATAATGTAATTTTTTTAATGTAAATTGGGTTTTAAATATCTAATGATACAAAGGTGAAAAAACAACAACAAAAAAATAAAACTTTAGAACGGTTCAAACGTTGACATATAAATACTAAATTAACCTGTTAACTGTCACCCCCACTTTTTTTATAGACATGAAAATGCACTCTCCAAACTTAAATGGTTGTAATTCAAGAATACTTTGGAATATAGACATAAGGCTGGTCTTGTTTTAAAGATGAAATTTGGCAGATTGTTGTAGATGTGGAATAACTAATATAAGTGAAAAAAAAAGTTATAGAAGTTTAAGTTTATGAAAATGTAAAAATATAATATTTTATATAAATTATATATTTTACAGAACAAGTTTTACTCTAAAACTGCAAGGAAATCAAAGCCAAAAATCAAAAAAGTTGTGTTCCAAATTTCAGGTTGATATCTCAAAAAAATGAGCTTTCAGTAAGATTTTGTTTGGGCGCAGTACCACACTTTTTCACTAGACAACAACCAAGCTCCATTACTGACCATATAAAGGCGCCTCCATTTCCATATATGGTTTGAGTTATCTGAACCATATATTTCCATTATTTTCATACAATTTATGAAGTAGACATCCTATACAGAAGTAGTATGGGAAGTTTGGCAGAATTTGATATGAATTCAGCCTCTAATAAACAAAAACAACATGTATGTGGGTTATTAAAAACATTTTTAGACCTTTTTTTCCTCAAAATTGAATGGATGTAATCTTTTGAACTCTTGGCATGAAAACAAACATGTTTCAACCAATCTTTAATGATTTTTCATGTTCATTGCCATTTCAAAATAAAGGTCTGAACATGCCTTATGAGTATGAAAATATGCTTGTTGCAAATTGATAAATTACTGCTCCTCTGTAATTTATTTTAAAAATCAGTCACCAAATATGAAAACTAGAGATTCTAAGCTTTCAAATAATATAGTTTGTCAAGATTAGTTTAAGTTTAGTATAGAATATTACTGTTTTAAATATGTAATGGCTGTGGGCCAGTGACAGTTAACAGGTTAAATGTTACATACATAAGTATCTAATATGCTGTAAATGTTTATTCTGACTAAACCTATCTGTCTTTATATATATTTTTATTATTCTCAAATGTTTGTGTCTCTTGTTATATTTGTGTGTGTACTGGAAGCTTCAATACCAAGGCAATTCCTTGTGTGTGCAAGCACACTTGGCAATAAAGCGCTTTCTAAATCTGATATAGTTTTATACTCTTTATCATGTACATAAATAGACGAAGGTCAACATATTTAGACAAGTTGTGAACGCGGTTTTTTTTTTCCAGACAGTTGAATTTAACTTTCAGAAAGTCAGTCTGTCACAGTTGCTAGGCGACAAGAACAGTCCTCCATAAGCACAGCCTCTGAATTGGGACACAGCACATGTTTGCATTGCAAGAGCTAACAACAAAACAGATAAATGTGTTTTATTAATAACTTACCTTTATGAAAATGCCGCGAACAAACCAACATGTGTCGGGGAATGTTGCTGAAGGTGATGTTTTTCCGTCTCACTGCTGCTACCCACGCCATGCGGCGCCGCTTTGTTAACTCGGAAATCTGAGTTCCGGCATGTTGTTTCCAAGTAGGAAAGCTGAAAAATCTCATGCCAATTGCGATACGTTTCCCACGCCGGTCGAAATTGCGGCTGTGGCAGTTAATTACACAGCAAGAGTTCACCATTTCGACGTGTCTTAGCTGTATAACACACACGTTAACGTCTACTTCCGTGTCCTAATGTCCCAACATGCATTGCGCAGCTGACGTCACGTCCCATGAAAAGTGTCTTGAACTACTAATCTAACATTTATAACTGTGGTAACACAGAAGAATGAATACCTGAAAAACATATGTATTCTCTGTGTTGTTAGACGGCTTAAATAGGTTTTGATCAGATTAATATGTTTACATTTAAAAGGGCTCAGTTTGTAATTACTAATATTGCTTTACACACGCAACATTAGCATTCGTGGGACCCCAAACAAACACAGTAAAGCCTATCTCAAACGATAACGAGGATTATAGATGCCTGAGAGATAAACAAACGTACAGGTATATATCTCCATCAATGTCTCCAGCTGCGAGGATGTCTTGGTTGGGATGAAATGCGATTGTGTTACCAATCGCCTCTAGTTTGATGTCTTCTGGAGTCTCACGGATCTTTGGTGCTTTGGGTTCTTCTGCAGTCTCCTCCTGTAAACACACAAGCAGGCAGCACTGCGTTCAGTTTATTACCGTTTAAAGTGCCTTTTGCGACTTAATTATCAGGCATTTCGGTTTATTTTAAATGTATGTTAAAATATATTCAGATAAATCACTGCACTGAAACGCTCGATATAGTAAAACACAAAAAACTTACTTGTTCATACGAATCCTCGTGCTCTATGGAAGTCGCCATCTTTATTGCAGGCTAAATATCTCACTTCCGCCCCCTGCTGCACTGGAGTGGCCAGCAGCGCATACATTACATGCTGACACGTTT
Source organism: Ancherythroculter nigrocauda (assembly GCA_036281575.1). Classification (NCBI taxonomy): domain Eukaryota; kingdom Metazoa; phylum Chordata; class Actinopteri; order Cypriniformes; family Xenocyprididae; genus Ancherythroculter; species Ancherythroculter nigrocauda. Next base: position 7,819,882 of record VTFQ01000017.1, on the reverse strand, counting down.
TTTGTTTGTTTGTTTGTTTTTTTGCACACTGTACAGCTTCTGTATACATAGTATTTTTATTTTGCATCAAAACCTCTACATTATTCTATTTTCAATATTCAATATTATTTACATAATATATTGTATTTTGTTTTATTCACACATTTATTAATAGTTATATTTATTCTATTCTATTTTATACTATTTGTGTGTATGTTCTTAATTTTTTGTTTTTGCACTGTCGGACGAGGAAAAATCTTTTATCACATGTATGTGGATTTTTATGGAGGACCACAAGTGTCACTGAAATGCTAAACGGAGAGGCTAAAAAGAGTAACTAAATGGTTAAGCAAATCGAATAGCTAATAGAAAAAGGAAAAACAGCGGGGAAATGCAAATGAAAATGGTTAATTGAATTGCCCTTTTTAATGGATGATTATAACCTATATTTGTAATTCAATTTCTGAATCCAATTAATTATTTCTCTTTTTAAATTGCATTTTCAAATACAATTTGAAATTCCACTATTTATTTATGAATTCATAAATGTGTTTTTAAATGATTTATCCATTTTTAATTTGAACCATTTATTGATGGATTAATATTTCATTTATAAATTATTTGTATAATTACTGCTTTTATTGCCCATTAAAAAATAATTATATTTAGATTAATTAATTAATTTGTAAACACATTTATTAATGCATTATTGTAAGCAATTTTTATTTTATTTTATTATTTTTTTTATTGTAATTTTTATTGTAGGCATACAATTAGTTATTAATTAATGATATGCTGTATTACTATTTCCGTGACACTTCTGGTCCTCTATTGATTTTGAACCTTAAAATGCAGCCATAAATGATAAATAAATAATAGTTATTACAATGGACATTATTTATTATTGTTATTTAATTTCTTTTTAATCTCTGTTTTCCTTTCAACATTATAGAAAAAAAAGCTTTTATTATAAGTGAAAATCAAGCCTTTGTGATAAATGCATTCAAAATTGAGCTCATGTAATGACATAATGTAGCCACTAGATGTCAGTAAAAACACATTAAAGCTTTTCGAATCTGAGGTGGCGCGCCTTATTAAGACATAAATGCTTGTTTCTTCAGCCGTGGGGGCGTTTGACTCTTTGGACTTGGAAAAAAAAACACTTTTAGATTTTTACATTTTTAAATGTTTCTAATTTTAAATAAACAAACAAATGATTGATGAATTAATAACAACAGTATTCTGTGATAAATATAAAATAAAATAAAGATGCCATACATATAGCCTAATTTTCAAAAAAACTCCTTTATATGCTAATTTCATAACTAGTATTTTATGTATCTTAAATGTTTACAATTAAATAAAATTTCCTGTTTTTGCATATCTTGAATCTTGAGAAAATTACAGCTCTGATTACATACTCTGTTCAGAAGTGAATTTATCTTGATTGAGTCGTGGCATCAGCTGTCATTCCACAACAATACACCACTGAACTCCTAAAATAATTAAACATCTTTATTTGCTGTTTGTCTATTTGTATTGAGCATATGGGTGGTCTAAACATGTCTAAGCATCCTTTTTGGTGTCCTAGATGTTTGCATTCCTTCTCTTACACTTCTAGACAGCACCTTATTAAGTGGCCTTCTTGAAGATAAAATCAGATGTAGCCACAGGCATCTGCTAGGTTAAAAAAATGTTTGTGTCTCAATCCTTAATTTGTTGAGAAACATTTTACAACTCCTCAGAGTAAGTCCCTGAAGATTCCTCACTGAATGCACCCCATAGTGCCGGAGAAGCACGGCCCCCGCTAGGTGTCTTGCCTGTGGCACATTCTACCCTTTTGCGTTTGAATGTCAAGACTCTCCATGCAGAAAATTGATTCCCAATGATGCTATTGAGCAGGCAGGTCACTCAAGAGAGAAGAAAATAATCTCATGCCCCCAAAACAATGAGATGAAACCAAAATGCTGGAGATAAAGGATTGTCATGAAATTACGAAAATTGAGGAAATCGATCACAGAGCATGAAGCAGATATATGGACACTCAATAGGTTTAAACCTAAAGAAGGGCATGTTTGAGATCTCAGGTTCTCGTGTCTCAGCTGGGGGAAATTATCAGTAGGTCACTCTCAGGAAATGATATCATTTGTGTGTCCTCATATAAATTAACTGTATACTTAGATTATTTGAGAGATTTGAGAAAAGGCTAAATAAATAATAAAATAATGTTTTTTTTTATTGGGAGAAATTTCCTTCATTAGTTATATAGATTTTGTCTTTTTTTGCTTTTATTGAAATTACATTAAAAAATAAATAAATAAAAAAATGCGTTATTCAAATTTTAGAAAAAATGCAACATTCCTCTTGTCACCATGTTTTGTTCAACTCTGTTATAATGGCTTGATCCAAAGGAACAACAGTTTTTTGGTCTCTGTGGTTCAAACAGAAGTATGTTTCTGTTAAAGTTTTTTTGAATCATTATTTCATTATGTTTATAGTTACATTGGCTTCATAAAGCTTAATAGTTCAACTCTATTATGGGATAAACACCATTTTTAATCTCCAGAACACAGCCTGTGAATAATATGGTGTGGTGCAATGGTACTTGCTGTGAGTCCAGTATTGGATGTTAAATTTTGAATTCCAAACTTACAGTAACAGGGTTGATGTAAAGTAGTGCTTTATCCCAGGATAGTGATAAAGTAGTTCATCATCACAGAAACTTGCAATGCAGCTTCAATTTATTAAAATCATTATTGGATGTTTCTGTGCTGATCTTCAACCCTAGAACATTTTTGGTTGTAACAGGGTTGTCACAAAGCACATTTTAAAGAGAAAAGGCATGAGTTATTTATATTTAAATAAATAATAATGTGTGATTTATTACAATAAACTCAGTAACCTTTTTAAATTTAAATACATTAATTTAAAACTTGCAGTAACAGGGTTGAAATAAAGTAGTGCTTTATGACAGGATAGTGATAAAGTAGTACATCATCACAGGAACTTGCAATGCAGCTTCAAAATAATGCTGTGAGGCCATTATTGGACGTTTCTGCTCTGATCTGCAACCCTAGAACATTTTTCGTTGTAACAGGGTTGTCACAAAGCACATTTTAAGGAGAAATGGCATGAGTTATTTTATTTATATTTAAATAAATAATAATGTGTGATTTATTACAAGGCACAATAAACACAGTAACCGTTATAAATTTACATACATGAATTTAAAACTTGCAGTAACAGGGTTGAAATAAAGTAGTGCTTTATGACAGGATAGTGATAAAGTAGTACATCATCACAGGAACTTGCAGTGCAGCTTCAAAATAATGCTGTGAGGCCATTATTAGACATTTCTGCTCTGATCTTCAACCCTAGAACATTTTTCGTTGTAACAGGGTTGTCACAGCACATTTTAAGGAGAAATGGCATGAGTTATTTATATTTAAATAAAAAATAAAGTGTGATTTATTACAAGGCACAATAAACTCAGTAACCTTTATAAATTTACATACATGAATTTAAAACTTGCAGTAACAGGGTTGAAATAAAGTAGTGCTTTATCACAGGATAGTGATAAAGTAATATGTCATCACAGGAACTTGCAATGCAGTGTCAAAATAATGCTGTGAGGCCATTATTGGACGTTTCTGTGCTGATCTTCACCCCTAGAACATTTTTGCTTGTAACAGGGTTGTCACAAAGCACCTTTTAATGAGAAATGGCAAGAGTCATTTATATTTAAATAAATAATGTGTGATTTATTACAAGGTACAATAAACTCAGTAACCTTTTTAAATTTGCATGAATTTCAAACATGCAATAACAGGGTTGAAATAAAGTAGTGCTTTAGGGTCAGGCTAAGGGTTACTAATGACAAATAACTTCAAGCTTAAAAGTTCAACTCTGTTATGGGATAAAGACCATTTTTTAATCACAAGAACAACTTGATCTTTAGGCCTTGAACATTTTGTATGAAGTAGGGTTGACACAAAACACATTTTTCAAAGAACAAAATGCATGAGTTATTAATATTTATTTAAATTTTATGTATGATTTATTACCAGGCACAATAAACTCAGTCATCTATTCAAATTTATGTATATGAATCCCAAAATTACAGTAACAGGTTTGAAATAAACTAGGGCTTTATCACAGCAGGATAGTGATAAATTAGTGCATGATTCACAGGAACTTGCACTGCAGCTTCAAAATACACTGCATTTTGCATTCTAAGCCTACATGCATGCGCAATCATGCATCCTACAAAATGAGTAAATTAAACCTAAGACTGGTTTATATGTGACACACATCACTCTTGACTTGACTCTAAACACTCGTCAGTGCTGTCAGGGGTGTGCTTACTCCCAGCCGCCTAAAAGAATCAGCACACTTCCTCTGGTCTGGGACTAACCTGGGCCATGTGTTCAGCAGTAATTCTTCCCCTCCAGAATGGGTAAATACCCTCAGCAGAGCCCATATCAAATTCCACGGAAACAAAGACAGCAAGCGCTGTGAGGGACGACTGCGCACTCGCAGCCATAATGAGCCATCTGTTCAGCCATGGCAGTGCAAACCAAATGTCATCAAACTGTGCTCCTTCTCTCCCGCCCGCTCTCGCTTCCTCACCTCGCCTTCATAGCAGATGAACCGCACTCAGAGAGCATCACTAATGCTCGGCGTCACAGTTTACATTGGAGTTTTGCAGTGAAATCTGTTTGTATCAGTGACAGACGATGTCAAGTTCAGTACTGCAGGGTGGATGATCACCTTAAATGTATCTGAGGGGAAATCTATGGGACTTCTGAGTAAAATGTTTAGGTGCTAAGAACTAATGTGTATATATATATATATATATATATATATATATATATATATAATATATATTATATATATTATATTATATTATATTATATTATATTATATATATATATATATATATATATATATATATATATATATATATATATATATACACATATATATATATATACACATTATATATATATATATATATATATACATATATATACACACATATATATGTGCTGTCAAATCGATTAATCACAATTAATCACATAACAAATCTGTAAATATATTATATATGTATGTATAACAGGCTTAATATTATGAGCACTGACAGTTGAAGTGAATAACACTGATCATCTCTTCATCACAGCACCTGTTAGTGTGTGGGATATATTAGGTAGCAAGTGAACATTTTGTCCTCAAAGTTGATGTGTTAGAAGCAGGAAAAATGGGCAAGCGTAAGGATTTGAATGAGTTTGACAAGGGCCAAATTATGATGGCTAGACGACTGGGTCAGAGCATCTCCAAAACTGCAGCTCTTGTGGGGTGTTCCCGGTCTGCAGTGGTCAGTATCTATCAAAAGTGGTCCAAGGAAGGAACAGTGGTGAACCGGCGACAGGGTCATGGGCGGCCAAGGCTCATTGATGCACGTGGGGAGCGAAGGCTGGCCCGTGTGGTCCGATCCAACAGACGAGCTACTGTAGCTCAAATTGCTCAAGAACTTAATGCTGGTTCTGATAGAAAGGTGTCAGAATACACAGTGCATCAGTTTGTTGTGTATGGAGCTGAATAGACGCAGACCAGTCAGGGTGCCCATGCTGATCCCTCCTAAAGCTCCAACAATGGGCACGTAAGCATCAGAACCAAGGAGCAATGGAAGAAGGTGGCCTGGTCTGATGAATCACGTTTTCTTTTACATCACGTGGATGGCCGGGTGTGTGTGCGTTGCTTACCTGAAGAACACATGGCACCAGGATGCACTATGGGAAGAAGGCAAGCCGGCGGAGGCAGTGTGATGCTTTGGGCAATGTTCTGCTGGGAAACCTTGGGTCCTGCTATCATGTTGATGTTACTTTGACATGTACCACCTACCTAAGCATTGTTGCAGACCATGTACACCCTTTCATGGAAACAGTATTCCCTGGTGGCTGTGGCCTCTTTCAGCAGGATAATGTGTCCTGCCACAAAGCAAAAATGGTTCAGGAATGGTTTGAGGAGCACAACAATGAGTTTGAGGTGTTGATTTGGCCTCCAAATTCCTCAGATCTCAATCCAATCGAGCATCTGTGGGATGTGCTGAACAAACAAGTCCAATCCATGGAGGCCTCACCTCACAACTTACAGGACTTGAAGGATCTGCTTTACCACACACACGCACAAATAATGCAGACATGATACTAAAATACATCTTCAATTAAATATTTAATGCCAGCAACCATTTCTGCATGATACATTTATAGCCATTAGAAATACATATGGATGTGATGACGCAAAACAGACTTGAGACATGAAAGCATTTAAATAGACATTTGAAATACAAATTCGTGGCAAACGAGTTTTGAGAAGCTCCTCACCAAAATCAGTGTGTTTGTCCTCCATTCAAATAACTGTAGAATATATAATAGGCACCTTGCTTGAACCATGCAAAATAGTGAATACATATGAATACATTCTGAAAAAAAAAAAGAGCATTTTGTTTTTTAAAAAGTAAATTCATAAACCGCTTACAGTAACCGGTCAAAATTAAACATTGTAAAGGGTATTGAGTGTGAAAATGCAAAAGAAAGGCACATAAAATATGTATATATATATAAAAGGGTTGATGAGAACTTGGGTTTTGATGCCCACTCAGAGCAGAACATGAAGTATTCTGGATTCCATATGCTCAGTGAAATGCTGATTGTAGAGGAAATGAAGGAATGTCTCTAAAGAGGTTATTCTTCAGAAGGTGGGGTCATGTCCAGCGGTGTCTCCTGGGTAACACTGTCCATCTCTGAAGGTTCAGAGCTCTCAGTTGATGGACTCTTCTCATGGGCGGCATCTTTTTCCTTAGCCTGGCTTTTATCCGTTTCTGTGTTACTACTCTCATCAAACCCTGGCCCTTCGGCCTGCGGGCCGTCACCATCGTAGATGATGTCCTCTGGGTTCGGTGCAGGCGGACAGAAATCTTCATCAGGGAGGAGATGATGAAACACTGATTCAGCCTGCAAATAAATCATATTTTTGTATAAATCCACAAATAACACCCTATAATTTAGCCTACAGGCAATATCTGATCCATAGGACCAGGGCTTGACATTAACTAGCCATTAACTGTGGCTAGTGGCTTTCCAAAGACACTGGCCACAATTTTGACATCGGTACCATGGGGAAAAACTGCCATATATATATATATTTTAATATTCTCTCATAATTTGGCAACAGGTATATTAGGCTGCTGTCACTTTAAGACCTGATGCTCAGATCCATTATACTGTTACACATGCGTTTTCTTTCTCAACTGTTTACATTCACTTAAAACATAACTGACTATAGCCGCGTCTCATTTCGAAGGCTGCATCCTCCGGAGGTCGCATTTGAAGGCTGCATACGCCATTGAGGCGGTCTCATTTAAGAAAAATAACCATTGGAGTGCAAAGTAAGAAAGAAAATACAGTATTTTACACCTCTCAAGGAATAACCATCAATTTTATTATGGTTACTTTTCTTAAATAAGACATCCTTGATGACATATGCAGCCTTCAAATGCGACCTCCGGAGGACGCAGCCTCCGAAATGAGACGCAGCTTATGTTTACGTGAATACTTGCCAAGACCGACATTATTTTGTGTGTATTTGACTGTTTAAACGCAATAAGCAGTGAAAAAGAACTCAATTTAGTACTGAGAGTTGGCTTTATGTGCGCGCACTTTGTGAGTGTGATCACAAAATCTGCAGGAATGAGTAAAATTATGCGTAATACACTCAATCCCACATCAAAATTCAAGCCCTGTAACACCAACAATATTCATCTGGAGCAAATGTAAAGAGTGAGTGAGGGGAGGCGGGTTTGTGTGTCAACTCGCTGACGGAGAGAAAGAGCAGCCGGTATCGTGTATCTATTCAGCGGAAAATGAGCATTGGAAGTGTTTCAGATATTTCAGTATCGATAAGTATCGAAAAATCTCTATTTTTGACAACACTACATCGCACTTAGTTTATTATTTCAGATGCCTTTTTAAAAGACTATGATTGAAAAACTTATATATAAAATTCAACCCACCGAAATGGCTAGTAGGAGTGACTGCGTTACACACCACTGCTGAAATCCACCCGCGTTTGGCGGGTGTTAATGTCAAGCCCAGCATAGAACCTAGTGTCTGCCTCCCTCTGCTGGACTCACCAGTTTAATGGAGTAGTCGCTGCCCAGGCTGCTATCGGGACCAGTGCACACGTGAACGTTGCTCGGCAGGCTGTAGCTGCTGCTGTCCAGGGCTGACGTGTCCCTCATGTTGAAGTACATGACCCACAGCACTGAAGGCTTGCTTCTCTCCTCGGCACCTGCGTGTGATGTTTAAACAATCAGTTATTTTGTGTCTTTCAATGTCTTGAAAGACAATGACTTTGCATTGTAGATGTCTTCCCCTTAACAATTCCTACAAATACGAACCCAAACCTGGGTCAGCATACATTAGGGGTGAGATCAGGAGTGTCCAAACACGGTCCTGGAGGGCTACTGTCCTGCAGAGTTTAGCTCCAACTTGCCTCAATACACCTGCCTGAAAGTTTCTAGTATGCCTACTAAGAGCTTGATTAGGTGTGTTTAATTGGGCTTGGAGCTGAACTCTGCAGGAAGGTGGCCCTCCAGGAGAAGGATTGGACACCCTTGACCTAGATGGAATCTATGCACTTTTCACATATGTTCTGGATGGATTTTGAGGGAAAATCTTTGGGAATTCTATATCGGAATGGATTTAAATGTGGTAAAATGTTTGGAAGCCAAAAGTACTGTACTCAAATAATCAAATGAGCAAAAATATTTAATAAATTAACATGCAGATGCAATGTTTTAATGTTGGGTGTTAGGATTCTGTGGGCACAGATTCTGTTCTTAGTTTAAGTAGTGTGGTGCTAAAGGAAATCAACATCAATTTACTTATAAGTAATATCGGTAACACTTTACAATAAGGTTTCATTAGTTAACAACTGTAGTTAACATGAATTAAGAATGAACAAGACTTCTACAGCATTTATTAATCTCAGTTAATGTTAATTTCAATATTTACTAATAGATTATTAAAATCAAAAGTTAACATTAGTTAATGCACTGTGAACTAACAAACTATGAACGACTATTTTTTTTACTAATATTAACAAAGATTAATAAATACTGTAACAAATGTATTGCTCATTGTTAGTTCATATTATTTAATACATTAACTAATGTTAACAAATGAGAACTTATTGTAAAGTGTCACCGAAATATCAACAATATAATATATTGATAAATATTATAAAATGAATATAGTAAAATAACACATTGATAATAATAAACTATCCTTATATTTCTTTATATATTTTTAAACATTACTATAATGTATTATTTATTAATTTAGAATAGAAATGCATTATTATGAAAAAAAAATAAAAAAATAAAATATCAAAAATTAAAAATAAAATAAGAAAATGAAACAATAAAAAATAAAGTTTTTGTGGAAAGTATTTGAAAGTGTACATTATAACCCAAAATACAGTCAAACCAAAAATTCATATTAATTAATTAAAATAATCAATAAATAGTCCTGTCAAATCGATTATTCGTGATTAATCACATCTAACATAAAAAGTTTGTGCATGTGTGAGTATATATATAATTTTTGATATATTTTTACTAGTGGGTGCATGACACTATAGTTCATTTATGTAAGTGAGGATATATTATACCCAAAAAAATTCTTCATACAGTGGACTACCAGTAAAATTGATAAAAATTTGGAACCAAAAATTATTCAGACACTTTGACCTGACCATGTTTTGCTTAAGTGTTATCTGACATAATTAAGATTAATATTTTCTGACACAGTTTAACTCTGAGATCTTGTCATATTTTATTACCATTTTTAAAACTATATTGAATAAATTAATTGTATTAATGAATGAAATGTTCAAGGTGTCTGAATACATTTTGGTTTGACTGCTCCTGAGGGAGTTTGTGACCTTGCATAAGTATGAGGAGCTTCCATTCACACAATAAGAGTATGTTTGTAACAAAACAAACTGACGGTAATGTCATTTTTTATATAAAACGAACAGTGAGAACTTCAGCACCAAGGACAGCGGAGAGCATTTGATGAGTTGATGAGAGACTTTTGACACATGCAGTCTTGTCCACTTTTCAGATTCTTTTGGTCAAGAAATGCACACTTATACAGGAAGAGCTCAACGCATGGAAAGCAACAAATCAAACTTTGTTTTTGTTTGATATGCCTTTAAACTGGTGTAAGACTGCAGACTGCTTTAGTTGTGGGAATAATATTAACCAAAAAACTGCACTTTTCTCATATACACCACTTATTCCAGTTTTAAAAGACTGACATTGATTTATCTCGAGATGAGTCATTGTTAATATTTTGCTAGCGGCTGCATGACGTAGGTCATCTAATCTCTTTTTCTTCCTCTCCTTTGATGACATCTTAGGCGAGACGGGCTCTGTGGTCCAACAGAAGAGCAGAAAATCTCAAGAGTGTGTGTGCGCGTGTGTCGCTGGTTCGTTTAAAGCGTAAAGCTGTCAGTCTGTATCATTACCCTTTAAATACACGAGCCTCTGCCGCAAAAAGGTGGGAAAAGAAAGGCTAGAAAAAGCGAGAGGGAGAAGGTGTCAGTCTGAAATGTCAGAACGGTCATTACCCAAATGTCACACAATTATGACGCGTGTTCCTTTTCCTGCCCGGAGTGGCCCAGTGATTTGCTTAATTTGGCGAGGGGGAGAGGTGTGGCGGCATCAATGTTTAACGCCGCTTCAAATACACCACCCATCCTTCCCTCTGAATGCTGCCGGGTCACTGATTCACAAAACGCTCAAGCCCTTCACTGAACACACACAGCCAAAGAATGTCTTTTATACAGTCCAGACAGCCAAGAACATACGACTGGATAATATATGGACACAGAGAAACAGAGTTTGGAAGGGAAAAAGAATATAAAAGTGTTGAACAAATACTGTTATTTATAATGATATATAAATACATAAAAACAACAATAATAATAATAATATAACAGGGCCGTTGAATGCTTGAATCTGATCAATTGACGAATGTTTTTAGGTTTTTAATAATTCAGCGGTCCGTCATCAATTAGTTCTTACATATACACTCCTTGTGAAAAGTTCGGGGTCAGTAAGATTTTTTTTTGAAAGATAATTTTACTTTTATTCACCAACATTAAAATGGTCAAAAGTGACAGTAAAGACATTTATAATATTACAAAAAAAAAAATGTGACACTGAAGACTGGAGTAATGATGCTGAAAATTCAGCTTTGATCATAGGAATAAATTACACTTTAAAATATATTCAAATAGAAAACAATCATTTTAAATTGTAATAATCTCTCACAATATTAACAAAATAAAATATATATAATATAAAATATAAATAAAAATGATATAATAATTTTATAAAATAAACAATACATATTAATTGATTAATATTAATTAATTAAAATAATCAATAAATAGTCCTGTCAAATCGATTATTCGTGATTAATCACATCTAACATAAAACGTTTGTGTGTGTGTGTGTGTGTGTGTGTGTATAATTTTTGATATATATTTACTAGTGGGTGCAGGACACTATAGTTCATTTATGTAAGTGAGGATAGCAAAATAAAGTAAACTGTGATATATTATACCCAAAAATTATTCATACAGTGGACTACCAGAAAAACTGATAAAAATTTGGGACCAAAAATTATTCAGACACTTTGACCTGACCATGTTTTGATTAAGTGTTATCTGACATTATTAAGATAAATTTTTCTGACACAGTTTAACTTTGAGATCTTGTCATATTTTATTACCAGTTTTTTATAGTGAATAAACTGTAATAATGAATGAAATGTTCAAGATATATATTATATATATAAATATAATACACACATTATATATTTACAAACTTTTATGCTAGATGCGATTAAATCACGATTAATCGATTTGACAGCTCTAATATTAAAGGCGCCCTAGAACCAGTTTTTACAAGATGTAATATAAGTCTAAGGTGTCCCCTGAATGTGTCTGTGAAGTTTCAGCTCAAAATACCCCATAGATTTTTTTTAATTAACTTTTTTAACTGCCTATTTTGGGGCATCATTAACTATGCACCGATTCAGGCTGCGGCCCCTTTAAATTGCTCCATCTGCCATTTTTCGCTATTGTACTTGCTTGCTTACCTAGTCTGATGATTCAGCTGTGCACATCCAGACGTCCTGCCCTTGTGTAATGCCTTGAACATGGGTTGGCATTATGCAAATATTGGGGGCGTACATATTAATGATCCCGACTGTTACGTAACAGTCGGTGTTATGTTGAGATTCGCCTGTTCTTCGGAGGTCTTTTAAACAAATGAGATTTACATAAGAAGGAGGAAACAATGGAGTTTGAGACTCACTGTATGTCATTTCCATGTACTGAACTCTTGTTATTCAACTATGCCAAGGTAAATTCAATTTTTAAATATTTAATATATATTTTTTTCTGTTTTTGCTCTCCCAACAAAAACAGTTCCAAATAAAAGCAGAATCAAGCGTTGCGTGTCTCTGAGCAGCACACACACTACAGTGGGGATTCATTACTCGCTTGAACGAATGACTCAAGGTCTCACTCAAAGTGAGTGAAATTCAAAGTTTAACTTTTGTATAAAATATTCTATAAATTTCTGTTTGGTTATTATGTATCATCTTATCTTAAGTGTAAAAAGTATACTGAAGTATCTGTAAGTATGCAAATGTTTGGGCCGACAGCCAGACGACGCAGTGGCTCTCTTTCGGTCATACACACGCACACACGTTCCCAGATGTGACAAATGTCAGATTAGCATATAGCAGCACTCCTGATGGCGGCTAACACATGCCTGTAGCTGCAAACCTCCCAAACCACTGCCACTGCCTAACACACACTGGCAAACTGCCTCAGTACACACACACACACACACACACACACACACACACACACACACACTAACCATAGGGCTGGGCACTGACACAAATTTCACAATTCGATTTGATTCGATATTGATTAATTGGAGCCAATCAGGTACAGTACATGGCAAATTTTCTGAAGGAAAAAAATCTCTCTCAACTAAAACCGTAAACTATACAGGGAAGCCTTAAATCACTTAAATATTAAATGTTAAAATAAACAGTGATTTGTAGGCTACTTACATTTAAATTACACATAAAGAAGTTTTTTTATAATCATAACATTATTATAATAAATTTTTAATGATAATTATTAGGGCTGTCAATCAATTAAAAATTTTAATCTAATTAATTACATACTCTGTGATTAATTAATCTAAATTAATCGCATACATAATTTTTGCTGTGAAAGTATTAAATATTTCAATTCAAATGAATCAATGCAGGGTTTTTCCTGGGTCAAAAATGGTCTTCGGTGGTGACAGACATGGTCATCCACACAAACAGTAAAAAGTGCCCTACCCACGTGATCTGCGAGCCTGATACTGACAATAAAGTACCCGTCACTCTCACTGTAATTCTTTCTTGCCCTCTTTGCAAAAAAAAAAAAAAAGAAAAAAAAAGAAAAAGATTTTATAGCTTTGTAAGAGAAGATGCTTTTTTGCTAAACCTGAAAAGTATTCAAAAGTAGCATTTAGAAGTTATATTAACTAATAATATAATTTTCTACCCTATACAATTGAATGCACCTAGCTAACAACAACTTTGTTCTGGTTTCACCTCACTCCAGTCTAAACTAACCGATTTTATAGGTAGGCCTGATTTACTACACATTGTCATTTAAATAACCTGAAAATATTGTGGATTATTAAGGCTAATTTTACTAACCACTCTTGCTAAATGGGGTAAGCACACTTTTGTTCTCATTTCAGAGTTGTTCGAGTAAATGATTCATTATAGACCATGTGGACATATGATTCATTAAAATGAATCTGTTCAAATGAGTCATTAAGTCGCGAATCGGACATTAGCGGACGTTGACGCGTTGCGTGCGAATCGCGACTGTTATTAGGACATCGCAAAAAATTTGTCAACACAGAAAACACTTCACCACTGGATAGGATTTTCTTTTTGTTTACTGAAAGTGTGGTTTATGTCAGCTGCACGTGCAGGGCGCCTGTCAGAGAAGATGAGGTGACGTTCTTTTGAGCTCTATTCACACCCAGCGGTTATTCAGGAAAAACATTCTCCGAATTTGCCTCGTGAAACATGGATTCGGTCTTATGAACTTTTAGCATTGTGTCAGTTGATTTAGATTATTATGTGTGAGGTAGAGAGAGTGCAAAAACGGTGCTTACTTTGAATGGCTCCAGGTTCAAAGGTCAATACGGAATGGATTAATCTGCGTTATTTTTTCTCAGATTAATTAATCGAAATTAACACATTATTTTGACAGCCCTAATAATTATGTTTCTACTCATTTTTCATGTATAAACATTTAAATGGCGGCTGTCATAAAAACATGACGGATTCATTCAACCATACGTTAAACATTAAAGAACAGGTTAAAGGGTTAGTTCACCCAAAAATTAAAATTATCCCATAAATTTACTCACCCTCAAGCCATCCTAAGTGTATATGACTATCTTCTTTCTGTCAAACACAATCAGAGTTATATTAAAAAATATCCTGGCTCTTCCAATAGTAGTGAATAGTAACCACGTTTAGTACACTATAAAGGTAGTGAATAGTAACCATGATTTTGAAGCCCAAAAAAGCACATCCGTCCATCATAAAAGTAATCCATATGACTCCACGGGGTTAATAAAGGTCTTCTGAAGCGAAGCAATGCTTTTTGTAAGAAAAATATCCATATTTATAACTTTATAAACTAGAATCACTGGCTTCTGTACGTGAGCCGTCATATGAGTGAACTTTGACCTGACACATGACGTATTTACGAATGCGGAAGCACAGATGATAGAGCAAAACAAAACACCGGTCATGAATTAGAAATGAGAATTTTTAAAGAGAAGCTTGAGTTTGTTGCCCAGCCCTATTTGTTTGAACCATGAGAGGTGTCTACTCCCATCTAAGCTTACGCTACTCCTACAAGACGAACATTACCGGAAGCTAGTGATTATAGTCTATAAAGTTATAAATATGGATATTTTTTGCATTGCTTCGCTTCAGAAGGCCTTTATTAACCCCCTGGAGCCATATGTAATCCACACATTTTATGATGGATGTGCTTTTTTGGGCTTCAAAATCATGGTTACTATTCACTCCCATTATAAAGCTTTGAAGAGCCAGAATATTTTTCAGTATAACTCTGATTGTGTTTGACTGAAAGAAGAAAGTCATATACACCTAGGATGACTTGAGGTTGAGTAAATTATGGGATAATTTTGGTTGAACTAACCTTTTAAAGGTGCAGTGTGTACATTTTAGGATGATCTATTGACAGAAATGCAATATAATATACATAACTATGTTTTCAGTGGTGTATAAAGACCTTTCATATTTTTATTACCTTAGAATGAGCCATTTCTATCTACATACACCGTGGGTCCCCTTACATGTTAAGTCGCCATTTTGCGCCACCATGTTTCTACAGTAGCCTAAACTGACAAACTGCTCTACAGAGCGTGTTTCGTCATAATTGTTCTTCTTCTTCGTTGGTGTTTTTATAGCAAGCTTACATCATCACTACGTTGAATATGCATGTAGTTGTAGTAGTAGTAGTGTTGCTTTCGTCAACGAAAATTATGACTAAATATCGACGTCAACGAACCTTTATCACGTGACGAAAACGAGACGAGACGCGACGTAAATGCTGGTCATGTTACGATGACTACAATTAAACGTATAATGCAATATTTTTGACGAATAAAAACGAGACTAAATGTGGTTTACAAGATAAAAACTATGCTAAAATGTCTCTTCATTTTCATTGACCAAAACGAGACGAGACGAAACGTTATAATGTTATTACGTCTCGTTTAGTTGCGTTATTATTATTATTATTTTGCAGTATTTGTTTTCCTGTGTCTCACTTCAGGAGCTGCATCAGGTCGTACTGCGCAGACGCAGGCGACGTCACTTCTTCAAGCCCCACTCGCGGCATTATTTAGAAGATGTAGCTGCGGTGAGTTTAGCAGTAAATGACAACAAACAAACTTAAGTCTCACACAGAGAAAGGGACCGATATGGAGGGAAATATGTAGATTTCACGTGCTCATAACTTCATGAAAAATGCAGCAGATCATAGAAAATGCACATCATTATTTAAAGCAGATTCTTACGATTCTTACGAAATTAATCCAAAATCAACATAATATATTGAGTTGTTCACAAGACATTACACAGAAAATGATTTAACATACTTGGCTAAAAACGTGTTGCAGTGTGTATCCAATGATCCCGGACCCATCCATGTTCATTTTCCAATGTGGAATAACACATTGTATCTAACCATTTTGAAAAACTCCTAACGAGTGCTGAGAAGTGCCTTTTAAACCCGAGTTTGCCATCCGTGGGCGCCATCTAGCTGCGAAAAACGAATAACACTTTATTTAACTATACTTTATGCCACAAAATGTGAACCAGATGCAGCTCACATGTAGGAGAGCATCACCAAAAAAATATTTTTTCTCTGATATTATTGCTTTCCTGAGTTATTCCATGTCAAACAAAAAAAATTAAAAATTATAAAAATATATATAATTTTTTTTTGTCTTTTTATCAGCAGTTTTTTCAGCATGAAAATGTCTAAATGTAATGTCATTTGTATTTTCTAAAAAAATTAAAAAGTGTTCTATCAAATGATACCTACCTTTTGACTCTCCTTGCTACAGTTTTGGAGTTATGAGTCTTTACTGTTTTTCGCTCAGAAAAAAAACAAAACTCTAAAAAAGCCTTCAGGTCTTAAAGGGTTAAGAGACATCTCAAGGCATTATAAGGTATTATCTATAAGGTAACAATAATATAATAAGATAACCTTGTTTAAAATGGGTTTGGCTTAAAGAAAATTTTGGTTTCGTCTATACTACTAGGTACTATACTATATTGACTGGGTTAAATAGAATTGCATTACTAAAAAGAGACTAAAATACAATTTTCATCGACTAAAATTAGACTAAATGTCATCAGTTTTCGTCAAATAAAACTAGACTAAAATAGTCATGGATAATTCTGACTAAAATAAGACTAAAATGCTCAGACTTTTAGTCGACTGAAACTTGACTAGACTAAAAAGAATATGAACGTGACTAAAACTAATAAAAACTAAAATGACCGCTTGACACAAAGACTAGACTAAAACTAAAATTAAAACAGGCCACCAAAAACAACACTCAGTAGTAGTAGTCATCTGGTTTATTAGAAGCAGAGACCGTTCTTTGTTAGAAGTAAGAAGAAACCTCATTGCTTGACATCTTTGTCCTGTGTTGGCCACCATAGCTTCTCTATGAGCTTCGAAAGGGAGGGGTGAGTAGTGGACTGAGCAATTCACAACCTCACCGCTAGATGCCGCTAAAATTTACACACTGCACCTTTAAGTAGAAATTCAATGAATATGCAATATAGTGCATATATATTTGCTCCTCTCTAAGTTCATTTTTCTATCTAACGAGTTTTTGAACAAATTAATGGCTTTTCTGAGGTAAATGTAACATTATGTGACAATGTTTACAAGCTGTTTTAGTGATGTCTTTCTACAGTTGAAACACTGATTGAGCGATTATATGAGACATGATATGGATTTCCTTCTGATGTTCATTCATTGCTTATTTCATGATGTAACTAGCAGCAAAGCATGGAAGAGATGATCAGTTCTTGAACCATGCTACAGCAATCTGTCATGCCACATTAAAGAGTGCCAAAATGGTAATGTTTGAATTTCCTAATAAAACATCTTAGATTAAGAAAATACATTTGTACACTGAGCAAAATGTGAGTGTTTGCCCACACAAATCTCACCATCATGATGAAAGGGTGTTATAGAAGTGGTTACCAGGGCGTCGCTAAGGCATTTTAAGTGGTTTTTAGCACATCGCTATGCTGTTGCTAAGGTGTTTGGAGTGGTTTTTATTTAGTCTACATGTGGTCATGTATGAGCCTTGATCTTTTTGATGGGTTCAAAATCCCCAAGGAAACCTTCAGTAGTTGCTGTTGATTTTTTCCATTTGACTCCATCATGATCTAAACAGACTCACTCACACACTCACTCACACACACACACACACAGCTCTTTGACCATGGGGATGAATGAAGATCTACCCAGGTGACTTTGTCTCTCTGACCTGTTCTGGCCCACTGCTCTTCTTATCTAGCGATTCATCCTCAAGACCTCTGCCAGTATTTGTTCTGACATTTTAATTAAAATAGTACTAGCTCATTCCTGTGATAAAAAGGCTGTGTGTCGCCCAGCGGGGCCCCGCGTCTCGCACCCTCCGCTGTGCTGGCCACGCACCTGAGCACACATGCTTACACACACACACACAAAGAAACAATTATAACATTTCTATTCTGTTGAGCCACAGAAGTACTTAAATTCACAACAAGAATCAATATAAAAAGGCAATGCTTGAAAGGAGAGCATGTGCATGATGGGAGAGTGATAAAGATTAAAGGTGTGGTGAGATGTTGGCTGATAAAGAGAGATTGAGTTTGTTAGATTGAGTGAGGAAGGCTGAAGATGATGACCTTGATCTTACAGCCATGAAAAACATCTTACCATCAAACTTATTCTGGAGTCAAGACACTATTACACATTTTAGGAATGATGAACTATGACATGAAGCTATAGGAAAGGATCAGTGTCAAGAAATGAAATCAAGTCCAGCTACGAACTAGTCTAAGTAGCTAGACTTGTCAAACAAAATTAAATCGTAATATGGCTTAGTGTAATTATCAAACACAAGGCTGCAATTTAATTAAAGTCCCCCTGTGGTGAAAATCAAGTTTTTAAAGGTGCCATAGAATCAAAATTTGAATTTACCTCGGCATAGTTAAATAACAAGAGTTCAGTACATGGAAAAGACATACATTGAGTTTCAAACTCCATTGCTTCCTCCTTCTTATGTAAATCTCATTTGTTTAAAAGACTTCCGGAAAACACGCGGATCTCAACATAACACCGACTGTTACGTAACAGTCGGGATCATTAATATGTACGCCCCCAATATTTGCATATGCCAGCCCATGTTCAAGGCATTAGACAAGGAAAGGCAGTATTAACGTCTGGATCTGTGCACAGACAAGGTAAGCCAGCAAGAACAACAGTGAAAAATGGCAGATGGAGCAATAATAACTGACATGATCCATGATAGCATGATATTTTTAGTGATATTTGTAAATTGTCTTTCTAAATGTTTCGTTAGCATGTTGCTAATGTACTGTTAAATGTGGTTAAAGTTACCATCGTTTCTTAACTGTATTCACGGAGACAAGAGCCGTCGCTATTTTCATTTTTAAACACTTGCAGTCTGTATAATTCTTAAACACAATCTTCATTCTTTATAAATCTCTCCAACAGTGTAGCATTAGCCGTTAGCCACTGGAGCACTATCAAACTCATACAGAATCAAACGTAAACATCAAAATAAATACTTTACTCACATAATTCGAAGCATACATACAGCATGAATGACGAACATCTTGTGAAGATCCATTTGAGGGTTATATTAGCTGTGTGAACTTTGTAAATGCACTGTAATATAGTCGAGAGCTCGTGTGGCAGGGAGCAGGCGAATTAAAGGGGTGGCGCGCTGCCAAAATCAGTGTATAGTTAATGATGCCCCAAAATAGGCAGTTAAAAAAATTAATTAAAAAAATTCTATGGGGTATTTTGAGCTGAAACTTCACAGACACATTCAGGAGACACCTTAGACTTATATTACATCTTGTGAAAAAGCATTCTTGGGCACCTTTAATGTTGTTCATATGCCTATGTGGTGTTTTTATATGCTTTAAGACAAACCATGATGTGCAAATTCACCAGTCAACACCATTGCTGAGTATTTTCTCCTTAAAACTGCAGTGAACCAAAGACAGTCTCAAAAACGCGGTTTGAAATCGCCCCTGTTCTCTATCTTACAAATATGTTGTAACCAATCATGTCAATGTGTGGGCGGGCTTTAGCATATCATTAACTATGTTGTGAAGCAGGGGGGTCTCAAAAGAAGCCATGTTATCCTGGAATATTTTTCTGTTGATATGAAAAATCGGGTACATTTAGCAATATAGCAGGTGAATTATGTAAATGATGTATATTACAATGTTATGTTTAGCTGTTTGATAACGTAGTCAAGCAAAAGGCGAATCATATTAATTAGCGTTACGTGTCCAACGTTGAAGAGTATTTCCACTTGCTGTTGTACAGTATTTACTACAGTAAAGCTGACTGAGTGGATCAGATATTTTGAACTGGTGTTAGTGTAGGCAGGGCTAATTTACATATTCAAGGATCCACGTATACTAAATGAAGCAAGGGTGTAGAATTACATTCAAGCTAATTTAAGGCATAAAGACTTTTTTTCTCAGGAAAAAATGTTTAAATACATAATTTTGGTGATCAAAGATGAGTTTTAAGGGATAAAATGATTGATTACAGGTGGACTTTAAGGGTGTTTTCACACTTGGTCCTTTTCAGGGGACTGACTGTGATTTTTGGCCCGTATGTGAACACTCCAAACAATCTCAGACCCCTTAAAAGCGAACCAAACCGAGACCATCTCGGGAGGTGGTCTGAGTACGGTTGCTTTCAGCTAATGGTACGGTTCACTAAAAATGTACAAATCAGTCCGGGCTCACTTGATTTTTCCATTCGAGAATTCCAGTGTAGTTTGGTCATCAGATGCCTCCAGTACAAATCGACTTCTCTCCAAATTATTCGTTCGCAACGTACACTTGTTTCTGTAATTTCAACCGCTTCCAAACTGTGTAAGAAAGACACGGCTGCGTGCCTTGCCAGTTTAACATTTTTTGATATACAGTTTTACGAGCACACAAACCTAAAGCTCATGCACAGATAACCAGCTGTCACAGCGCGTGTACTAAACTGAATGTTGCATTTTTCCAGTTGCCAAATATGTTAATGTAGTGATTACTTCCATTTCTGGCGCTATGGCATTTCTGCGCTGTGTCTAAGATGTTAGTGTGTCTCAAATAAGATCGGTCACAAACATGATCCCTGCACGATCTAAAGTGTAGCGTCTTATTAACTCACTATTATGCAAGTATTATGCAACATTTCTTCTCCCTCTTTGCGTTTCGTCCATTTCATCCACTGCTAAAGAAACTCTTAAGCCTCTTAAAAGTCCTTGTCCATACTCCTAACAATTTTGGACCTTAAGACCTCTTTTAAGGGTTAAGCCTTGTTTACACTGCATGCGTCTGCGGCGCGTTACGGCTCCGGCAAGGTTTTGTTCCGTCTTCTACGCAGTGTCAACTCACACCAGAAGCATTTCAGAAGCGAAGCAGCTGGATACGTGAGACCACGAGATTTGCCTGCCTTTTTTTTCTTGATTTTTTCATGTTTTTAATGGATAAATGATTTTGTCCAGTTTAATTGTGTTTATTGCTATGCCATACTTTATTTTACTGTAGCCTACAGACAAAGTTAATACACTTAAAAGTCCAGTTATGGATGACAAGAACATTTTCAAGTTTTTCAACTTTGAATCTCTTGTCTTCAGTTTCTGGTGCTCTAGTGATGTGAAATATGAGCGGGAGTTTACACAGGATGATTATTTTGACTTTATTTTGTATTTGAGCTGCGCATCTTGGACGCAGCATCCGTCAAAAATAGGCGAGGCGCCTATCTTTAGCAAAGTGGCGTGGTGAGCCGCTTCTGGGACACTTCTGAAACATGCCGCAGCGCAGCTGGTGTAAACACAATCATTGACTAGAGTGGCCACGGATCAGCTCCGGTAGCCGCATCGCAGCCGTAACGCACCGCAGATGTGTGCAGTGTAAATAAGGGTTTAAGATGCTTTCTGAATTACCTTTTTCTTTACTAGGATCTTTTCTTTAATTTGAAGAGGAAACGCCCACCTTTCTAAGAATTTTCTTAGAATTTTGTCACTAGGAGGAACTCTTTACACTAAGATTTTTATTGAAACGGGACATGGTGTTTTCAGTGTCTTAGATGTTGTGCCACACAAACTCATTTCTGCATGTGCTCTGAGTATGGATCGCTTATAACATGCATTTGGGAACACAAAACCATTGTGCCAACCATCTTCCCAAACTTATGAGAAGTGCTTAGAAACCAGCTGTTGTCAACAACAGCAAACCCTGCGGGTTTCTGCCAAAATACACCTAAGCTGCTCACTGCAGAGCCAATGGGTGAAGCTTGACGTCCAGCTCTCCCTCTCTGGACCTTATCAGTTGAGCTAGAAGGTCCAACCTCACCCAAACCTGAATAAAGTCTTTATTTAGTTTTTTTGGTGCATACAAAGTATTCTCGTCGCTTCATAACATTAAAGTTGAACCACTGTAGTCACATGAACTGTTTTAAATACATATTTAGTAGCTTTCTGGGCAATGTAAGAGTTATTTATCTTGCTGGCAATGCAGGCCTCACTGAGCCATCAGATTTTATGAAAAATATCTTAATTTGTGTTCTGAAGATGATCAAAGGTCTTACAGGTGTGGAATGACATGAGGATGAGTAATTAATGACAGAATTTTCATTTTTGGGTGAACTAACCCTTTAACATATCCCTAAACCTAATTAGATCAAGCTCCACCCATTTGGCTCTGCAGTGAGCCTTACTTGAAAATAAAAGCTTTGAAAATCAATTAAGACAGACATAAATATTAGCATTAGAATTTTACAATTATATTACTTTTCTTAAATACTATTTTTTTTTATTTACAGTGAAATATTACAATAGTAATATTTCTTAATTTGTTTAATATTTTTATTATCACAATTTCATTTCTATAAATCATGCAACCCTTCACAGAAGAAAAAGTCTTTCCGCCTCTCATTCCAAAGCTTGTCTTTTCTCAGGTGTGGTTAATTGAGACTGATTTGATTAATTAATCAGCACATAATGTAATTAATGTTTTTAAATACTTTTGACAGCCCTATTTAAAACACCTTAATTTACACTAAACTCAACTAATAACACAAAAATAAAGTGTATTAAAATACATAAATATTTATTTATTCATAAAACAGCCAATGTAACATGGCATGTGAGGGCTTCTGGGAATGCTATTGAGCACTTCAATAACACAAGAGAGAAGCCATTCTAGTAGAATAAAATTGGTTTGTTCGGCTACACCACAGCAAAAAAAATATTTGAAAAACTACACTTGAGCAGATGACTCAAATAAATATATATTTTTTAAACCCACTGATTGAAATTAAAGGTGCCCTAGAACGTTCTTTCACAAGATGTAATATAAGTCTAAGGTGTCCCCTGAATGTGTCTGAAGTTTCAGCTCAAAATACCCCATAGATTTTTTTAATTAATTTTTTTAACTGCCTATTTTGGGGCATCATTAACTATGCACCGATTCAGGCTGCGGCCCCTTTAAATCTCACGCTCCCTGCCCCCTCCGAGCTCTCGACTATTACAGTGCATTTACAAAGTTCACACAGCTAATATAACCCTCAAATGGATCTTTACAAAATGTTCGTCATGCATGCTGCATGCATGCATCGGATCATGTGAGTATAGTATTTATTTGGATGTTTACATTTGATTCTGAATGAGTTTGATAGTGCTCCGTGGCTAACGGGCTAAAGCTAACATTACACACTGTTGGAGAGATTTATAAAGAATGAAGATGTGTTTATGCATTATACAGACTGCAAGTGTTTAAAAATGAAAATAGCGACGGCTCTCTTGTCTCCGTGAATACAGTAATAAAAGATGGTAACTTTCACCACATTTAACAGTACATTAGCAATATGCTAACGAAACATTTAGAAAGACAATTTACAAATATCACTAAAAATATCATGTTATCCGTGGATCATGTCAGTTAGTATTGCTCCATCTGCCATTTTTCGCTGTTGTCCTTGCTTGCTTACCTAGTCTGATGATTCAGCTGTGCAGCATCCAGACGTTAATACTGGCTTGTCTAATGCCTTGAACATGGGCTGGCATATGCAAATATTGGGGGTGTACATATTAATGATCCCGACTGTTACGTAACAGTTATGTTGTGTTATGTTGAGATTCGCCTGTTCTTCGGAGGTCTTTTAAACAAATGAGATTTATATAAGAAGGAGGAAGCAATGGAGTTTGAGACTCACTGTATGTCATTTCCATGTACTGAACTCTTGTTATTCAACTATGCCAAGATAAATTCAATTTTTGATTCTAGGGCACCTTTAAATGTCTGAATGAACTATCTAAAATGAATCATACATCTCAACAAATCTTCAAAAACACAAGAGAGAGGACATTCTAGGAAAATAAAAGTGGTTTGTTCGGCTACACCACCACATGTTTGAAAAAAATTCTTGAAAAACTGCACTTTAGCCGCTTTGCAGCTACTTAGTTACTACACTGACATTTTACCATCACCACCACGTACAACGAACATAAACTAGACTTTTTTTTTTTTTAAATAAAATCTTTCCGAACTCACAATATGATTCCACCCTTATGATCTGAAGGCAGATTGTGAGGTCGTATGTGACAGGTCGTGCTCAGATTCACTCTGAAGGAGCCAAGCAGACCCTGACAGAGCATAATGGGAATCAATGGGAGCAGCGCCTGGCCCCTGCCTGCCACACCACCATCAATATCAATCACTGTTATCGCCAATAACGTCTCCATGTAAGCCCTTCGCTGAATGTCACAGCAATACCAGATCTTTCTTCTTTAAAGAGAGGAAGAGATGATCTCTCTTTGACACAGGCGGCAAGGTTAGTTAAGTACTGTTAGCAGGACGTATAGCGGATCTGTATGTGCAATCGGAGGTCGATGCGCAAAAGGACCGAAGATGTTAATGGGTTTAAATGATGGGGAGTTTTAATTGGAAGTAAAAGAGCTAGGTCAGGTCTTACCTTCTGAAGGCTCCTCTCCAGGAATGGCGGGAACGTGAAACAATTGAGATACAACTGGAGCAAGATCTTCTTGGGCCATACCAGAGGATGAACAGGTCAAGTGGACCAAATCTGTTAAAAGAGATCACAACAGACCATTTAGGACAATTAAGGTGGACATATTCTGTATATTTGGTTTTAATTCAAAATTTCTATACATATACATACACATGTACATGTTGGTACTCCTATCATTATGAGGACATAGGCGTAATGGTTTTTAGACTGAGTTAATGACTTTTCTAGCCCCTAATCCTAAACCTACCCATCATAGAAAACTTTCTGCATTTATACATTTTTAATAAAAAAAATTATTTAGTATGTTTATTTAGCATTTTGAATTACAAGGACATTGGCATGTCCTCATAATGTAGGGGGCCTGGCCTGAAACATACATACACACTCCATTATAAGGACTTAGGGTCCTCATAATGTAGTTCAAATCAGTGTGCATACACACAGACACAATGTTTTTCTAGGCAAGTTTTAATTTGAATTCTTTTAAAAAAATTCTTCATTATAATATCAGGACTTTTTTGTACGCCCCCCAAAAAGACATCAAATTGATTTTGAATTTAGTAATAAAACATGTTCATCACAGAAGAGGTGTATTAAAGGTGTATGAATTTCATTTTTAATGTGTTTTTGGATAAATTAACAGGATCAGAACTCGAGCTGCCTGCATATAAGCTACATTTTAATATGCATCTGGTCATAGAGCTTTTTAAATGGATGCCGAGGCTTTTTAGGTCGGGTAGAATCTGTGAACTATGTCCCGGTTTGTTGACCGGCTTCCATGGCTAAAATACGCTGTGTTTTCTGCCAACTGGCAACCCGGGGTGTCGGAATACTATTAGGTAAATTGGCAGTGGGTAGGAAAACACAGACCAAAACAAAAACAGACATTCCGTCATGGAACACACATTTCAAACTAGAATAACCGGATATAAATTTGTTTTTCAAACAAGTAGGTGAACTTAGCAGGTTTCCTAAATATCTGTAAACATATTATGGTTAAATGAAACATACAGCACCTTTAAATAAGTATGACAAATTGGGCTAACATCCTAATCTTAGAAGAACTACAGTAAGACTCTGGCCTTCCATGAAAGTAGCCCTGAAAGTGATCCAGAGGGGAAAAGGCACCAAAATTCAAAACAACAAATCTCAATCCTCAGAAAGGTCTGAGAAGTTCTACTAATGGGATGTGTGGAAATGTCCTGGGTAATCCCAAGAGTTCACACACACCACTTCCAGGCTTATCATTACTTCTCCGTTGTTCTTTCCTGTGGTCTGTGGTACGCTGGAGTTTGTGCGCGTGAGGATCAAAGAGAACAATTCCGGAGCAGGCAGCTCAGGGCGGCACACAGGCTCCATGTCACACAGTGGAGAGCTGCACAGATGTAGGCATCTCCAGTGGGACAGGAGGAGCTGCTTCGCTAAAGGCTCCAAAAACACACGGGACACTGCAGAGTTTTGAAAAAGATTCTCGCCACAGCCAAAGACACTCTGGGGGCTGATTTTAAAAGTCCTGGATAGTTAAAAGTAAACGCTTGCAGTACAGGTGGATTCATAATATATCCAGCTATGGACATATAAAATTCTGTATAGAATCTTGAAGAAAATAAACAATATTTTTTTCTGTTCTATTCGAATGGACTTACAGCATCTCGCAGTATATGTGGAATAAATGGATCATAAATATTTTTTCTGTAATTAGTTGCGATTAATCTGTATATTTTAAATATTTGTTTAATGGTATCTTTTTACTAAGTACGTTTAACTATGTACTTTATTAAATAGATTTTTTCTTAATTTCTGGGGATGAAATGAGTAATTATAACCATTTAGCATTATATTCAGGCTTAAAAATATTATAAAAATTTTTTTTTAAAGTTTTTTTTAAATTTTGAAATCAGGAATGGTGAGAGAACACGTGCTTGGTGTTTTTCGTCTTCAAACCAAACTTGGATCTTCAGCCGACAAAGTTTAAATCCCGTCTGGCTAGAGCACTTCCCATAATGTTTACACATTAGTTCAGTAGATGGACAGTAGGTGGTCTTTCGTGGCTGTTTGAACACATTTGACCACATGACCACATTACACTATGAAAGCAATTTTCTTTACACCTGTATTTAGCGTTGTCCACTTGTGATCAGATTGATGAAAACACACCTTAATAGTAGGTGTAAACAGGATCATAGTGATGTTTCTATCTCAGTCAGTATCAGCTCTCTCTGTTTGAATGAGAGTTGTCAGTTCATTTTTCCTCACTAAGTTCATTTTGTGCATTAATTTTCACAATAAGCAAGAAAATTTCTAGCATAAAACATTTGACACCAATATTTTTATGCGAGGATCGATCCTCTCAATACAGCGTCAGTATTGCAAGTGTTTACACTTATTTTTGCACTTACACTTGTGTCTTAATCACATTAATGACATATTTTTACATGTTAAACAGAAAATATTAATCACAGAAACGAACGTGTAATTTTTGACAGCCCTATAAAAAATGCAACATTGCACTTTTGTAAAGCATTATTTATAAAGCATTTGCTTTTCTATATCTATTTGCCAATAGAGTTATAAAATGCCATTGGACAGTTCACATATGAAAGCAGCCAATGAGCTTTCGACTGAATTTGAAGATGTGCTTCTAAAACACGACACGGCTACATTAAACATAAATGTCATGTATTTGTTAGTTTGAAATTTAGTTTTTCTTAAAGATACATCATTTTAATACTTGATTTATATAAACAATTTGAAATGTTTATTTAATTTAATTTTTTTAAATTAATTATCAATAAGAATTATCAATAAATTGGCACTCTAAAGGCCGGTTCACACCAAGAATGATAATTATAACGATAAAAATATAGTTCTAAAAATCGTTACTAGTCCACACCACAACTATACTGATAACGGCACAGAGAAACTATATCATTGGAATCACTGTCAAAATGATTTTTTTTTTTTAGCTGATGAACGATAAAAACATCCAATCCAAATAAATCCTGCTTTGAAGAGCTCAAGCATTTAAAGCGACAAAACGACAAAACTCAGCACGCACTTAGAATAAAAAGAACAATATGGTCCGTTGGTATGAACTCTAATATAGTTATCGTTCTTGGTGTGAATGAGCCTTAATCCTCCATTCACAATATCCTCTGATTGAAACTTAAATGGCCGTAGTAACATAACATCAGGTGAAATGTTGTATGAAGAAAGTATAAAGAAAGCAAATGGGGCCTATTCTGATTTTGTATTGATTTCAAAGGTAAAATATGTATTTTTTTGTTAAAATACTAATACTTTAAATACTTAAAGGGGTCCTATTATGCTTTTTTACATTTTCAAAAATCTTTACTGTGTAATGTTGCTGTTGCTGGACTGCAGTTATAAAGCACAAAGTCATTCCAAAGCAAGTTATTCTCTATATCAGTGTAAACAGTTTCTTATGTCCCTGAAATTCCCCGATTGTAGTCTTTAGTTTTCTTCCAGGAATGAACACGTCACAATATCCCTCATTTAAATGATTCCCGCCCAAAGCATACTCAAAATAAAGGCCTGGTTGAGTTGTACTAGTAGTGTGTTGAAACTAGGGTTGTCAAAAGTACCGACTTTGGTACCAAGTTGGTACTGAAATTTAAAAAAATTGACGACACGGGAGCTTTTGAAAGCAGGTGTCTATCAGCGGATCCGTCTATCAGATGATATATTAGGGATCCGCTGATAGATGTCTGCTTTCAAATGCTCCCGTGTGTATCTGTGTACGCGCTCGGTAAAAAGCATCAACGATGTCAATTTACGACATGTTTTTGAAGCGTTGATCATTGTAGCCAATCACAGACATATCTGTTGAGCGTGTGAACACAATGGCCAATCAGAGGTGTTTAAGAATCTGATAAAAATGCTAGGGGGAAATGCTGGTATCGTCACATTTTTTAAATTTCAGTATCGACTTGGCACTTTTGACAACCATAGTTGAATCTCGCGGTTATGGTAAAGGGCGTGACATTTCTGAAACAGGCTCGAAGCAGTTGACCAATCACAATGCACTAGTCCAGCCGACCAATCAGACCAATTGCGCTTTTTGGATGGAGGGTCTTCATAGAGACAGGAACTAAACTGAGCGTTACAGACAGACTGTGAAGAGAGGTGCTGCAACAATGCACGGCAGTCCACACGGAGACGCGTTTCTGTGAAACCGCACAAATTTTTTATCGGATAGGCGTTTCGTCCACACGGACCTGGCGTTTTCGAACGGTGAAACCGCTATTTTTTGAAACCGGGTCCCAGAGTGGATAAATTTGAAAACGCCGTCTTTGCGTTATCGTGTGGACGGGGCAATCCGTATATATTTTCTGAAACGATGATGTCATCACCCCACGTGTCGACCCTAGTCAGACGCGCTAACACCACAAAACAGCACCAACAACAGCAATAGCAGACTCTACATGCTTGTGTTCGTGCTGCAGAAGCTACTGAGCCAAAATAAAGCGTTATTTCAACAACGCTGTACTGTTTGTTTAAACCGCCGCCGGCGGGAGGGTCAAAGTAAATGACTAGTTTGGCAACCAATCGTAATCCTCTCAAGTGAGGACCTCTACATTCCGATTGGTTGCCACCGAACCACGTCATAGCTCATTACCATAAAGTTGACTTGATTTCAACTCTCCTCGACGCTCTCACCGTCCTAGACGCGCCGCGGCGCTCTCGCCGGAGGCCCAGAGCTCGCCGCCGGCTCTCATTGAAAATTAATGACTTCCTGTCACTTTGACGCTCTCGCCGCTGGCAAAACAGTAAGCTTTGCTATAGTTTGCATTCAGCGCGCAAGGTTTATGCACATGATCCTTCTTCGCTGCTTTAAGTGCATTTCTGTGACAGAATTACAGTGCCACATAATGGTCTGGCATGTATACTACATCATTTTGAGCCGTTTCACTGGTGTCGTGTGGACGCAGATATTTCTTGATACGGCGTCGTGTGGACGGGATTTTTTTTTAGAACGAGGAAAAAAAAAGATCGGATTGGGGTAAGCTCCGGCTTCGTGTGGACGGGGCCTGAGATATGTGAAAAATAATGTGTTTTTAAACATTCAAGCATGAAAAACTATTCTAATAGATCCCAAAAACAAAATTTGAAAAAGGGCATAATAGGTCCCCTTTAAAACATACCCCCCATTTTAATGTGAAAAGCTGAATCTGGGGCTGAGTTTGGGGCAGGACTATCAGGGATATCTGCTTGTTCTTTCTTTGGTGCCGCTAGAGGCTTAAAATTGCACACTTCACCTTCAAAGTCTACAATCAGTGGTTTTGGTGTTGCTTGGAGCCCTTGAAAGCACATCCAACATACCCATCAGCGTAAGTAAAACAGTCTTGTCATAAGTGGTTAATGATAAATAAAGACCATCTTCTCCTGTGAACGCATGTCTGTCACGGTCATCATCATCCGCTGATTGCGAAGGATGCTTTCAGGTAGAAGTGCATTACTTAAAGAGGAACGACTATGATCCATCTCCCTGTGGGATCGGGCTATAGCAAAGCAAACGATAGCTCTGATCCAGCTTCCTATCATTTCCCCTGAACTCAATTCCCAGGGAGAGGAAGTGGAGTTCCGCTGATTAAGCTTTTCATTCCCCCGTGAGGACGGAGTCAGTCACTGGGGCCTGCGCCAAGACCGCTCCACCATCTCCACCTGATCTACCCCTTCACGATGATTGATAGCAAAATAGGGCCAGAGTAACAAACACAATAACTTTCATAAATAACAATGGAGTTAATGATGGAGTCATCGCTGAGGTGGGCGGTGAACTGAATGTTTTGAAGGACAGTTTTGACATTTGGCTGTGTTCAAAGACTATCAATGTGCATCACTGTGACAATTCTGGAAAGATCACTGATACTGGTTTTGTAAAACAGAAGCATTTATATACACTACTGGTCAAAAGTTTGGAATGATTCAGATTGCTTTCAGTCTCTTATGCTCACCAAGGCTGCATTTATTTGATCAAATTTATCTTCAGCAGCATTAGTCTTCAGTGTCACATGATCCTTCAGAAATCATTCTATTTGCTGCTGAGTAAACATTTATCATTATGGGTTCAAGCGCATGGCGCTGAAACCCTATTGTAATTGTTACATTTTCAAAGGATCAGCATTCTCCACTAAAACAGATCAGTCGTACAGACTTGAAACTTTGAGGGTTGGTAGCACTCGCACAGTCTACGTCACCAAATCTCGCCCTGATCGGCCTGACGGGGGCGCTACAGCGGTCAAAAGTATAATAATGGCTCATAACTCCTAAACTGTTAGGCGCAGGCTCAAGTGTCTTATATTGGTGGAATCTTTGGCTTAAGACAGTCAAGATGCATGCCTCGGATTCGCCCGTTGTTACGGTGAAATGTTTGGATTTTTTGAAAAACCTACTTTTGCAAACTAGTCCTAGGTGTTTGACCCGATCGGAACCAAACCAGTGCAGCAAGATACTATGGAGTCTGATTGTCAATAGTTATCAAAAAAAGTTGAAATTCCGATTCATGGGCCACCAAAATGTTCGAAGTGGGTGGAGCCACTTTTATTAAAATAACTATAACTCGTGAACGAAATTAGATATTTTCACCAAACTCAGCACACCTATGTAAGAGCGCATTATGTGGTCGAAAGGAAAAAAAATAATGAAAAAACATGAAAATGGCTATAACTACTTCACTGTTAGTCCGATCGACTTGCAAATTGGCATGCAGTGTCTTAGTCCGAGGTGCCACGACTGTCCATGAGGACATTGACTCATCTTAAAAAACATGTCTGCCATTGGTCACTGAAATGTGAGCAGCTATCAGACAAGGTTAATGGAGGCCAATCGAAATGAAACTCGCTGGGCCTGTTTGACTCAAGGCCCTAGAGGCCTGTGAGAAATTCGATAGAAATCGGCGCCATCGCGTTTTTCATGTGCATAAAGGATCGTGTATCGCATGATTTTTCAACCACATGTTAGATTCTGAGCAATTTTGCCTCTAGGACCGCCACTGCCCACCAAATTGTTCGTTAAATATTGGCGATTATTTCAAAAACCAACTTTGGCAAACTAGTCCTATATTTTTGGCTGAACTGTGATAACTGTTAATAAAGCTTTATAAACCATAAATTTCCTATGCTAAATTGCATGTATTGGCTGTAAATGGTCTATTCCATCTATGATGAAGATGGTTACAGGCTTGCAAATTAAAACATTATACCTTTTTACGCATGTGCTTAAACACCTTAGAACGTTTGAACCCTGATAATAAATATAGCTGCGAGCAGCAATTATCATCAATGTTGAAACAGTTTTTGCTGATTTTAATTTTTTTGGAAACCATGAACACTTTTTTTCAGTATTCTTTGGTTAATAGAACGTATTTCTATTAAAAGAACAGCATTTATTTGAAAAAGAAATCTTTTGTAACATTATAAATGTCTTTACTGTCACTCTTGATCAATTTAATGCATTCATCCTGAATAAAAGTATCAATTTCTTTATTATTATTATTATTTTTTTTTAACTTACACTAAACTTTTGAATGGTGGTGTATCGGGGTTTTACAAAAATATTAAGCAGCAAAAACTGTTTTCAATATTGATAATAATAATATAGGAAATCAGCATATTAGAATGATTTCTGAAGGATCATGTGACACTGAAGACTGGAGTAATGATGCTGAAAATTCAGCTTTGTTCACAGGAATAAATTTCAAATATTTTCAAATAGAAAACAGTTATTTTAAGTTATAAAAATATTTTAAAATATTAAAATATCGTTTTTATATTTAAAATAATGTTTTTACTGTATATACTGTTGTACTGCATTTTAATCAAATAAATGCAGCATTGGTAATCATAAGACACTATGGCCACTTTTGGCCCTGTATAGACTTAATATTTGAAAACAGAAATTGCACAGTATCCATTTACTAGGTTGTTGGTAAATTTTTGAACTGGGGGAAGGGAGAACTGCAAATTGTTTGGAAATAATTATCTGTGCTTTAAAAAGTCAGCAAACAGGGTCAAAGTTGAAACATAAGTATCATGTTACAGCACCTGACCTGTGCGCAACATAGTGCAACATGTATTACCATGTGATTACTGTAAATATATAACTGCTGTGTGATTGTGGTAGATGTGTAACTCACAGGTGCCAGGCATGCAGGTCATGGAGGAAGAACAGAGCTCCACCATCCTCACAACTGGTGCAGAAGATTCCAGAGGACGAATCATCACCAATGAGATCTGCCATTAAAACAGGAAACACACTAATTACACCAGGGGTGTCCAATCCTTCTCCTGGAGGGCTACTGTCCTGCAAAATTTAGCTTTTTACTAGGCATACTAGAAACTTGCAGGCAGGTGTTTTGAGGCCAAACTCTGCAGGACAGTGGCCCTCCAGGACCGAGTTTGGACACCCCTGACTTACATCTTACAAAAGATATATGACTGAAATATCATTCACCCTAGCACAAGTGCGGAGTCTAGAGCATGTTAAATGAAGAAATTTCAGCACAAAAAAAAAAAAAAAAAAGAAAAGAAAAGAAAAAGCTGATTTTGTCAAAACTTAGAGGATAATGCAGACAGAGTCAGAGCTAAAGTCAGAGCTTAAACCTATTAGCTAAATTCTGTGCCTGTGTAAAAGGATCTATATAATCCTTGGGGTTAAAATAGTCCTTGGGTTAAACTATGTTAAAACTGCTTTTAATCAAGTCAGAGTGCAGTGAGACAACTGTGGCAACAAAAAAAGTGTTAAAGAGGAAGAGAATGCTCGTTTGGCGACTGTCATTCCAAAGGACGAACGGCTAATTAAAACCAGCCTGAATATTTAATTACGTTTTGTCACACACAGTCATGTAATATTCCATTTCCACACCATGTCAAGACGCTGATATTAATTTCTGTTCGCCGAGGCTAATGAGCATAAATTACACCCACTTTTCCTTCCTCTCCTGATCTGCTTTGAATATTCAAGCATGAATTCCTGACGGAGAGCAAATTGGGCTGAGATTCAGAAGGTATGCTGACCACTCTGCTTCCTTTTCCTGTACTCTGGTGGACAGCACTCAAATTAGCCTAAGAGGAATGCTTGCATGTCACCGTCCACTCTCGCATCGGAAAAATTTATTTATCCAATTCTAAACCAGTAACAGCAAACAGAATTACTGTCCTTTCATTGAACTGGTTATTTTTTCCTCTCATAATTCACTTTAGAATGTTACGCTCAAGAACGGGATGTCAAAACTATTGTAACGATCCCACAAATCGGCTCTGATGTTTTGTTGCTTCTATGCCTGCCGAATCTTGGACGTGTCCCAAGAATCCATCCAAATGTGATATGCAGCATAAAAAAGATGTAATGCAATAGAAGTTGAAAAGCAAAAGTGCAAGGCTGGCAAGAAATGAGCCACACAAACACACACAGCAGAGATGGGTCAATGCCCTTTAAATGTGCATGTGGATATGCAAGAAGGAAAGAATGAAAAAGGGAAGGAAGGAAAGAATGAAAAGGAAGGAAGAACGAATAAAAAAAAGAATGAATGAAATGAATGAAGTTGTGCATGTGAATATGCAAGAAAGAAAGAATGAAAAAGAAAAAGAAAGAAAGAGCATGTGGATATGCAAGAAAGAAAGAATGAAAATAGACAGATAGAATGAAAAAGAAAGAAGGAAGGAAGGAGGAATGAAAAAGGAAGGTAGGAAGGAAGGATGGAAGGAAGTTAAATGTGCATGTGGATATGCAAGAAGGAAAGAATGAAAAAGGAAGGAAGGAGGGAGGAAAGAAAGAAAGAAAGAAAGGAGGGAAGAAAGAAAGAAAGAAAGAAAGAAAGGAAGGAAGAAAGGAAGAAAGAAAGAAAGAAAGAAAGAAAGAAAGAAAGAAAGAAAGAAAGAAAGTTAAATGTGTCTGTGGATATGCAAGGAGGAAAGAATTAAAAAAGAAAGGAAAGAAAAGAAAGAATGAAAGAGCAAGGAAGGAAGAAAGAATGAAAAGGGAATGAATGAATGAATGAATGAATTAAGGAAGGAAGAAAGGAAGGAAGTTAAATGTGTATGTGGATATGCAAGAAGGAAATAATGAAAAAGGAAGGTAAGAAAGAATGAAAAAAGGAAGGAAGGAAGGAAGGCGGAAAGAAAGAAAGAAAGAAAGAAAGAAAGAAAGAATTGAAAGGAACAACAAATGAGCAAACAAGATCAAGCAAAAGAAAAAGGAACAAACAAAACAATGAACAAATGAATGAAAACAGAACAAACGAAAGAACAGAGTTTGAATCTGAATGTCAGTAAAACCAAAGGTATGTGTATTGATTTCTGGAGTAATCATGTACAGTGCTCAGCGTAAATGAGTACACCTTCTTTGAAAATTAACATTTTAATCAATATCTCAATGAACACAAAAACAATTTCGAAAATGTTGAAAAGACTAAGTTTAATTGAACATCTGTTTAAATTATAGCAAGAAAAGTAAGGTTAATAATATAACTTAAGATTACACATTTTTCAGTTTTACTCTAATTAGGGTGATGCAGAAATGAGTACACCCCCAACAAAAACTACTACATCTAGTACTTTGTACGGCCTCCATGATTTTTAACGACAGCACCAAGCCTTCTAGGCATGGAATGAACAAGTTGGTGACATTCTGCAACATCCATCTTTTTCCATTCGTCAAGAATGATCTCTTTTAGAAGCTCAACTCATCTCTTCAGAACTCCCCATAGGTGTTCGATTGGGTTCAGATCAGGAGCCACTGAATCACTTTCACCCTGTTCTTCTTCAGAAATCCAAAAGTGGCCTTAGATGTGTGTTTAGGATCATTGTCATGTTGGAAAAGTGCATGACGACCAAGGGCACCAAGAGCATCTTCTCTTTCAGTATAGAGCAGTACATCTGTGAATTCATGATGCCATCAATGAAATGCATCTCCCCGACACCAGCAGCACTCATGCAGCTCCACATAAGGACACTGCCACCACGTTTCACTGTAGCCACCATGCATTTTTCTTTGTATTCCTCACCTTTGTGACGCCATACAGTTTTGAAGCCATCAGTTCCAAAATCATTTATCTTGGTCTCATCACTCCAGAGTATAGAGTCCCAGTAGTTTTCATCTTTGTCAGCATGGGCCCTGGCAAACTCTAGGTGGGCTTTTTTGTGCCTGGGCTTCTTTCGTGGACGGCACCCTTGCATGCCATTCCTCTGCAGTGTACACCGTATTGTGTCACAGGAAATAGTCACCCCAGTTTGGCTTTCTACGTCTTTAGATAACTGCATTGAACTTGCATGCCGATTTTCTTCAACCCTTCTTATCAGAAGATGCTCCTGTCGAGGTGTTAACTTCCATGGACGACCTGGACATCTCTGTGAGATGGTTGCAGTTCCATCTTTTTTAATTTTTTGTACCACTTTTGCTGTAGTATTCTGACTGATAAGTAAAGCTTTGCTGATATTCTTGTAGCCTTCACCTTTCTGGTGTAAAGAAATTGTGACATTGTGACATTCGTCTTCCATGTGGTGCCATTGCTGACAGCATGAAATGGGAAGGGGTTTCAACACCCATTTATAGTAAACTGTCTGCTGGACACCTGTGTAATGAATAATTAGACTCACCTGTCGTTGAATTCTTATTAAATTAGACATTTGTAGTCTAAAATTTAGCTTTGCTTCAGAGACTTTCAGTGGGGGTACTCATTTTTGCATCACCCTAATTTGAGTAAAACTGAAAAGTTTGTTCTCTAAGTTATATTATTAACCTTACTTTCATGTTATAAGTTAAACAGATGTTATAATAAACCTTTGTCTTGTCAACATTTTGTGTTCATTGAGATATTGTTTAAAATGTTACTTTTCAAAGGGGGTGTATTCATTTACGCTGAGCACTGTAGCAACCTCATCTACTATTATTAAAAAACAACTGATTGAATTTGTTGAAGTATTTAGGTTCTATAATTGATAAGTTAAGCTTCGAAATGAATACAAACAGTCTGTGTAAGAAGAGTCAGCAAAGCCTCTTTTCTTAGGAAGCAGGCCAAATTCATCAATGACTGTGTTTTATAAGTAGACTGTGATATATAAGAAAGAAAGCAAGAAAGCACCTGCTGATCAGATTCTGAAGGCAGCACAGATCTGTCGGTGATGAGCACTGCTCGAGATATCTGTCTGTGAAAATGGAGAAACAGAATTAGAATTAAAGGCGGATAGAACAAGAATAATTTGAGACAGAGACCCTAAAATCACACTTTGCCTTTTCAAATTAACAGTAATTGCAATGAATAGTTCACCCAAAAATCTAAATTTTGTCATTTACTCAATCTCATGCCATTTCCAAACCTGTACGACATTCATTTTGTGTGTGTGTGTGTGTGTGTTCTTGTATACATGGTTTATGAGGACACAAAAGGGTATTACAATGTAAATTGTTGAAATTAAAAAAATGCAGACAGTTTCCTGTGATGGGTAGGTTTAGGGGTAGGGGTAGTGTAGGGGGATAGAATATACAGTTTGTACAGTATAAAAACCATTATGTCTATGGAGAGTCCCCGTAAACCACATATACAAGTATGTGTGTGTGTGTGTGTGTGTGTGTGTGTGTGTGTGTGTGCATGTGTAAAAACAAAACAAAAGGTGTCTAGAAAAATGTTGCCGCTGCTCTTTCCAATATAATGAAAGCATAGAATGACCAAATGGTATTTTTGCTTCAGCATATACAAACTTGCCACAATGTCTTTGGTTTGAGACTCTCACAACCCACTGGGGCTTGGCATCGCTGTCATCAAACTTGATGCAAGTTTGAATATGATTTAAGAGCTTGAAAGTCAGTAAAGCACTGTATGATTTCATTGTATGGGAAATAGCAACTACATGATTCTTGCAAACAAATGAACATCTTTTGTTGAGCTCCACAGTCATACAAATTTGAAACACAATGAGAATCATTAAAGCTGCAAGCAGCGATGAAAGGGCCCTCGCACCCGGGCTCACCGCCATCCGTTGGCCTCAGAAAAACAGCGAACAGTGGGCGACATGCATGTGAGCGAGTAAATACAGGAGAATTATGGCAAAATCATGTAAAAGTGCCACACTTCCTGCTGCCAACAGGTGGCGCTATAGCTAACTGAATATTGTCATATAGATGTCTTTAGGCCAGGACTTTTATCACTCATGTGAAGTTTGGGGCAGATCAGACATAGTATGCCTGAGTTACAACAGCTTCCTCTTTCATGGCGAAACATCAGATTTTGTCACTCCGCCATGGACACGCCCTTCACCGAAAACTCAAGATCTTTGATATTTATCATCGCTAAGGTCTAAAGATTAGACTGACCAAAAATGACATTGATCTGATTAAATCTCTAGGAGGAGTTAATCACAGTGTAAAACATGTAATTTCCTGTTGCCCCCAGGTGGCGCTATGACTGTAACTGAATATTGCCATATAGATGTCTTCAGGTCAGGACTCTAATAAAACATGTGAAGTTTGGGGCAGATCAGACATTGTATGCCCGAGTTACAACAACTTCCTGTTTCATGGCGAAACATCGAACTTTGCCAGGCCGCCACGGACACGCCCTTCAGCGAAAACTCTAGATCTTCGCAATTTAATGTCTCAAAGGCCTTTAGATTAGACTGACCAAATATGATGTTGATCTGATATAAAGCTCTAGGAGGAGTTCGTTAAAGTACAACATGTGGAAATGGCAAAAACTGCCAAAATTTTGTAGAGAAAATTCAAAATATCTCACTTCCTGTTGGGTTTACAAACTTTGCACCCATGGGCTTTTTTGTAGGTATTGGGCTGTTACATCTGTCTACCGAATTTCATAACTGTACGTGAAATGTAGCACGAAGGACGCTTAATTGAAATTTTGTAGGTGGCGCTATCAAGCTATTTTGCCACACCTAATTCTGAAACCCATATCAGATGTAAATTTTCACCACTTCTGACGCGTGTGCAAAGTTTCATGAGTTTTTGAGAACGTTTAGGCCCTCAAAAATGCGATTCATTTTGGAGAAGAAGAATAATTGGCTGAGCAATTCCAATAGGGTCCTCACACCATCGGTGCTCGGGCCCTAAAAAAGGCAAAATGTGATTTAGGGTCGTCACACAAAGCTAACTTAGAATATAGTGCACTACTCATATGGACCACTTTTATAATGGCTTTATGGTGCTTTTATGAGTTGACAGCTTTCATCACCATTTTACTTACATTACATGGAAATGTGCAGGATGAGCATTTTTCAAAACATGTAATTTTGCATTTCACAAAGAAGTCGTTATACGTTTTAGTACAGTGTTGATTACAGTTGTCAAAAGTACCGACTTCGGTACCTATCGGTACTGAAATTTTAAAAATGTGACACTTTGAGCTCTGTTGAGCAGATTCGTAAACACCTCTGATTGGCCATTGTGTTGACGCGCTCATCGGATATGTCTGTGGTTGGCTGGATCTCTTCCCAAATCTTCCCTCCCATTTTTGTCTCGTTTTTATTCATTGATGAAAATGTCAATTTTTCGACACTCGTTTTCGTCTGTGAAAAAATGTCGTTGACGAAAATAATGATGAAAATGAACTAGTCAATATAAAGATATTTTTTTAACTTTTTTTTTTAACTTGACTGAAAACAACAACAACTCAATTGATAAAAGAGGTCTAGAAATGTGTTATGTATAAACTGGGGAAATCAGCCAATCACAGTGTTCATGAGCTCTGACTTGGTGAAATGAAAGTGAAATGTCAACACTGTAGAGCCCCGTTCTTCATTATAACAGCACTACATGCAGCTGATGCACGTTAGATGGGACAATCAATATCTTTTTTCATGGTTTCTCATTATTACAGTAATGAATACTAATTTCACTTTTGTGCTGTATTGTGTGCTTACCTGTAAGCTGTGCTCTGTCTTTGTTCATCTCTGATGTACGAATCTTCAACCACAAAATGACTGCAGCTGATCTTCTGACCGCGTGTATCAATCACAGCTTTAACTCTGTGAAGTATGAACACAGAAGATGCATCAGAACAAGAAAAAGTCCATGCCCCAAATCAGCTTTCTTTACACAAAAACCTGCTTTAATCACAAAAGGGTCAAGAGATGGTCAGATTATGATTTGAAGATAAAATATTAAACACTAGAACATCATACATTAGCTGTCTCATTCTTCATGGGTCAGGTGGTTACTTGTAAAATCTCTTTTTATAAAGAGAAGTGGCCTGTCGTTTCATATGTGTCACTATAGGGAAATGCGGTGCTTTGGCATTTTTGCATAAAGTCAGTATGTCATGTTAATATTTTTGCATATTGTCGGACCTGTGCGGCTAATGACAATATATCAATGTTACATTTTAAGCAATTTCCGTTCATGTTTGAACTAGGATTGCTGATTTAACATGTTAATTAGATTAATTGATTATGGTGAAAAATAACGCATTAAAATGATTAACGCACTTGCCCCGCCCCAGACCTACATAGGTCATCTGACATTTTATACAGTCAACTAAAGACAAATATAATGCAGGGCAACAACTGAAGCCTATAGAATGCATTCAGAAAGTCCTTAAAATTCAAGATATGGGGCAAAAAAAAAAGAAAATGCCCATTTGACTTTTTGTCTCATATTTACATCATATAGTTAAGCTATATCACAAGAGTAATGAGTGTAATCACACAAGTGCTGTTTTAGCATGAGTGTAAATGTGATAGGTTACTGATTTTATACAACAGTTCAATAAATCAGAAGTTAATATTGTGTTATTTTAGA
This sequence comes from Ancherythroculter nigrocauda, assembly GCA_036281575.1. NCBI lineage: Eukaryota > Metazoa > Chordata > Actinopteri > Cypriniformes > Xenocyprididae > Ancherythroculter > Ancherythroculter nigrocauda. The sequence continues at coordinate 7,779,061 of VTFQ01000017.1, read as the reverse complement.
AACAATATGGTCTGTTTTGCTCAATTTTGCCAACGAAAATATAAAGACAAAGCAGAACTATTCATCTCCAAGGAACACACAGTGGCATTTCATTTCTGAGTCCGTGTTTTGAATGAATCGGGTGAACCATTAGGCTTGCTAGACTTGAAGTGGTGCTGCACAGACTGATCGACGAAAGACATTAAAGTACCGCGAGAGCAAATTCAAAAACATACGAAGCCATCTGCTCTCTAATTGCTCTCGCGGTACTTTGATGTCATACACCGATCGGTCTCTGCAGCGCCGCTGTGGTGAGAAATTGATTCCCTCCAGGAATTGAGAAATTGATTGTGGTGAGAAATTGATTCCCTTTAGGACCCCGGGTGATCCCATTGGTTTAACGGACTTTTAATTGGTAGTAAATTTACAAAGATTTTTCTGGTCGACTAGTAGTCATTCATTTTAAGCGATTAGTCGACTAATCAAGCGCTTTTTAATAAACCATTTCATAAAGAGCCTTTAATGCCTACATAGCCTATTCAGCAATCGGGTCTTCACTTCAAGTCCAACAACCCTAATGATTCAAAGGACCATTCATAAACAGAACCATTTACTTCACTCCTGAATGAATCAGCTGTTTGGACGAATCGAATGAATGAATGAATGAATGATTCAATGACTCAATTGCCACCACTTACTGGCAGTTTTAGTTTCTTATTTAGAGTATAATTTCATTTTTTTTTTTTTTTTTTTTTTTTTTACATATTTTCATAGCAATAATAATAATAATAAAAAAAACATTAAAGGTATAGTTCACCCAAAAATGAAGATTCAGTCATCATTTACTCAACCTCATGATCCAAAAGAGTATGTGTAATAAATTCTGTTGAATCAAATAAAATATTTCTTGTTGAAGCTACTTTTGTAATAAATTTGATGCTTTACACAATAACGACTTTAAATAATCTTTTAGGAGTCATTTCTCAGCCAAATTTGATGTGCGATTAATTCGATTAATTAATCGCTTGCCAGCCCTAGTTTGAACAATACACAATTTTGGTACTTTGTCGGTTCGTTGCATGATATCAAAATGTAAAACCTGGCTCCTGAATAAAAACCAGTAGTGAACCAGTGGCCTAGGGCACAAGTTTGACCTTTCCTCCTTTAATCTCTGCAAGCGAGAAGGAAAAAGAGCGAGTGAGAGAGAAAAAGGAGGAACAGAGGAGAATCTGTTGGCTTGTTATGTCAAGAGTTATAAATGTGCTTTATAGGGCTCATTATCCAAACTAATGGGCTGGGGGTGACATCCTTGAAATGGACTTTCACAACACAATAAAGGGGCAAGAGAGCGTCTCCCTCCCCTGACGAAAAGTCAGGCTTCGGAAAAATCCTCCCCCAACGCCCAGATTGACTGCAGGACAGATCTGTTTATGTAAATGAAGATTTATTTACTTGGAGGAACTCGCAGAGGAAGCGGAGGGTTTCCAATCAATTGCCAGCCAATGGGGGGAAAGAAAGCAATATGGGATACATTTCACAAACCTAACACACCTGAGGGCAACCGCAGCGGGTCACTCTTGCTCACAGGAAGCTGCTTCTGAATTAGGAGAACAACTACTTGCTTTTGTAAATGACTGCAATAAGTTTGGCAGTCTAAGAGAGTTTCAGGCCAAATGACAAAACTATCAGGCCAATCTTATGATCCATGTTCATGTACATGTGTTTTTATGCTTTAAAACTCAAACTTTTGTTTTCAGTGTGTGTTGAAAATTGATATGCTTAATTCTGTGATTTCAGTTTCAATTGTATATTCTGGCAAATTTAAAACCTAGTTTTATATAAATTGTAGAATATATACGGTATATATAGTGAGAATTGTTTTTAAAGTAAAAATAAAATAATAAAATTAATTTCATTATATATATATATATATATATATATATATACACATACATATATACACACACACACAAATTTTTTTTTTATTTCACAAATAATTAATTAGGGATTTAATTAGCAATAATGCAAATTAAAACCTAAAATAAGTTACCAAATATATACTTGCTAGAAATAAAAATATATTAATTTTTGTGGAGGGATCAGTGAAAATGTTGACAGTGTAAGTAAAAACTGGGGGCAAGCAGAACAAAAATCCTTACTGATGAGTCCTGAACAGGATTTTGTTTGTCAACTGAAATTTAAAAACAAAGCAAAAAAGGTTTTGCAATTCTTTGCAGTTTTTTTTTCTCAGCGCTCACTATGTAATTAGTTTCATATACAAGTGCATAAGTTTCTTCTGTCAGTGTGCATAAAACACTGAAATAGTGCTAATGATTCCGTTTCACTTGCAACCAAGGCCAGTGTCGGCTTTGTAGATCATCATAAGCATTCATAAATCGCCTTCATAAACCACGTCAGTGGCCTCTGAACCAATCAGCGTGATAACCTTGCACTCAACGATGCATGCGTTCAAACTCATTTGAATTTTATATACTTCTCTGCAAATGTGGTTTTGTGTAGGCTAAACAGATCATATGCTGAATGACACCATGATGGATATTACAAGCAAGAAGCTTATTTGTCTTGGTAAATATTGCATATAATAGTACACCACTGTTATTGATAAGAAAAACTATTAAATAGTTTCCGATAATTAACATAATGCTTACGAAAAACTTAGAAATGTAGCCTTGGTAACTAACAGAAATAAATAATGAAAAACTTAGAAATGTAGCCTTGGTAACTAACTGAAATAAATAATCTTAAGTTGAAGTACTACAGTTACCAAAATCGAAATAAAAATTAAACCTATACATAATTACAAAAAAAACTTATAAAAATGACAAAAGCACATAACAAAATTACTGAAACTAAAGGCATATTTACTCGACAAGATGTACTAAAAACAAAAAGTTTTTCCTTTGTGTTTTTCGCATACAAACAACAACATTGTCAAACGATCCCTGTTCATACAGATCCGCAAAAATGCTGTATTATTCATGCCAGGCCAGTAGTTGGTGATGTCACTTTTTAAAGAAACACTACACGCCTAACGACTGAACATAATACATATGCGTATGACGTCACAGTTTTCACAAATTTGCATTTTTGTAGTTTACATGAAGACAATAACAGTAGTTTTCAAAAACTTTGAAAAGTTGCATTTCAGGCCCCTCAATTTTTGTGTAAATCATTCGTAAAACCATTCTGACGTAAATTTTCGGATTCAAGAAAATGTTCGTATTTTCAAAATGTTAGTTGGTACGAAAGAAATTTACACCTGCTCCCTACTAGTGTTGTCAAAAGTACCGACTTCGGTACCTAGTCGGTACTGAAATTTAAAAAATGTGACGCTTTGAGTGCTGTTGAGTGGATTCGTAAACATCTCTGGTTGGCCGTTGTTTTCACTGCTCATCGGATATGTCTGTGATAGGCTTCAATGATCAATGCTGTAAAAACGTTGTAAATAGTCATCAATTAATCTCTTCACTAAGCGCTTACACAGATACACACAGGAGCGTTTGAAAGCCTGCGTCTATCGCGGATCGGTCCACTGTTAGACACCTGCTTTCAATTGCTCGCGCTCTCACTTTCAAAACTCTTTCAAATTCAAACACTTCCGTGTGCTTTCAAATGCTCCCATGCGTTGATCATTTTAGCCAATCACAGGCATAACCGATGAGCGCGTCAACACAATGGCCAATCAGAGATGTTTACGAATCCGTCACATTTTTTAAATTTTTTAAACCGAAGTCGGTACTTTTGACAACACTACTCCCTACAGCTCCCTATGATACATAGTGCATTTTGATGCACTATGTACCATAATAATATTTCATGAGTTGATTTGCCGTCTTTATTCATTTATTTATTTTTAACTTTTCAACTTCGTTGCGCTCGTCACTGTCACTTTTTACCCAGCTGTCCAATCACAGTGGAGGAGAGGTGGTACAAATATACCGACCAATCATCCTAATTGTACAACAACTGAACAACAATGGAGAAGTTAATATTGCTGGTTACAGCATTTTTATATTCAGTAATATTCTTCAAAATGAGATACTAGTAACACATTACTGCCATGGATATTCTGTATCACAGCAACTAAAGTATCTCAGCTGGAAAACCGCTGCACTTGCAAAGCGCCTTTAAGCACCACCAGCTGGCCATTTTCAGAAGAGCGCCAGGCATTTTTTAGCTGGCTTAAAATGCTTTGGTGGACACACGATAATTGAATATTTATTGCTAGGCATATGGCCAATTATTCTTTTTTGAATTTATGCAATATACTGGAGCCAAACCTGAGAAGGAAGTCCAGAAGACTCCACAAGGTTCCTGGACACGTAATTTGGGATTATGCTAATTATGAATGAGCATGCATGCACGCCCTATTTACGAATGTTTGGAATTCATTAATATACACAAATTTACCAGATCCGTTGTATACGAAGTGTTTGTGAATCCGGAGGAGAGTTTTCGTTAAGGTCAATTTTACGCACAAATTACTTTTTGAAAGAATTTTCTCGTACATTTATGAAAATTTCAAGAATGAGGTTCACTGTCGCATAAATGAACGGCAAAAACACATAAAAAGTTTTGTTGAAAACGGTGTCGTGTAAACAGCCCCAAAAACTAAAAAAAAAAAAAAAAGAAAGAAAATATAAAAATAAAAGCAAATTTAAAATACTAATAATATTATAATAGCATAAAAAAATAGTAATAAAATTAATTAATTCATGTATAGGCAAATATATATATACACACACAAATACGAATATTAAAAAAAAAATGAAACTTTTTAAACTAATTTTATTTAGAATTTTTTATTATTTTAGTAGTGTTTGGCTATGCAAAACCCACCCAGCATTATAGTAAGGTGTTTTAGGTGGTTTTTATTGCATTATTATAGTGCATTATTATAGTAGGACTGCTAGGGAAATATTATTGGTCCATAACGTAGGGCATCTGACGCATAAAGTTTGTCTGTGCACTCTAAACTGCAAATAATTTATTACATTTAAAAAAGACATTTACAATGGCGTACTCGACAACTAGAATTTAAATTTTCATTTCAATTTTGCCATATTTTCCCTGGAAATAACGATTTTGTTCTTTGGAACACATGAGGTGAAAATGCTGCAAATAGTTTCTCCGATATTCAGATTTTGTGCATGAACTGAATTTGCAACTTGGATAGTCAACATAGCATATGGCTTGGATTCCTCCTTCAATGAAACTAATCACAATAATAGTGACGCTTGTCTTAGCAGACACCTCCAAAAGAGGGATTTTATCACCCGTTAAGTTCTTTTGACGTGGGAAATGAATTTGGACAAACAAACTCGGACAAGTGATTGAGTTGCCTGTCGTTGTGGTAACAAACCGGACAGTGCTGGACCGTCCTCCGCATGGAGTGGCAGGTGGGATTTGAGGGTCTGTAATCCTCTGCTGCATTATTAATCTGGCTCTACCCTTTTCAGCTTTATGTCTGTAATAAGAGCAGACATAGGGCGGTAATTTATGATGCCAGGGAAATTAAAATCATTGTTCAGCCTGCCAGACACCTTGCCAGCTTTTTTTTCACCTTCATGAAACTTTTTCCATGGATGATGTATGGCGCTAACCTCCAGTGCAGGGCTGACTCCACACGGGGCGCCTCTGGAGGAAGAGGGCATGGACAGTCTGCGCTACACTCTAGGCGATGCTTTATAGACTGCGCTCAGGGACTGATGGACACCTCGGTTTGGAGCTCTGCCAGCTCCCAAGCCAGATCCTGACCAGCCCGGGTCAGCTGAGTCTGGCTCCAGTCCAATATGGATGAAAGAATTCGCCTTGAAACTTCTTAGTGCTCCAGTTATATGGGGGTTCTTATACTTCATGGCATTGGTGGCGATCATGAAGAACTTGCAGTAAATTACCAATTAAGGTCATCTTGGTTGTTTTTCGTATGCTACGTTAAGTTTTGAGGAACACCTTCTGCTGGGCCGCTCAAGTAGAACTGACGTTAGGGACGGCTGACCGCATCCAGGGACAGACGTCACATATCAAAACTAAACTGACCTCCGTCAAATGACCTACTAAAGGAGCAAATAAACAATCTGAAAGATTTGTTGGGGGAACAAATTTGAAAAGTTATGAATATGCTCAGTAGTCCTACCTGATTTGCTGAAAGGTAAATGTTGGTGAGCAGGTGTTAGTCATAGAAGAACTGACACAAAACCAGGGCTTGACATTAACACCCTCCAACCCGCCAAATGTGTGTGGATTTCAGCAGTGACGTGAAACGCTGCCACTCCTACTAGCCACTTTGGTAGGTTAAATTTTATATATAGCCTAAATTCATTTTTCAATTGTAGTCTTTTAAAAAGGCATCTGAAATGATAAACTAAGAGCAATGTTGTCAAAAAATATTGATTTTCGATACATATCAATACTGAAATATCTGAAATGCTTCCGATACTCATTTTCTGCAGAATAGATACATGATACCAGCTCCGATTTCTCACTCTCTCTCATCTCTCCGACAGCGAATCGAGACACAAACCCGCCTCCCCTCACTCACTCATTTCATTTGCTCTGGATGAATATTGTTGGTGTTACAGGGCTTGAATTTTAGAGTGGGATTGCGCATAATTTGTGATCATACCCAAAGTGTGCGAGCATAAAGCCGCCTCTCATGACAAAATTAAGTTGTTTTTTTGCTGCGTATAGGGCTTAATCAGTCAAATACACAGAAAATAATGTCAAAATGCCAGTCTTGGTAAGTATTCACGTAAACACAATCAGTTATGTCTGTGACAGCAGCCTAATATAGGCTACCTGCTGCCAAATTATGAGATAATAAAAATAAAAATATCTATACCATATTTTCCCAATGGTATCAATGTCAAATTTGTGGCCAGTGTAAATGTTGAGTGACTAGTAACTTTGGAAAACCACTAGCCACAGTGGCTGGTGTGCAAAAAAGTTAATGTCAAGCCCTGTATATCACAGCTAGTCAAGATGTTTCTTTTTCTGCAGTCAGCTACTTTTTGCATTGCAGCCAAACAAAAACAACCTCTTAAAATATCATTTATTACTTTTCAAAACTTTGGTCGGGTTTACAAAATGGGTAACATTACACATTTCCTGATGAGATTTCATTCTGATTCACAAGCTTTTCTTTTGATTCCATTCCATTTTCAATTTGATTCGATTTAATGACAATTTGATTTTATGACTTATTTTGCCGTGGAGCAGTAGATTCAGCAAAAGCACCACAGATGTGGCCATGGCCGTAGCCAGCTATGAGGTTATTTTTCTGAGGTGTGTATAATAAACATTGTGAAATAATTGCTTAATATAGTATTAACTCTACTTAAGTGCTGCAATGATATTGCACAGAACCTAGATAAAGATATTGCAAAGCATCAATGTAAAAATATTTGAGATGACCAATCAAATCAAAGTAGTTCACAGAAAGCTGCTGAGTGTGAATTCCAGCGTGATGCAGTCATAAAGCGAGAGATAAGATGCAAGTAGCTAAACTAAGCATTTCATATTTGACAGCTGTTTTAAGATAGAAATGTTAAATGAGCAACAAAAATAATCAGGAATGCAAACTAAAACTTTGTCTAATTTCATCATTTTGAATAGTCCTATATTGATGTGATACATGTAATTCGTAACTATCAATGTGAGAGACAAGTCATTTTCATCATATTAGGCATAAGATAAAAAAGGAATGTGTACATATTTTGAATGATTATGAATTTAATAAACTTAGATTTCCTGGTAGCCTTCAGTAAATTAACTTGAAAGAAAATGATTCATTAAACAATAAATATCAGTTGACCCTATGTTTACTTTCTTCACTGACACTGACGAAAACGAAAAGACCATCAGTCAAAGCTCAGCTTTAGGAGGGGAAGAGACAGGGCAAGATAAGGAGACTGAGGAAAAAAGAAAGAGTGATGGAGATGAGGAGAGAGCAGGTATTGACAAATAATCTACTACCCACTGACATGGTTTTAAAGCTATTGTTATCCAATTTTTGTGGCCTTCCAACGTCTTCAAATGCATATATGTAGATCAGAGAAATGACAATTCTCTTGGGGTGGAGGGTGGGGGTGCCTCCAAACCCCCCTAACTAGCGCAAATTTGGGATCTCGCTACATATAAAACCCTGGCTACGGCCCTGGATGTGCGCTGCTTCATGGAGCATAAGAGTGATCTCGGAATTTTAAGAATCGATACTGAGATTGCAATTTAGGCCCGAAAAGGTACGAAAATAACTATGATTCCAATAAAGATATTGGGCCCTATTATACTCCCGGCGCAATGCGACACCACGCACGAACCAAGTGTTTTTTTTGCTAGTTTCAGCCTGACGCAGTTATCATTTCCACGTCCAGCGCCCACGTTGTTTAGATAGCAAATGCGCTCGCGCCCATCTGTTCGCCCAAGGGTGTGCCGGTGCGTTCAGGTGCATTGTTGGCGTGTTGCTATTTTGAGGCAACTGAAAACGACTGTGCCATTGACCAACAAAAACTTGGTCTAAAGTCAATGGCACAGTATTTTTTTGTTATCTAAAGGGCGTGTTAGTAATATGCACCTATAGGTAGGTGCACAACACGCGTACACTGCTTGTAATACACACAGGGATGGGCAGCAACACACAAACATGCCAAATATTAAAAAAAAAGGATTACAATGTAGAAGATTATTATTGTGTACATAAAGATACAAATTGATAGTCACTGCATGTATCAGAATTACCTATTTGCAATAATGACAAATTAAAATTGGCTAACTATTTGACCAATCGTGGCAATACACACGTGATCCACCATGTAAATAGCAAATCGCACCTGCAAGCGCACCTGGCTTTTAAAGGAAATGGGAGATGACACTCTGATTGGTTTACTACACGTTACATCCAAAACACACCTATGACTCATAAAGAGACTAGGTACAACCCTTTTGGACCATGTGCCCGGCGCACCGACCACATTTTTTCCATTGTTAAACTAGCAAAAGTGGATTCAGACACATCCTAATTGCACCTGCGCCATGTGCTTCAGACCATGCGCTTAGATCGCTAAAATAGGACCCATAGTCTTAAAAATCGTTCTAAATGTAAAAGAACAGAAGAGTCCTCACCACAACTTTAACGATGACGGCACAGAGAAACACCTTAACTTCCTTAAAGATTTTTTTTTTTTTCAGCTAACGAACATGATCACAATCCATCCATCCAAATCTATATTTCTTACCCATCCCAAGTCGGGTGATATGCCCATCTACTAGTTTATGATCAATTTATGATTTTACATCAAACGGCAGGGAAATACATCTAATTTGAGCGCCGCTGCTCCGGCAAGGTGCGCAATAGCCTTAACACTAGTAAGCTAATGCTATCACATGTGTAAGTGTCGTGCGCTACATCCAGAGGAATCCAAGCCCCCTGGGTCATTCACCAGCAAGATGAAAGAAACTCAATATATCGCCAAAGAGAGGGCCAAAGAATGAGAGAGGAATAAAGAGAGAGGGGAAAAAACCCAGATCTAACCTAGTTTATGACAACAATCCACCTTTGAAACTCATTAAAGGCCTTTCTGGTGGGGCCTGACGCACATTATCAGCACAGATTAATCAAGGGAGACGGGAGATGAACTCTCATTTTTTAAGAGGCAGCAACAGAGGGCTTTTTTGTCTTCAGATGAAAATCAATTAGTGGAGGTAAGGCCACGAGGAAAAAGCGGCATCACTCATCGCCGGCCCAAGTGGCAGAGTCTGTGATTTGTCTTCCGAGCTCGGCTGCTTAAGGGGGGCTGGTACCGCTGTCTCCCTGAAAATTAATTTCATATCTATATTCCGAATATCCCCCCCCACCCCATTCACTCATGTGCGCCATCTCTTGGCCTTGTTTTTGAGTACCCTGTACACAAATGAGCTCTGATCAGCCTTGGGATACTGGAGTGGTGTGAATCAACCAGAGGAGGAAGTAAATCTATGTATCTAATTGAATTTCTGTGTGTTATGAGTTTTTTGTCTAAATGTGTGTTGTCAAAGTGTAAGAACAGAATCAGTGGTGAACTACTTACTTGTTAGATGCCTTGTCCACAACCAGGCACTGCACTGAGTGTCGCAGACAATAAATTCCTCCAAATACGGCACACATTCTGCAAGGAGAAAAAAAAAAAAAATAACACCTTACATACGCTTGCGTTTATTTATATGACATCCAATCTGAAAGGAATTGCTAAACACCCGTAATTACAGCTGATGGCGTGACATTAAAAGGGCTGATCACACCTTGTCCACACAAAAAGGACAAAATCCAATTCATTTGACAAGGCAAAAATGTCACCAAGATCTTAAAATGTGTTACCTTCACAAGTAAAGTTTTCTTGCGATTTTGTGGTGATAAAGTATAGCAGCTTAATTAAACTATAAACACAAAGACAAAGTGATTCAAAGATTCTTAAAAAACCTGGAAACAAACTTAAATTGACAGAGAGAAACACAAAAAAAGATGAATGGACAGACAGATATATAAATATCTGTATTATACATTGGTCCAAGTGGATGCTGCACACTGGTGGTGGATGTGGAGAGACCCCTGATATGATTGTAAAGTGCTTTGGGTGTACAGTAGTACATAGGAAAGCGCTATATAAATGCCTCATTCATTCATTCATTCATTCATTCATTCATTCATTCGTTTCCTTTATCTTATTGCCATTTCTGCAATAAGCCATTAGAGGCTGTTAATGAAACTTTACATGATTAAACCCTTAACCATAGAAAAAATGACTGTTTTGAACAATCTCTCATGGGTTATTTCATTAAAATAAAAAGACAAAGATGATTTATTTTTATGATTTATTTATTATTTTTAAAGAAACAAGCCTTAAGATTTTTTTATGTTTTTGAAAAAAGTCTAATTCTCACCAAGGCTGTATTTATTTCATTAAAAAAAACACAGTAAAACATTCAGTAAAAGTATTGTCAATTATTTTTAAAATTATTATTATTTTTTTTTGCTGTAATATTTTAAAATTGATGACAAAGAAGAAAAAAAAAAAACTCAGCATCATTACTCCAGTCTTCAGTGTCTCATGATCCTTCAGAAATCATTCTGATATGCTGATTTGGTGCTCAAGTAAACCGTTGTGCTGCTTAAAATTTTTTGATCAATTTAATGTTTCCTTGTTGAATAAAAGTATATAGTTGTACAGCAGAAATGAGTACACCCCCTCTGAACAAATACAAAAGATGTATTTTCTTTATGATCACTAATACAATTCATGAAAAGATGGCAAAACTAAAATGTATTAAACATATACATAATAAAAACTGAGAAATAGATGAAATTAATAGCCATAAAATAAGTAAATTAGCCAATTTTGTTTAAATTAAGGATTGCAGAAATGAATACACCCTAGATTTAATTCAGCAAATGTATAATATTCTAGCACTTAGTATGCCCTCCATAATTTTGAATATACTGCTCTGACCCTTCTTGGCACGGAGTGCACAAGTTCATGACAAATTGTCACATCTGTCCTGTTTAACTCCTGGATGATGAGCTCCTTAAATGCCCTGATCTTTATTGGGGAGTGTTGCTCAACTCGTCTCTACAGAATCCCCCACAGGCGCTCAAGAGTGTTATGATTGAGTGCAATACATGTCCACAGAAGGTTTTTCACCTTGGGAGAATGCATATCCTCATCGTCATGTTGAAAAAATGCCCAACAATGCAGGGAATTTATTTTTATTTTATATGGCCTCCTTTGGCCTTGATAACAGCTTGCATTTTTGCTGGCATTGTGTTTATATACTTTTCCACAGTCTCTTTTGTTATTGACTTCCAAATAGTTTCTAGATGTTCCCAAAGATTGCTTTTGATGAAACTTTAGTGCGATCGATCTTTGAATCCATTAAATCCTAACAATAATTATATTTTAGCATTAGAAACACTACTGTGACTAAAGAGCTTACGCATACTGGTGTGGATTAACCATTACAGAAACATAAAAAATGATTTTGGTAATCACCAATACTGCTGTGGCACAAACCTTACATCGGGTGGTGGTCTAATAATTTGTTTTCTTTCATTAGGGCATAAATATACACTGAAAGAAATCCATCAGCCACCATCTTGTATATAAAAGGGCATAGGTTGGGTATTAGGCCACATAAATATGTCTGAAGACACAGATGGTGAGATGGAAAAGGACACTTTGCTGTTCACTGCAAGCTTAAACAAGGGAGGAAAAAAAAAATCTTCTGGCCTTGTCTGCCCAGATTAATATAGAGACATGGCATCTTAATAAAGTGCAAAGATAAAAAAAAAGAGAGGCTAAATCTGCCAGCAATCATCTGGGCCCATCTCCTGTCCTCCACAGAACCCCATAGAGGCAGCAGGGAAGCCCTTTGATGTCATTAACCCTAACTGACAGACGTTTAAGCTGATATTACTCTAATTAACTGCCCGCTGTCGGCTGCAATGATGCAGTCGGGCGGAGTGCGTGGGCACTGCCTTTCCCTCTCCAGGCCCCAGCACTCGCCCTGGCGACATCACTCGCCATCACGGCTAAATTAACAGTTGTGAAAATCCAGTACCCCCACAAGCCCCTGCTCTTTATAGCCTCTAAATGGCATTTCAGTTCCTATCAAGACGGGAATCAGGGGACGTGATTTTTTAATACGGTAGCAAAACAATGGAGGCCATTAATAGCCCAACGCTGTGACAGCGCGCTCACCGATGATTTATGAGTTTGTGTATAATTTGATTATGCTATTAATTCCACTGATTACAGCTGCAGCGAGTGTGGAGAAGGTCACATCCAAAATAAATCTTCGACAACTCCCTCTTTCTCGTCACCTAACACCCCCCCCCACCCTTACCCCACCGACATCCCCACAAAACAACTGCCTCCAACTAGTTATTTCTGTAATTAAAAAGTAATGTAACAAGAAGCACAAACAAGCTTCGGGCTCTAATGGCAACATCACGGCAGAGCTTCAAATAAATTGAACAGAGCCCTGTAAGGACGGAAGCTTTTTTCATGCCGCAGGAAATGCAATGGTATGATATCCTAGTGTTTTCAGAGATAACAGGTTGAGATAGCTACAGGCTGCAATCCATAACGAATTTCACTTTGCAAGTTAAGATGCTCTACTTTGTGTTGTTTATATTGATCTAGAAAAGGGACATTAAGGCATATAAAAAAGGACATTTCTAAAAGCCACTTGGTGCTAAGATATGGGTTTCAATTTGTGCAAAAATACTTAACGTACACTACTGTTCAAAAGTTTAGGTTTAGAAAGATTTTAATGTCTTATGCCTACCAAGGCTACAATTATTTGATTAAAAAATGCAGTAAAAAAACACTGCAAAATATTACAGTGCATCATTACTACAGACTTCAGTGTCACATGATCCTTCAGAAATCATTCTAATATGCTGATTTGCTGCTCAAGAAACACCTATTATGCCCCTTTTCACAATACAAGTTGTAATATAAGTCTCTGGTGTCCCCAGAATGTATCTGAAGTTTCAGCTCAAAATACCCCACAGATCATTTGTTATAGCTTGTCAAAAACACGCCGTTTTAAATGCAAATGAGCTGCTGCTCCCTGCCTGCTTTCCAGAAGAGGGCGGAGCTTTAACAGCTCACTGCTTCGGGTGCTCAACAACAACAAAGCTGGACAATCTCACGCAGCCAAAATGAGGATTGTCAGTAACGGTGTTCAGCCTTACATTGTTCAAACCGGAGTCGACACTGATGGAGAGACTCAGGAAGAAGTTACAACTTTTAGAATGAAACTGGACGTTTCTGAATGGTTAGTGGATACATTTATGTAGTTGCTGTGGAGTTGAACTCATCGACTAGCATGTGTCATCATGTTAATCTTTTGTGCAAAACCCATATGAACACCCACTATACATAGTGTACCTGTTTGCCAAACAGAGCCATACACACCAGGCTAACGTTTATAATTGCTATCAAATGCTGTGAATGGTCTAATATTTTTTACAAAATATCGTTTGGACAAAAACGCTCATTTTTTAGCAATTGAGCTTGTCAGGGTCAACTCCAATCTAACGAGACTCTAAATAGAGTTCTGTGCTCGTCTGTGCAGCCAATGACAGAACAGTTAGAATGCTTTGCTCGACTTTTGCCATGGCGTTAGAACTTGTAGAACTTGTAGAACTTTAGAGCTTGCGGAAAAAAATGGCGGCGCTGTGGGTGGAAACGTGCAGACTAAGGGGCGGTAATATTATAATAAGATCCCCTTCCTACATCACAGGGGAAGTGAAATCTGAGCGGCTTGTTTTTTCACATGCTTGCAGAGAAAGACTTGCCAAAACAAAGTTACTGGGTTGTCCTTTTTCATGTTTTCTGGGCTGGTAGATGTACCGGGGACCCGATTATAGCACTTAAACATGTAAAATTCATGAAATATCCACTTGTAGCATCTGAATAGATAAAACACACAATTGCTCAACATCTTCCAAACCTTTACCCATGCCAGGCCCCGTAACGTCTGGCTTCCCCACTGAGTGCTATCACCATTTGCTCTTCAAATCCACTTCAAAGACAGTGTTTTATCAGGAAAACACAGGTCACCAGAATCATTTGGTTTATAAAAATGGAATCTTTGCCACTAATTCATTGACAACTTCGTCTAAATGAATGAACATGCATTTCCCCAGTACATCTTGTGTATTATTACTGTTTGTATATTGTTCTTTTGTATGTTGTGTAGTATGTTGAAAGTTGGAACTACTAGATAATGTATTTCATCTAGGTTATGTTTGATATCAAATTACTCCTTGCTTAATGACTCACATTTTGGTAGACACCACAATACCACAGAATGCAATGTATGTTTGTTATATTTATCAGAGTATAAATGGACGCAAACTTTCTAGTGAACACCCCCATGCAAGTTAATGCCAGAGAATTGCACCTTTCTCATTGGTCAAGCCAAGATTTGAAGGTGTTGACTGTCTGGAGAAGTTAAATAGGTCTGAGCAGATCTGAGTTATTTCTTCTGGTTCTCCTCTTTGTTCCTGTTGATACAACTTGAGGGCCACCCGGCCCGAGCCGGGCTGGTAGGCCTCCATTTCACTTCAAGCCATGCACAACTGCAGCGACCACAAAAGAGTCAAATTAACAGCGCAAAGTTTGTCTTCATTTTCTTCATTCAACGCAGAAGTTATTGATTACAACTTCCACGCCAGCGGACCGAACCATTAAAGATTTCTCCTGACCCTGCAGATCCGGACAGCTAAGGCATTTGCAAGTATCATTTGAACACTAAATGGCAATTGTGAACCCCTTTTAACAAAGGTGCTTTATAGTATTAAACTGATGGTTTGTCCAGCAATTGTTAATTTACCCTTTCCATTGTTTCATTCCCTTGTTATGATATGGTTCAAATTCATTTTCCACTCTCTCACTGCGTGAATGGTATGTTTGTGTTTGTTAGTTTAGTTATGTGTTTGTGATTTAGTTAAATAAAACGTGTGCAAACTCTTGCAAGTTGTTTCTGGTCTGCTTATAAAACCAATGTCCCTGATAACGATTCGATCACAGCTACTTGCTAAGAAAGCAATATTTTTCTGTGGCCATGGAAAAATATCCTTCTTGAAAAGTTGATAAACGATCAATACTGAGTGTCCGCTGGCCGAACAGATTAAATGATTGTAATATTAATTCAGCTACATTAAGTTAATTTTGATTAAGTTATTCAAAGATGACTAATTATTAATATTTCCCCTTTTGAGTTAATGAAGATCGTTACACACTTTAAAGTTGAAAACAGTTGTGCTGCTTAATATTTTTGTGAAAGCTGTGATCACTTTATCTCCAGATTCTTTGATGAATAGAAAGTTCAAAAGAACAGCATTTATTTGAAATCGAAATCTTTTGCAACATTATTCATGTCTTTAATGTCAACTTTTGATCAATTTAATGCAACCCTGTTGAATAGAAGTATTAATTTCTTTAAAAACATCTTTTGAATGATAGTCTAAGTATAGAACAAATGATAAATGATAAATTAAAGAAATAAAAATAAAGAAAATAACATTTTAAAATATTAATTAAGAAAGGTTACTTTTATTATTGATGAACTTAACCCATTTTTATGCACAAATGCACAGAGCAACTCACTCCTTCATGCACTCTTCAAGATATAGTGGGTTGTTTAAAGGGTTAAAGGATTAGTTCACTTTCAAATGAAAATTACCCCAAGCTTTACTCACCCTCAAGCCATCCTAGGTGTATATGACTTTCTTCTTTCTGATGAACATAATCGGAAAAATATTAATAAATATCCTGATGCATCTGAGCTTTATAATGGCAGTGAGCGGGATCAAAGAGTATGAAACTGAAGAAAGTGCTTTCATCCACATCCATCCATCATAAACATGTACTCCACGCGGCTCTGGGGGGTTAATAAAGTCCTTGTGAAGTGAAGCGATGCATTTGTGTAAAAAAAAAAAAAAAAAAATCCATATTTAACTATGTAGCTTCTGCCAGACCGCCTTCCATATTCAACTTACGAAGAAAGTGTAAACTACCGTAGTGTCAAATATGGATTTTATTTTTTACACAAACACATCGCTTTGCTTCAGAAGGACTTTATTAAGCCCCTGGAGCTGAGTGGAATACGTTTATGATGGATGGATGTGGATGAATGGAGACACTTTCTTCAGCTTCATACTCGTTGGCATCGCTCACTGCCATTATAAAGCTTGGATGCATCAAGATATTTATTAATATATCTCCGATTGCATTCATCAAAAAGAAGAAAATCATATACACCTCGGATGGCTTGAGGGTGAGTAAAGCTTGGGGTAATTTTCATTTGAAAGTGAACTAATCCTTTAATAAGCCTATCCATTTAAATTAGTACTACATGTCTAAATCTTAAAAATAGGCAGTAACAATTAGGCATGCCATTTTGATAAACATAAAAAAAAAATAAAATACAATTAAATTAAAAACTTATACAATTTTTTTTTATTTGTTTGATGAGAACCAAAAAAAAGCTCACCCTATTTAAACAAAAGAGCAAAACATTTTGCACAATCTCCCAGCAGATAGTCAATAATGGGCCGGAATTGAAGCCATTAATCTAAAAGATCTTGAATGCATCCCTTGTGACCTGTTAGATCTCAGTCTATTAAACAAAGGCAAGAAAAGCTTGCTTCACTTGATTAAAGCAACACAACACAACAACAAAAAACCTGATGCCACATTTGGACACGCTCCTCCTCCTCAAAAGCCAAACCAGGTTTGGGGAAAACATCTGAGCGCCCATGGGAGGCCCACAGAAAAGAAAGAAAAAAAGAGGGAACGTTTTATTAGCGTTCTGTGTGCGTCGACAATAAATCCCCTTACCGTGCAGGAGATGCTAAACAAACAAAATTACCACACGCAGCAAAGACCACTTACCTGTCAGGTTCATTGCCGGCAAATTCGCTTGTAATCTAGGGTGCTGGAAGCCGAGTGGGGGGCTAATGGTTGGCCAATAATTAAAAGAAAACAAAGCGCCATGCTGGCTGGCAGGCCTTTCTCTGCGAAAATTAAATCCTGTTTGGATCTGAATAAATTAAATGTTTATTGCTCCCCCAGAACACACGGTAAAGGGGGAGGAAAACGAATGACAGAGAGGAAACGCGGCGTGTGAGGGAATGCTGGGAAGACAATCATCGCCTCTAATTAATGCATTTCCCCGTCCTCTCAATCTGTTTCTGTTTGACTGTTGTCTGATTGGAGCGCCGTGATCGCAGGTGCAAATCATAACCTGTCACGGCCAAATGTGTTTACCGGGCTGAATGGATCACGCCGGCTCCAAAAAAACATCCCAGTGACGGAGACGGAGGAACCGGAACGGGGTGCAGAAGACGGAGGATGGCAGTCAGAGTGCCAAAGGTTATTTAGAAATTAAAAAGTCTCCGCTGTCAAAACTTGAGGGATAATGCGGGTGAGGACGGTAAAGCATTTCATCACTATATTAGCGGAGCTGCTCGCTGATCTGTGAATAACTGAGAGAGTGAGCATTATTGAGTTTGCACCTCCATCTATCCATCTATCACCTGCAAGCAGGTATCAGCGTGATGAATGAACCCACCTCCCTCGCTTGTTCTCTCCTTCTGACTTTTGTCTCTCAATCCCTCGCTTTTGTCCCCTCTGAGGTCCATCTCTTTCCATTCCTCCCCAACTTTTTATCCTTCTGTCATCTCACATCTGTGGTACTTCATTTCATCCTTTTAATTCTTTAATAGACTCACCTGTCTGCTGTGACATTCTACAACTGTATAACTCACGTTTGCAAATTGTACATGGCGTAAACTTTAAGGTTAGATGAAATGAAAGTAGACGAGGGAGATACATTCCCGTTTACACCTGGTGTATTAATCTGTCGTATTTGTCCACTTTCAACCACTTCTGTCATGATTTCTTCGAGGGGAGGGTCTATGGGTGGGTAAATGTATAAGATTTTTCAGGCTCAGCTTCTGTTTCTGCTCTGATAGCCATAAGATCATGCCGAATGCTGTGAGTGGTTGTTAGAAATCAGGAATGGTGAGAGAACATTGTGCTTGGTACGTTTTTTGTCTTCAAACCAAATTTGTGTCTTCAGTCGATAATCCCGTCTGGCTAGCACGCTTCCCATAAAGTTTACGCATTAGGTCGGTAGGCAGACAGTAGGTAGTCTTTTTGTTCGAATGCATTTGACCACATGAGTGTCTACACTATGAAAGCAATCCAGTCGAATGTGTTTTCGACTACCTCTGGAAGTGGCCGAAAGCAGACACTGATATGTGACATGTGACGTGATCTGATCGACCAAAACACATCTTAAAACCAGGTGTAAACAGGGCCATAGCTCTTATTGTGAACAATTCACACATACTGTATATTCCTTACATTAAAAAAAGAAAAAGAAAAAAAGTTTTGACTAGGGTTGCAACAACTATTCGATAAAATCGATAATAATCAATAATCGATTAGTTGGCTCCGCCCACCGTGCACGGAAGATTTTCGCCAGTCGCGTCAAATTACAGCACTGAATAACACATTTCTATGGACCAAAATGCATCTAAAAATAGTGGAGTAAACAGTGTGAGCTGCTGCGGGAATGGTACGAGAGCTAAGGCATTAGCGTAATGGCTTGCCCTGTCATGCGCTTTGACAGATGCATGTGCGTCCTCAGTGCAAAACGTTCATTCTAAGGCTATATCCTTATCTGTAAATGTTACAAATTCACACGAGCATTTACGTTTTGCATAAAGGCTCATCCTGACAGTCTGCGTTAAACTTCAAACTTTACTGAATGAGAGCCGGCATGCGCACCCGTGTCAGACAGACGGAACGCGGGAGAGAGGGAGACTATTATTCAGTGCAAAAATATTCATTTTGTTGAAATATCTGTTGTTAAAAGTTAAATTTAGATTTAAAAAGTCAATATGTCATTCAAGTATTTTATGAGAGTATACTGTAAAGGGATAACAACATGTAATTGAATATAAATGTAAAATGTTATTAGCCTATTTACAGGATAAAGAAATGACAGTAAGAGGTGATTGTGTCCAGAGTGAACGTGTGTGTTCCTGCAGAACATTTATCTTGACTGTTGGTTAACACTGAGTTTGTGTTTTTCTTTATTATCTTTATTACTATCTTCATTTTTAATGTAGAGATTTAAACTATATTCACTATATACAGTGCTAAAGTTATTAGACATCTGATACCCAATGTATGGTTTGTGCCACAGGTCAGCGTAAACTATCAGTATTGGTGATTACTAAATTCATTTTTCATGTTTCTGTAATGATTAATCCACCAGTATGTGTAAGCTCTTTAGTTACAGCAGTATTTCTAAAGCTACAATATATTTATTGTTCATTATCCATGAATTTTTGATTTTACTATTTTACAAGAAAGGCAGGAAAAAGTAAAACACTTCATAGTTGTTGTTTTTTTTTTTCATATGCCCAGTTACAGTCAATACGAACAGAGACTTAAGTTTTTTTGGATATTATGTGTGAATATTATTTAGAAACTATTTAGTTGTTTCAGTTTGTTATTTTCCTAATAAATGGCAATACCATTTTTAGTTTCAAACAAGTTTTTGATAGATTCCTAAAATATTTGTGTTCTCTCTTTATTATGACAGGTAGTGTAATAAATGGCTATGTTTTCATAGCATTCGGTTGGCACATTTGTTTTAAGTACATTGGGCAAGATGTGCAATGGTGTGTTTTTTTTTTTTTTGTCAATAAAATAAAAATAAATGAAATTAGGATTTTTCCCTGATTAATCGGAAAAATAATCAGCCAACTAATCGATTATCAAAATAATCGTTAGTTGCAGCCCTAGTTTTGACCTCTGTGAAAACAACAGACTTCTCTCCGCTTATGTATACAGGATTCTCCAATCATTTAGTCTGCTTAAAACCGCCACTGCAAGCTTTTGTACATCTATATCCATTTTTGAGTGTATCAGCTACATTTCAAAATCCAATCAACAACTGATGCATAGAAACAAGTCTCCGCCCTACATTTTTCCTTTTTCGATAATCCGTTACACTTGGAATTATGTCACAATAAAGAAGAAAAGATCTGTCGCTACTTTAGTTTCATTGAGCATTTAAGCAAATACAGTTGTGGCCAGAATTATTGGCACCCTTCATAAATACGATCAAAGATGACTCTAAAAATAAATCTGCATTGTTTATCCTTTTGATCTTTCATTCATAAAATGAGTAAAAATCTAACCTTTCATTGAAGGAAAAGAATTGAAAGTGGGGGGAAAATAACATTAAGAAATAAATGTTTTTCTTCAAAACTAAGTTGGCCACAATTATTGGCACCCCTAGAATTTTTTATGAGTAAAATATCTCTGAAGTATATTCCCATTCATATTTACATTTTTTTTTTTTTAGCTCACCAGGGTGATCATAAACATGAAATTGTCCAGCCATGACTTCCTGTTCCACAGGAGTATAAACATGAGGAAACATAAAGGCCAAATTCCCGTAATCATTCATCACAATGAGTAAAACCAAAGAATATAGTTATGATGTGCAGCAAAAGATTGCTGAGCTTTACAATATAGAAAGTGGCTGTAAGAAAATAGCTAAAGCATTGAAAATCCCCATTTCCACTATCAGGGCAATAATTAAGAAGTTCCAATCAACTAAAGATGTTACAAATCTGCCTGGAAGAGGATGTGTGTCTAAATCGTCCTAATGCGCGGTGAGGAGGAGAGTTTGAGTGGCCAAAGACTCTCCAAGGATCACAGCTGGAGAATTGCAGAGATTAGTCGAGTCTTGAAAAAAATTATCAAAAGCACCTACATCCCCACAAGTTGTTTGGGAGGGTTTCAAGAAAAATCCTCCTCGCTCATCTAAAAACAATCTCCAGCATATTCAGTTGTCAGACAAGACTGGAACTTCAAACGGGACCGGCTTCTATGGTCAGATGAAACTAAAAAAAGAGCTTTTTGGCAGCAAACCCACCAGATGGGTTTGGTGCACACATGGATAAAAAGTACCCCATGCCCACGGTTAAATATACTGCTGGATCTTTAATGTTGTGGGCCTATTTTTCTGCTGGAGGTCCTGGACATCTTGTTCAGATCCATAGTATCATGGATTCTATCAAATACCAACAGATAAAAAATCAAAACCTGACCGCTTCCGCTAGAAATCTTATAATGGGCCGTGGTTGGATCTTCCATCAGGACAATGATCCAAAACAAACATCAAAACCAGCACAAAAATGTGTCACTGAGCACAAAATGAAGCTTCTGACATGGCCATCCCAGTCCGCTGACCTGAACCCTAAAGAAAATGAGTGGAGTGAACTGAAGAGAAGAAGCACCAACATGGAGCTGGGAATCTGAAGGATCTGGAGAGATTCTGTATGAAGGAATGATCTCTGATCTCTTCTCAGGTGTTCTCCAAACTCATCAGGTATTATAGAAGAAGACTCAGAGCTGTTCTCTTGGCAAAAGGAGGTTGCAAAAAGAATTGAATAAAAGGGTGCCAATAATTGTGGTCAACGTGTTTTGGAGAAAAAGATTTATTTCATAATGTTATTTCCCCCCCCACTTTCAATTCTTTTCCTTTAATGAAAGGTTAGATTTTTGCTAATTTTATAAATTAAATATCAAAAGGATAAACAAAGCAGATTTATTTTTTGAGTCATCTTTGATCATAATTACGAATGGTGCCAATAATTCTGGCCACAACTGTAGTTCTTGCAAAAACGCTAACCATAACATAAATACTGTCATGATTGATCAACAGATCATAAGCAAACGCTTGGCAGTTCACTTGGATTGCAAACTGCTCTGAGAACGCACAACAGCCCTGCATTTTGACTTTCACCCAAAAATGAAAATTCAGTCATAATTTACTCACCCTCACGTCATTCCATACCCGTAAGACTTTCATTAATCTTCAAAACAAAAATGAAAAAATGTATTTTTAATGAAATCTGAGCGATTTCTGTCCCTCCATAGACAGCTACGCAACTACCACTTAGATGCTTCAAAAAGTTCATTAAGAGATTGTAAAACTAATCTATATGAATCGAGTGGTTTAGTCCAAATTTTCTAAAGAAACATGATCACTTTATATGATGAACAGAATTAATTTAAGCTTTTATTCACACATGAACATTGATCAGTGAACATAAACAGAAGCTCAACCAAACCTGTTTGACACACAAGAATAATCCTCTTCCGGAAGCTCAAACGTGCTGCATAAAGCACGAAAACAAACCTCATTGGTTCTTGCACGTCAAACATACTTGATCTTCTGTTTGAGTTGATGAATGTTTATGTGTGAACAAAAGCCTAGAAGCCAAATTTGGACTAAACCACTCAATTCATATTGTTTAGTTTTATGATCTCTTTTTGAAGCGTCGAAGTGTCAGTTGCATAGCTGCTAACGGAGGGTCAGAATGCTCTCAGATTTCATCAAAAAGATCTTCATTTATGTTTCGAAGATGAACGAAAGTGAGTAAATGATGACAATTTTCATTCTTGGGTGAAACATCCCCTTTAAAATGCAAGTAGGACTTATGTTATTAGGACTTAGTTAACACTTTTTATGACATTACATTTGATAAAACTGAATTTAAGAACTTTTAGGACTATTAAGGCAGGAACACACCAAGCTGATGCCGATTAACTAGTGGCGATGAAAGCAGACTGCAGGGTTGGCTCACATCGGCAGCGTCTGGGTCCAAAGTTGCCCTGACACACCAAACCGACGCTTGACAGCCGACGACCAAGTAGCAAGTCCATTCTATGCCTGCGTAAGATGAAATGCCTTTCCGTACCAGCAGGTGGCAGTAGCTGAACAGCCAATCAGAATGATCAGATGGCCCGACGCCGATTTGAAATGGCCGAAAATAAGCCGACGAGGACCAACTTCAGCCAACAGTGTGGGACACACTGAGAAAACTTAGTCGGCCAACAAACAAAAACTGCCTGAGACCGTCGGCTTGGTGTGTTCAAGACCCTTGTGTGCCCTGGGTACATATGACGCACACTTTCAAGTCTTCTGAGGCAATTCTTATAGCTTTGATTCTATTTTGTAGGCTACTTTCAATTTTTTTTTTAATAATTTTGGACCTCATAGATCTAGATTATCCTTCACACTCTTTATACGGAAAAGAGCAGACAGGAAGTTCTTTAACATATCTCCTTTTGCATTCTACGCAAGAAAGAAACACATGCAGGTTTGGAACGACATGAAGGTGGTCACTTTGTCATTTTGTTGCTGAACTATTTCTTTATTTATTAAGCAAATATTGTCTTTTCTTTTCTTTTAAGGTGCATTGTACAACATCCATTTTGTAAACCACCTTTGACGATTGAAAATAAATACTCAGTGCTCAATTTTAAAATGAAGTCATGGAGAAAAAAAAAAAGTCAGTGGAGACAACTGTTTCTTGCGTTCCCTCTGCAGATGATGGACAGCTTGCAGGTGGGTTCATGCCTCAGTGCGCTAGCATGCTTATCTGAATGTCAGCAAGGGTGATTAGTGGAAAACTATGGAAATCAAAAATGCTAATTAATCTGCCTCACAGACGAGGAGGCACATTAAAATTCGCAGATATCTCAGACGAGGAACGTCAAGCTTAAATTGTGAGGTGGAGGGTTAAGTTGCCTTTACGTGGAATAATGATAAAATCGCATCACAGAACATGATTACATAACAGCAGAAACTGTTCAAATCCAATCAGAAACTTCAGACGACACAATCAAATGGTGATTTAATTGACTAAAAATGAAATACTGATATCGATCTGATGTGTTTACATTGGAAGAGACATCTGGCAATGGCTCTGCCCTCTCAATAATCTATATCACTGGCCTGATCTAGTTTGGCACATTAGCTTTATAGTCTTATTGACGTAATGTGTACACAAATAGACTTATTTCTCAGAGCAGAGCTCGAACCAGAGATTGGAGTCATATGTGCATTTTAGATAAACACTCGACTGTTCTGCTTGTCTTTGGGGAGATGTTCTCTGTAACCTGGCCTGACGCCAGCTCATGGTTTCTGTGATGATGATTCCTCTCAGCGGCACAGGGCTGAAGACTGCTCGTCTCTAAGTGCCACCGTTTCACAGCACTGCTCCCAGCAGACTCAAAGTGCTAAAAGCAAACACTCAGGGTCCTGCAGAGCTCTGACCCTCCTTCTAACTGCCAGCTTGCTTCCTTCCGCCTCAGAGCTGAGTGTGTGAGCTAAAACTGAGTTGTAAAGACTCTAGAGTTGAATATTAAAGTTGGCATGAAATGGAAGTCTTTTCTTCCCTACTGTGACATACTATGAAACGGCTTCTCGAACAAGAAAAAATGTAGGGCGGGACTTGATTTTGTCCAGGGGGAATTGATTGGATGGGAGTGGTTTGCTATTGCTCTGATGTCATGTGAGTGACAGGTTGTCCCCCCCTCACATGTCATTAGAGAAGAGATGTCACTGCAAGAAGGATTTTATTTTGATTAAATATTACGAGGGCACGAATTGAAAAAAAAAAAGATGTGTGCGGATAAATAATTTAGCTGAAATATTTATAAAAAAAAAAAAAGAATTGTCAATTTTGATTTCATAGTGAATTTAAAGGAGATTTTTTTACCCAAATGTCATAATTTAGGATAATTTTTCAATATCTGAATCAAATGGCAGCGTTTTGTTGCTGTGCCTTTAAAATGCCCAAACAATGTAATAAGATTTTATTATGGTTTTTATTAATATTTTGAAATATATTAATACAATTATTTATATATTTTCTGTTTTCATTTTAATTTTAGTTAAAGTTTTAGTAATCTTGTTGTGTTTTTGTCATTTTTATTTATTTTTTGTTAAATGTTTATTTTAGTTTTAGTTATTTTAGTACATCAAGTTAAACTAAATGAAAATATATATATATATATATATATATATATATACACACACACTATATATAACTTTTAGCCCTCTAGTGGTTAAAAAAAAAACTGCATGCATTTTGTGGGAGAACATTGTTTTGGTTGTGCTTCGGCTCTACATGGCTGTGCGGATGAATATGGTTATCCTACTGCTAATAAAACACTACTAGATTTCAGAGATATAACCAGTTTAGATGGAAAGGATCTCAAGATGACGACGTTACTTTAGTGATAACCATTAAAGGGATACGCTTTTACAAAATTTCAAATCCCTCAGTTCTCGCCATCTCCGAAAAGCCAAGACAATGTTGGTTCTTGTTTTATTACGAGCTCTGTCGCATTCTCGTTTTGTCAGCAGAGTCGTGTTTTATTAAAACAGGTGATTCCCTGGAGTTTCGAGATTTAGCTGCTCCATGTCATTCTTTCTCGCTCGTTATGACAATTAAGCTATGCCACTCCCACACCATACAAAGTAGGCAGAGAAACTTTTCTCTATTTATGGATGACAAGAAAAGAACAAGCGAGTGACGCATGTACGCAATTTCCTACAAAAACCATCCTGTCAGGTCTAAAATATAAACACTTATAATAGGTTTACCATAGTAAATCAGGGCTAGACAAAAACACTGTTTTGGAAGAAGGATTGATGATGTATTGACTCATTTAAATTTTGTTAAATCTTCGGAACAAAAATTAAAGTAAAAAAAGTATTCACGTCACTTCACAACATCAAGACTGAACCACTGTAGTCAAATGGACTACTTTAACGATGTCTTTACTACCTTTCTGGGCCTTAAAATTGGTTATGACACTGCTGTCTATGGGGATCAGAAAGCTCTCAGATTTCATCAAAAATATCTTAATTTGTGTTGCGAAGATGAACGAAGGTCTTACGGGTTAATAATTAATTACAGAAATTTCATTTTTGGGTAAAAAAACCCTTTAATTTTGAACAAAAACGTTACATAGTGTACCTTTAAGTTAATTTAATATCAAGTAACAAAAATGTTTTTATGCTTTTAGTTTTAGTTAACTATAATAACCCTTATGAGAAATTACCTGATAAAGTCTTTCTCTGCTCTATTCTGTAACAGCATCATGTACAGTTTACCTGCAAAAGCATTGTGGGATTTCTCCCAGGCCGTAGAGGGGGAACAGGAAGGGAGTGTTGCCGTAGCGACCCAAGCATCGCAGGAAGTGCTGCGTGGCCTTTAGTCCTTCCTCTGTGATGGACTGCTGCGTTACCATAGCGATAGAGTGCAGGACGAAGTCTTGCAGGTTCTCAGTGAGCTTCTTGTTCTTCAGGAACTCGCTAAATGGTTTCTCGGAGTAGTCTAGAATAAGGACAATTTTAAATGTGTTACAGTGTAAAATGACAATATGACCTCCCACTAAGCCTGCCAGGGAATAACAGATAGACTGAATGAATCAAATAGGTTATTATTGCATGTTGCCTAACACTGTAATAGAAGGATCAATTTTCCTTATGTCAGTGAGACTTTAATTCACTACAGCTACAGCTTTAAAGACAACATGAACATAATGGCATAAATGTGTCTGTTTCTATATCTACTTTTTTTACCCAATGTAAAGTTTTGGATGGCCTGCCATGGCATAGTGAAGAACATTTTACAACTGTAAAAAATTACTAAATATAAATATTCCAATTTCCTATCATGCTTTTTACAGTTGTAAAATGTTCTTCACTTTGCCATGGCAGGCCATCCAAAACTTTACATTGGGTAAAAAAAAAGTACATGAATTGAAGAAAGCGATTATCACAACTTATCACAAATTTTTGCTAGGATTAAAAAAAATGCAGTTAAAATATTTTCCTTTTTTTTTTATTATTTGAATTTTATTGTCATTTACACTTAATTTACATGCATTTTTAAATAAAAAAAGTCAAAAGTTTTAGGTCAAAAGTACATTTTTATTGTTTTCAGTAGCTTCTGGGAACTACTTTTCTAAAAATGTATAATAAAAATAATGCACTGCCACTTGACTGGATTGTGGATGTTAGGCTATGATATTATTGTTTACTAAATTTCCCCCTGCCCACACAGACTTGCTTAGGTAGTTTCAAAGGCAAAGAAAGAATCTCATTGATTTCTAATATGTTTCGAAATCTACATGTCTGTGGTTGATCTCTGATGTTCCATGTGAGCTGCATGGAAACAAACACTAGGGGTCATACCCTGGTACTCCTCTGGGTGTTGCTCAAAGTCCAGACAGAAGGTAAGAAACTTCATCAGCATGCGTTTCTCCACCACAGTCAGCTGCTTACTGGCAAACACATCAGCCCGTGAACACGGGACCTTCAGATGAGGAAGAAACAGGACATAGCAGGTTAAAGTAGTGACAGATTATCTTCAGCCCTAAATTACTCACACAGATGGATTTTGCATTACAATGCAGCATTTAGTGAAATGAGAAACACCTTTTGCGTCAATACTCTTATCAGGTACATTAGTAAATGGAAATGGATAAATCAAGCAGCAAATCAATTTAATCATTTTATCTTAGCTGAAATGCTCCAATAATTTGCATCAGGAAGCCTTATATTAGACCTAAAATACAATCCATATGAGAAAAACATGAAGTGTACGTCATTTTATTTTATAGACAGTTAGATAGACAGATAGACAAACGGATAGATAGACAGAAAGATGGATGGAATAAAGACATAGATAGATAGATAGATAGATAGATAGATAGATAGATAGATAGATAGATAGATAGATAGATAGATAGATAGATAGATAGATAGATAGATAGATAGATAGATAGATAGATAGATAGATAGATAGATAGATAGATAGATAGATAGATAGATAGATAGATAGATAGATAGATAGATAGATAGATAGATCAAAGGAAAACAAGCAGACAGACAGACAGAGAGATCAAAGGAAAAGAGACAGACAGACAGAGAGAGATCAAAGGAAAAGAGACAGACAGACAGACAGACAGACAGACAGACAGACAGACAGATAGATAGATAGATAGATAGACAGACAGATCGATCAAAGGAAAACAAGCAGGCAGATAGATAGACAGACAGACAGACAGACAGATAGACTGATAGATACTTTATTCTGTTACAATTAGATCTGCTCCATACCTGCTCTACTTTTCCATTTCTACAGGTGAGGATGCGGCCGATGTTCTTGAACTCTGCGTAACGGCTCACATTAGATTTGATGAGCAGATCCACCAATGCACCACGAGAATACATCAACTTTGAAGGGGGACAAAGAGCACACTATAAATTTCATTTCACTGCTTTCTAAGTTCATTTAAAGCTAGATGTCAGACTGCGATCATTATATGATGGTGTTTTAGTAAGTCATTTTAATAGTTTGAAGCATCTATTCACACAAGTAGGAGTGATGTCTTGGTAATTAAAGCAGTTCTTGGTATCATATTATTTGCTCTTTATTATCTAGTATTCTGATGATCATATTTAAACAATACAAACCTTGGAGACAAGGTCAATGTTGAATCTACGTCCTTCTTTTAACAACTTTTGATATGTTATCTTCTTTTCCACCTCCACAGGTGGATCTGCTGGGCTGCTGATTGGCTGCGGCTCTTTCTCTTCCTGTGATTGGCTGGGTTCTGAAATCTCAGATGTCTGCTGCTCCTCATGCTCCTCGTTCTGCGTCTTAGCATTGGATTCTGTAGCGTCATCACCTGTAACCGTGTCTTGAGCCTCTGTAGAGTCTTCATTGGTCTCTTCTGATTCAGTCTCAGCATTCACTGGCTGACAGCTTGTTAACGGAGTCTTCGATTCTTCTTTCTCTTCTTCCTCACTATAAAGGACAGGAAAATGAGTTACACCATCAAAAAAAAAAAAAAAAATTATATATATATATATATATATATATAACAAGATTTTTAACAATGAAAGGGCCTAACCATGTCTTGAACATTGGGGGGGACCTTTTTTTTTTTTTTTTTTTTTTTAATAAATTAAAAGAAACATTAAGAAACAGAATAGTGAAGGAAATTCTAGGTCTAATTCTAGTCGGTAAGTAATCATTTTGAACTATTTGCAAATAATATTTTAAACATGCCCTTTTATTTGTATGCCTAATAGTCAAAAGCGCAAAATGTTTCTTGTCTCGTCTTTTCAATTCAAAACGGCCATATCTGAGGGAAAAAGTTGAGTAGTTTGCATCCCTGGATATTACTGTCAAACATTTCTATAGTAAAAAAAGTTGTCAAATATTAAATGTTTCACTATTTCCATCTTACCTTGCTCTCTTATTGAGCAGGAATTCACACTCTGCTTCTGTAAACGGTAAACTCTGCCTACTTTAATTTGATTGGCCATCTCAATTTTACATTTATGATCAGGCAAAAAATGTCACTTTTAAACCCTTTTTCTCATCTTAGCAACAAACAGATTTGGCCAAATTTGGCCAATTTGGCCATTTCTAATAATTGAGGTGAACTTGTCCCCCTCAATGTCTATGGTGGTTATGGCCCTGCATTAAGGTAAAAAAAAAAATGCATTTTCTTCTTGGTCTATGTCCTGGCAGTCATTTTAAAATATTTCTCTTGTACACTATGTGAAGGATGTTGTACACTATGTTTGTACACTATGTGTTTTGATTCGGAAATTTGCCCTCAGGAAAGCATTTTTTTCAGTCATCAAAAATAGAATTGTTAGTAAGTAACCTCTTTTAGAGTTGTATACATTATTTGGATTTTATGAGGAATAGCACAGATGTATAGAAACACAGTGTACCTTTTCATAGTTAATTATTATTTGATTTATTATTAGTAGCATTTGTAAATTATAATTATTGCTATTCATTATAAATTATTTTATATATTATATATTATTAATTTAGTACTTTTTACACAAAAACAAATTGGTGTAGCATTTACTTTTAAATGGCTAGTAAATTTCACAAATGATTACAAAGGAACAGCATGTAATACATTAATTAAAGGTGAACTTTTAATTAGACTGAAATAGCATTTTCCTGTAAAACATACTCCACTAATCATTATCTACAACTAAAAATTATAGAAAAATAATTACAGCGTACTTTAATTACTTTTAATTTAATTTACCTACAAGTTAATTAAAATAGTTTCTGCCATGATGCATGTTTATTATTATTCTGATTATATACACAATATATATATATACAGTGCCCTCCACAATTATTGGCACCCTTAGTAATTATGAGCAAAAGCAGCTGTAAAAATAAATCTGCATTGTTTATCCTTTTGATCTTTCATTCAAAAAATTCACAAAATTCAAACCTTTCATTGAAGGAAAATAATTAAAGTGGGGGGAAACTAACATTATGAAATAAATGTTTTTCTCCAAAACACATTGGCCACAATTATTGGCACCCTTTTATTCAAAACTTTTTGCAACCTCCTTTTGCCAAGATAACAGCTCTGAGTCTTCACCTATAATGCCTGATGAGTTTGGAGAACACCTGACAAGAAATCAGAGATCATTCCTCCATACAGAATCTCTCCAGATCCTTCAGATTCCAGCTCCATGCTGGTGCTTCTTCTCTTCAGTTCACTGCACTCATTTTCTTAAGGGTTCAGGGGTCTCATTTATAAAACAACCTTTGCGTGGGAACTGGCGTACGCACGTTTCCAGCCCCGTTTTGTGCGTACGCCAGTTCCCACACAAAGGTTGTGATCTATAAAAACAAACTTGACGGAAGAATGTGCGCACCTTTAAGCAAACTTTAAGCCGTGCGTACGCACATTCTGGAGACAAAAGTGGTATGAATTGAGATAGTAGATGTGCTACTTTCTATCACTTTTCCAGTGACACGCTGTTTTAATGATACAATCATTAAAACACAATAATTCCTCTTTAAACTAAACTGCAGATGTTATGACAAAATATTTTTTTGAGAATGACGATCAGTGATGCACACTTAACTTAGATATTATGGAAGACACTGCTGGATTCGGTGGTCGAACGGTCCAGTTGTCCAGTTTGAATAGGTCCAATAATATCTTACTGTATATCCGCAGCTGCAGGAGGTGTTGATGTCGTGTGAAGGATCTTCAAACAATTACCATTTGAAGGATATAATTTGAGGAAAATGGTAAGATTGGCATGTTTTCTTTTTAACCCTCTGGAGTCTGAGGCTGATTTGGGGCTTGGAGAAGTTTTGACATGCCCTGACATTTGTGCTTTTTTCAGTTGTTCATAAACATATAAATGACAAAAGTGTCATTACACTGTATTCAGCACAAACTAGGCTACAATAATATGTGAGGAACATGTATGTACATGTTTGTATTTTTGAAGGAATAACGTTTATGCGTGGTTATTGAAAAAAAAACTTAAGTCACTGAAATAAGGCCAAAAAAAGTATATTAAATCTGTGTTCACAAGACTTCTGGTTATTTGAGGTTGTAGACTAGAGTTTTTGCTTCAGAATTATGTAAAAATTATGCTGACTACTCTTTCATATAAAACAATAGAGAGATTTAAATTTTGTAAGACACTTTTTGTCAAGAAACACAGTATGCGTGGAGGCGTGAATCTGCATGAATAATGGGCCATTTACACCTGAGAAGACAAAAGAATTGCATAATAATGACCTGAAATGACTTGCATATTAATGAGGCCTTTCAGTCAGGTAGGCTGTGAAAAAAACCCTCTGTAATCATGTCTCAGCTCATCATAAACAGCAATACTGTGAAATATTATTACAATTTTAAATAATTGTATTCTATAATTGTCTTCTAGAGATCGCTAACCATGGCTTTACCATCCAAATAAACACTTTTCAAGACAATAAATACACGATTGAGACGATGTACGCATGTATTGCCTCTGAATTTGCGTCTGAATAGCGCTGGCTCCGTGGGCGTGGCCGCATTAGTGGGTAATGAGCTGACAGACTTCTGACATGGCTCTCTTTTCATACAGATTACATAAACACAGAATGTTTGTTTTCGATTTGACTTACACGATTTAAAACCTGACATTTCAACGTTTCTTTAGACGTAAGTGTCATTTTTTTTGTCATTAGTATTCATAAGTTACAGTTCATTTTCTGAGAACTATCAGATTGGAGTTCGTTCAGAGGGAGAGGAGAGATCACGCATCATGTTAGTTTTCTTTATTTTACAAAAAGCACAACATTGTGTTTTTACTCTGAGTGTACACAAATAAAAGAAGACATTCTATAGTTTCAATTGATATATTACTTATGTCTCTATGACAAGAAATGACAGAGTATTTTAAGTCTGTTTTGCTGCAATGTGAAAAAAATCCTGCAAACCGCGCCGGCGCGTTTTCAGACCTCAGGGAGTTAAAATACGTTATCTGTGACGCGCCGAGACATACAATTGTATTTACACTGCAATAAATATGTAGGCCTATCTGTTTCCACTAAAAATAGCCTATAAACTTCCTAAAAGATATGTTCACCTTATCAGCAAAACTGCATAAATTTGATTTGAATTGTTTAAAACTATTAAAATACTATCTGGCCAGTGGAAATGAATGAATCAACTCTATTCTACAACCTTTATCTGAAGTATTTTATACAATTTTGTTTTTATGGATATTTTGATATATTTATTCTAAAACATAAAGAGGATATTGGATGATCTTTATCAATATAATGTGTGGCACAAATTGCATTTATAGTCCATATCTAATATTTTCCAATGTCTTGTGTTAACCGTGGTGTCACGTGGATGGGAACGTGCATGGAAATGATATGCAGATGAGGTTATGCATAGTAAAACTAGGCGTCGTAAGCTCCATATATGGTGATTTCGGGGAGGAGACAGGGTGGAGATGCACGTACGCACAATCTTCCGCTGACTGGGATTTATAAAGGGATTTGTGCACAGGTTCTGGCGTACGCATGGTTTTATAAATCTGATTTTTTTTGTGCGTGCGCAGAATCTAGCTTTTGCGCGTATGTACACTTTTAGTAGGGATCCTACGCACAGTTTTATAAAGGAGACCCCAGGTCAGGGGACTGAGATGGTCATGGCAGAAGCTTCATTTTGTGCTCAGTGACACATTTTTGTGTTGGTTTTGATGTTTGTTTTGGATCACTGTCCTGATGGAAGATCCAACCACGGCCCATTATAAGATTTCTAGCAGAAGCTGACAGGTTTTGATTTTTTATCTGGTGGTATTTGATAGAATCCATGATACCGTGAATCTGAACAAGATGTCCTGGACCTCCAGCAGAAAAATAGGCCCACAACATTAAAGATCCAGCAGCATATGTAACCGTGGGCATGGGGTACTTTTTATCCATGTGTGCACCAAACCCATCTGGTGAGTTTGCTGCCAAAAAGCTCTTTTTTTAGTTTCATCTGACCATAGAAGCCGGTCCTGTTTGAAGTTCCAGTCTTGTCTGACAACTGAATATGCTGGAGATTGTTTCTGGATGAGAGCAGAGGATTTTTCTTGAAACCCTCCCGAACAACTTGTGGGGATGTAGGTGCTGTTTGATAATTCTTTTAGGCTTTCTCAGACTCAAGACTCAACTAATCTCTGCAATTCTCCAGCTGTGATCCTTGAAGAGTCTTTGTCCATTCAAACTTTCCTTCTCAGTGTGCATTAAGACGATTTAGACACACATCCTCTTCCAGGCAGATTTGTAACATCTTTAGTTGATTGGAACTTCTTAATTATTGCCCTGATGGTGGAAATGGGGATTTTCAATGCTTTAGCTATTTTCTTATAGCCACTTTCTATTTTGTGAAGCTCAACAATCTTTTGCTGCACATCAGAACTATATTCTTTGGTTTTACTCATTGTGATGAATGATTACGGGAATTTGGCCTTTGTGTTTCCTCATGTTTATTCTCCTGTGGAACAGGAAGTCATGGCTGGACAATTTTATATTTATGATCACCCTGATGTGCTAAAAAATGTAAATATGAATGGGAATATACTTCAGAGATATTTTACTCATAAGAATTTCTAGGGGTGCCAATAATTGTGGCCAACATGTATTGGAGAAAAACATGTATTTCATATCAACTGTTTTCCTTCAATGAAAGGTTAGAATTTTGTGAATTAAAAAAAAGATCAAAAGGATAAACAATGCAGATTTATTTTTACAGCCGCCTTTGCTCATAATGACTAAGGGTGCCAATAATTGTGGAGGGCACTGTATATTATATATATATATATAAATTCAGTGAAATTCAAAGAAAATGTACATTTAAGAGATACAACTTACAGGACCTGCCATCTTAAATTTGTAACTGTGGACTGTGCGAGTTGTAAGTGAAGCACAATTATTGCTAACCTGGCATAACAGAAAACTTCTAAGTTGGAAATAGAGGACTCCACAGAGCTGAGAGGCACCACATCCTCTCCCTCATCAATCAAGCTTCTCCATACTTGCTCCGACTCTGTGATCTGTGCCTCCTGCTGTTTCTGAGAACACACATTATAAACCAAAATCAACCGTTGGCTAAAAAACCACAAGGTGACCTACAGCTTAAAACTGCTAACAACTAAATCAGTTTTTCAAGTTTTTCAGTTGGTACAATTCTCAGTTACACTTTATTTTAAGGTGTCCGTGTTAGAATGCAATTATACATTTAAAGGGATAGTTCACCTAAAAATTTAAATTGTGTCATCATTTACTTACTCTCAAGTTGTTCCAAACCTGTATGAGTTTCTTTCTTCTGCTGAACACAGAAGAAGATGTTTTGAAGAATGCTGGTAACCAGACAGTTGACGCCGGTAGCCACCGTTCCAAAATACTATGAAAGTCAATGGCTACCGTCACCTGTATTCTTCAAAGTATCTTATTTTGTGTTCAACAGAAGAAAGAAACTTGTTTGGAACATCTTGAGGGTAAGCAAATGATGACACAATTTTAACTTTTAGGTGAACTATATCTTTAAGTACTGAGTAATAACAATTAAATAAATATTTAGCGTTAGAACTGGGGTTAGTTGCATGTAATTATGCATAATTTATAGTTATTACTACAGTAACTACATGCAACAAGGACACCAAATTCTCATAAACTTGTATTTGAGTGAAAATGCTAAAATAATGACCTTATATTCCTCTATCCACGAGAGCAGGCCATTGAATGTGAAGCTCGCCCAGTTTCCAGCATAGTAGTTCCTCCTGTAAAATGAAAAAAAAAAAAATTCAAGTGTTTGTGCGCATGTATCTCACTTCATAAACACTGAGCATCAAATTCCACTTCACCCGAATGTACAATGCAAAATAAGAAAATAGCCAAGCAATACTTCTGAGTTTCAAGGAATCTTCCAGTCTAATAGTGTCTTGAGTGGTACCTGTCTAAATGCAGAACGCTCTGTCCGACTCTGGAGCAGGCCGCCGCAATGACAGACTCGGTGAGGCCTGGGAAATAAACACAGACAGAAAGCATTGTCACCAACCACCATTGCATCCTCCTGCCCGACCTCTCTCTGAATTGAATGTTTAACTCAATTTGCAAAATGCATGCTGTTTCCAGCACACGTTGCTGAAATAGTGAAGCAGTGTGACTGCTTTTACAATTACACTGACATAATCGTAAAAGCATTAAGGCTTGCTTGAGGCACATTCAGTGTAACTGCTGCGGATACATCCAGTTAGAAACAGCAACTCAGCACGAGGACAACGACACAGCTAACAATACTGTATTTCATTCAAGCTTTCATCTCCCATTTCTAAGTAATGTCAGACACTAGATTTTAGCGCTCACACAGTAGAGATTGAAAGGTCTAGTCAATTCGTTCTGTGACCCAGCAGGTTGACAAATGGTCGATTAACTTGTGGTTCAGGTGTGTGGTCATTTGTACAGGGACACAAATCTGACGCTCAAAAATCATTTGAGAAATCTACTGAGAAATTGCCAAATGAACTTAAAAATCGATAAATCAATGGATAATTGAATCAAAGAATTCATTATTTGCATAAATTATCAAATTGCTTCCATTTACCCACATTTATTTATTAATTTATCCACAATCAGAGCTTGATTTTATCAATTTTTCATTTAATTGATCGATTTCTCAGCAACTAATACTAAAACTATAAAAAATATTTTTGTTAATTCAAATAAAGTTATACAAACCAAAAATGATCTAAAACTATAGAAGAACATACAGCAACTATGAGCAAGTGTCATATGACTGTTTCAGCACCGTTTATGAAGCAGCATGAAACTGGCAATGGCAAAGGTTGCTGATGCTACACAGCGTTCAGACAGTCATTTGCATAAGGTAAACATAACTCGCGGACTATTAAAAATAAGTACTCGCTCACACACACCAATGGATTCACTTGGTATATTTACATAATGTTTGAGCTGAAGTTTACATAGTTCGCAAAGCCGCACTAAAAAGGCTGAAGGAACACACGGGGTCCCTGAGAGCAAGATTGAGCAGCACCAGGGCTGAAAACAACTCCATTAAGCCGCTGAAGCGTCCCTGTCCCTCCATCTTTCTTCTTCTTCATCTGGCCTTGCACAGCCCCATCTCACACACACAATGGAAAAGTGATTTATTCCGAGCAGGCCCGTCGTATCTTCCCCAGCACTGGCTATTTCACTGATGGAGAATCCTGGGATTCTAGACACCCACATGTTCTCCTACGGTGTGACCAAAAACCCTCATCCAAATTTAATGGCATGATATAGGAATTCACCCTGTCGACAATCATAATGCACGTTCCTGGTTTTATCGTGTGCCGATTCATTGTTCCATGTTATTGTAGAATATTCACACACACACACACACACATAAATATATGTGTATACTGTAATAATCCCCATAAAGATGTGTTTTTTAGGCACTTGCACTAGTAATTTCATAGTAAATGTTTCAAGCTGTATGCACATCATTTTACTTCTGGAAATTCGGTGTATTTCATTGCAATAGGATTTGTAGGACTTGATTTTATCCATCAGGAATTTATTGGATTGTGAAAAATGGGTGTTTAGTAAGTTTTTCTATAATCTGCTTATGCTCCAGTGACGGTAAGGGGTGGACCATCATGCATACTTTTCTCTAAGAAGTCCTCCATTTGCCTATGGTTCACATCATACGAATTCATATATATTTTATATATATATAATTTCAAAAAGCCACCTAAACTAAAGAAACCTAATTTTATTTATGGAAAAGTATCACATTAACTCGCTTGGCCTGTTTAAACAAATGCATCTCAATTATGCACCTACCAGAACAGCGACGGTCTGAGGTGCATCAATATATCTGTCCAGATAATACTGAAGATGTTTTTAAAAAGTGTAAATAACCTCTCGCCGCCATCTTTTAATGCCATTTATCCTATCCGGTATTGATTTTTCCACATCATGTTTGCTAAAGACAAACATTACCTGCCATAAAGTTCTGATGCCACATAGACATACTGGGCGATAAATAATAGATTTGAGCTGGCAGGACTTTGATGACCGGGCAAAGCCCGGAATGCTTTCAGCAGGAATTGTATGAAATCATAAATCACTCTTCATTTTAGAGAACATTCCAAATGGATTCTATCTCTGCACCTTGAAAGTCATTTTTCGGTTATTTATAGTCGAGGCTGAGGGAGCGAGGGAGGGATTGTGTGAGAGAGAAAGTAAGAGAGAGAAAGAGAGGGCAGGTCACTTCTCTTACACTCCACCCATTTGTGTCACCCATCCCTTCTATCTATCTCACACACACACACACACACACACACCATGCTGTTGCATCCTTTCCTTCACATCTTTGGGAAGTGTGAAGGGAAAGTTCAACCATAAATTAAATTTTCATCATTTACTTACACTCTTAAAAATAAAGGTTCCAAATAGGGTTTTTTCGCTGTGATGCCATAAAACAATTTTGGTTCCCCAAAGAACCACTATAAAAGAACCTTTTGTGCAATGAAAAGGTTCCATGCATGTTAAAGGTTCTTCATGGAACCATAGATGTCAAAAACAACTTGTACCCTCCTCGTTCTGAACTTGTATGACTTTTTTCTTCTGCAAGAAAAACACAAAAATATAAATTCAGAAAAAAATACAAGCTGCTTTTCTTTTCAATAAAAAAGCACTATAAACACCATAAAAGTGGTTCATACATATTTTGCTATATATTCCAATTCTTCTGAAAATATATGATGCTCTTTGTGAGGAACAGTATGAAATTGAATATATGTCACTAACTGAAAATCGTTCCCTATGCCATAGCTTTTTCACATTTCAGCATTCTCAAACTCAGTACAACATGACTGGTTATAAGACCCACAGCAAACCAATAGTGTTTGGCTTCACTGATGTTCAACATAGGGTGATGCATCCTGACTATATATACACAATAGTGGCCAAAAGTGATGTCCGGAGACGGAAGGAATCAGAACCAGTTTCTGTTGTTCTGTCGATTCTTATTAGTTGTTTAGTGATTTATCTTTGATGTTCGCCTGATTCTCCTGAATGCTTGTATCTCTGATCATTGTTAATAAATAATCACTGCTGCACTTAGATCCAGCCTCAACTCATCCTTTTTTGCAACCATTGCTGACAGAAGAATGGACCAAGAAGCGATTTTAATGGATCTACCAGCAGTCTAGCTTCTCTGCCTCACACAAGAGGACCGTTCCCTCAAGGACCATATCCCCATAAGTTTTTAGATTTGGCTCACCTGACCCACTACCCAGACAATTGCCTATGCACTTTTTATTATGTTAGACTCAACACCTTGACTAAGGCCAAGCTGCCTGGGGATGGTCCTAAAGAGAGTTTTGCATATTGTGTGGAGTGGGTGCTTGTGTAATGCGACTCACCTCTCACAATGTGCATTGCTCAGGAGAACACCACCAGCCCCAAGCTCACATTGGACCCGGAGCCCAGCCAGCCAACAGCCACACCCATTACGAAAGATATGCCAGAGCCCACCGCAGACTCAGAGCCCCGCCCAGAAGCCAGAGCCAACACCACAGGTCATTGTTGTCCTGGAGCCTGAGCCAATAAGTCTGCCAAAGTGTGCGAGCAGGCACCAATGTCCATCTCTGAGGGTATTCTAGTGGAGTACGATGGCATGGAGTGCAGCCTTGCCCATACACCCACCGCTAAGGATGTGCTGTGCCCAGTCCCCATAAAAAGATATGATGAATTAGATTGTCGTATCTCAAGGTCTCCAGTCTCCACTGGTTCCGCCCAGCTCCAAGTCTCCTTCGTCACCGCTGGGTTCTGGCCATCTCCAAGTCTCCATCACTGCTGGTTCCACCCAGCCTTCCCGCTCAGCCTCCCACTCCCTCCTCCACTGACAACACTTGACAATTAAGTTTCTCAGCCCTGTCTCCACTGGCTCCTTTCAGCCCTCTGCTCCTCCTCCAGTGGCTCCGCTCAGCTGCTCAGATCCACCATGGGCTTCCAGGTCTACAGCTCTGCCCTGTTGTGTCGATCCCCTAGCTCCACCTCAAGCCTCCGAGTCCTGGACTTCTGTGATGAAGCAGACCTAATCGTCCCCACTGGGGAAGCAACACTGGCACACATATACATACAAATGCATATACACACCTCACTCAAGCTTAATTTTCAACACCCCTGCCATTTGAGCTGTCGGAGAAGCGGGTCCACACGCAATCCCGATAGCACATGGACATGTTGAATAATCCGTTCCCCTTCTATCAGTATCCACATCCCCGGACATTTCACACATACACACTACACTTCGTCTGATGTTTCGCCTTGGTTATGTCTTTATTTTATGTGATTGTTTAATGTGAAGTGTGCTAATTAGCCTTCCGGGTTGGGATGCTGCGCTGACCACATTGAACGAATGAGCAGTAGCCAATTATGACGTCACTGACTGTGCCACATCAGCGCAGTGCAACCGGAGGTTGACGAAACAGTTGTTTGTTATTAGTAGGGGTACCTGAGTACCCCTTTTACTGACACTCACTACATCCCAAAGTGAGCTAGTGGTGCTCACTTTGTTACAACTCCACCTCGGTCCTCCGGCCCATCAGCTCCACCATGGTTCATCATCCTTCAGACTCCACCGGGCTCACTCGTTCATCCTGTCATCACCTTGGTTGCGCCTCGGACTTCCGGGCTTCTGGCTACACCCTGTCCCTCTTTCCTTCGGCTCCACCGGCCTCCCTCCGCCTCCATGGTTGTCCTCACTCCCACCAGCTCCACCCCAGTCTGCCAAGCTCCCATTTCCATCTCGGTCATGCACGTCTGTGGCTCTTTTTCCTTTCTGTTTCCTTGGTTGTCATGGTTTCTAACAGTAGAGGCTCCTGACCGTAAATTTAGGTAGGGCAGATTCTGGGTCTCAGCGCTAGTTTATGATAAACATTTCTTCAAGCTTTATATTCTGAACACACGCTGAACACTTTTGGCAGAGGTTGCGTTATTCAGCCTGAGGGTGGCACTCTAATGTGTATTGACAGGCTTTAAGTACACACGCATAGAAATGCCTTAATGTAGGACTTATTGCCTCCGAATGTTGTTTTAAAATATTTGTGGAGCAGAATTTATAAGTTGTGGAGGACTTCCAGTGAGGAAAAGAAAGTCACGTCTATTCTAATAACAAACATAAAACAAACAGTACTATATAAAAGCTATTCACACAAGCACGTTTAAACTAAGGGATTTATACTTTCATTAATTTGATATGCTAGTATACATATGAACAGACATGCTAATTACATAACTAGCAATAACTAGTTACTGACCTGATGCAGACTAATATAGACATAGCTTAAGCGGATTGGTATAGTCTTGGTCTGGAGCGATGTTTACGCAAGCTAACATGAAAATAAGTGGGGCAGTATGAAATCTGCCCCAATGGTTCTCAATTAGAGAGCACAGCAGTTCCATTTTTCACCACAGATTTACATTGGAAAATTAACATATCTTGCTCACTTTACAACTTAAATAGAAAAATATTTGTTGTAGAATGCTGAACACATTTACAATTTATTATTGATCCAGTTTATATAGAGGTCTATGTATTGAATGAATATACTTCCCTTACAGAGAAGCCGTGGCTGGTTTATAAGTATGTTTGCATTTGTTGTCATAGTACAGTGCTTCCCACAGGAAAATATACTTGCGGTGGTAGCCGGGCGAAAAATCCTCCTATTACCCACGGCACAAAAATGGTCTACTACATGTGACAAACAAATAATGTGTGATTTTTAACAGTATTTTTATTTATTGAAATTAATTTTAATAACATAACATACTATTACATTTAATTACATACTAATATTATGCATTATTATGCAT
Source organism: Ancherythroculter nigrocauda (assembly GCA_036281575.1). NCBI lineage: Eukaryota > Metazoa > Chordata > Actinopteri > Cypriniformes > Xenocyprididae > Ancherythroculter > Ancherythroculter nigrocauda. Next base: position 7,737,393 of record VTFQ01000017.1, on the reverse strand, counting down.
TGTAAATTATGCAAAATTGCAGCATTTAAATGGTTCTCCTTTTCCTATGTTCTCCTTGCTGTCATATAGTGTCTCTCTCAGTAAATGGGACACAGATTTTACTAGTAAAATTTATAAAATGAATAATATGTGTGTCAAATAATGTTCTTAGTCTTTTCTTCCTGTGGGGGAGACTACAATAATTTACTATGAATTAAATGGAAATCAAATTAAATACAATTTATTGTGTAACCAAAATTCCAATAATGCCCAAAAGAAAAAGAAAATACACCGGGAATCTTATTTTGAAATGTCTGTACTATTGCAGGCTGATCCTTCAGATTCTTACAACCGTATAAAACATTTTATATAAAGGCCATGAAGTAGACATTGTAATAATTCATCAACTTGAGTTCATTAGCAATCGCTTGGCATAATTCTGCGCTTTTCACTGATTGAGAATCACTTTGAAGCAGTCTGAACATAGAGTCTGAAGCGCTGTTGCGCGAGCTTTTAGAACGCGCAACAGCGCCGCCTAGTTACTTTGCAAAATGCAGCGCCCGTGGGAATGTCAGCGGGAGTAAACAGTTCTGACGCACGCATAACGAGCAGGTACAAAACGACTAGTTTATCGATCGCGGATGGTTTCATTGTCTTGCGCAGATATAAAAGTATAAGAGGATAAAAATAATAAAAGCAAAAATGTGTCGCCAAATATACTTGGGCGGCCGTTATTATACGTGGGCGGCCCACCCAAGTAAAGTCTATGTGTGGGAAGCACTCTAGTAACTCATTGTTTGAATTTCAAAAAAGGCTCATTTAACAATTACCTTTATCTTTCTCATTATCATTATTTTCAGAAACATTTTTAAATATATTTTTCAAGGTAATAATTTTTTTTTTTTTTTTACAGATATCATTAATTAAAGTATGTAAAAATGTAAAATGTTTGCAGTAAAGTATCTCAAAACCACTAGGCCAGTGTTATATATTTTGTTCAGTTGAGTACTAACAAGGGCTGCACGATTTATTGCACGATTAAACGTGATTATAGCTTAAACGCAATTCTTAGTGCGATTATGAAATCGCAAAGACTGCGTTTATTTTTTTATGCGCAGCATGTCAATGAAGTATGGCTCCAAATGCTAATCCATCTGAAAGCACTGTGAGTTTGAGTCGCATATAATGTACATTTGAAAAGGCAACACAAGTCAAACATCTTTCAAGACATGAGAAGCATTTATTAACATCTTGTCCAACAAAAGACAACATTTATTAACATGTTTTTACTCCAAACTCACTTCATAACAACAGTTGAGCATGCTTCTGTGAGATGTGGCTTCTTACACAGAATAAGGCAGTCGTGTGTTAGTCATGTTTAATCAATCAAAGCGTTTCAAACTTCTGTTTATACAGCTACAGATATGAGCATGTTATCTTCTTCTGTGGCAGAGCATATTTGCAGTTTCTGCGCAAGAGCGCCCTCTGGCGTTCAGATGGAGAAGCATTTATCACTGATCACAGAGCCGTACAGCTCTGACAAGCTGTGCATAAAATAATCGCAGCCTTTGCCAAATCGTGAGGCATGTCGCATTCGTCTCTCATCACTCGCCCTGCTCTGCTTCATACTACAGTAATGTTAATCATCTCATCCATGAACATGATTTCAGCTCAAGTCCCGTCCCGATTCTTTTCCACTGACTGTGAGATGAAGACGACATCTCCCAAGAATCCGCGCTCAAACTCTGCGTCATCAAGCTACACCTTTGTTTTGAACAGGCGACCTCTAGCGGCGAAACATTTACATATTGTAGCTTTAACAATTCATAAATATTATGTTTTTTAAAAGGTTGTACCATATAAAATGTTACAATCAACTAACGTTTCCATTTGAAAGCCAAATTAATTATGCTTTTTTCCTACAGTTACATAATCGACATATTTGATTTTATGCCTCACCAAAAGATATCAAAATGGATTTCATTTATGTTCAACATTGATGTATATTCAAGTCACTGCATGTATGAATTGCATTTTTATGTATATTTTGAATAATTAGTATGTGTCACGTCATTGACCCACAAATCAACCTGTAATATTATGCAGTAAAAAACAAAACAAAAAACAATATAAATGTATTGTCCATCAGTGTTAATTTTGACAGCAAATTTTGATTTAGTTTTAGTCATAGTCTTTTGACTAAAATGCCATTTAGTTTTAGTCATATTTTAGTCATCGGAAATTGTTTTAGTTTTAGTCTAGTTTTAATCGACTAAATATCATAAGATTTTAGTCGACTAAAATCTAATTTAGTTAAATTGTAATGCATTAAGCATTTCTTTAACAATACACAGATCCTATACACTGATATAGGCACATCTGATATTCCCCAAACTGTTTATGTTCACCCAACTGTACTTTGCTCCCCAAAGCAGACGATTTTTGACCGTTTAAGTGCAAAAAGACACAAAAGAGCAAAATTCAGTACTTTTCAGGGATTGACACACTTTTCATTGAGGTACTATTATAGTTTTCTTTTAAAAATTTTTTATTAGATTTGATTTTTAGTTTTTCTGCTTTCATTGTAATTTTGGTTCAAAGTTTTAGTATTTTTTGTGTGTTTATGTCTTTTAGTTTTGCTTTTAAATGTCTATAAGTTTTTATTTCTGTTTGTTATTTTAATACTCAGGTTAAGCTAAAGCTTAGAAACTAGATGAAATAAAATAAGTTTACATTTTTATATATTTATTTTTATTTCAGTTAATGTTTATTTCAAGTAATGAAGATTTCTTTGGTTTTAGGTTTAATTAACTATAATAACCCTTATACTTGTAAAATATATTGAATAATGTGTCCAATAATGTTCTTAGTCTTTCCTTCCTGTGACAGAAGATACAGTAGTTTACTATGAATTAAATAGAAATTAAATTAAATACAGTTTGTGTAAAGAAAAAAAAAAAAATAATGACCAGGAAAAAATAATAATTATAAACCATCCCGAAATACACCATGACTTTTATTCTGAAATGTCTGCAGTCTGCACTGTAGCCTATTGTAGTAGCAGGCTACTCACGAGGGTGATAAATATGCATTTTTTACAACCGCCTAAAACATTCTACCATATAAACATCGTGTAGTAAACATTGCCATAATTCATCAACATTAGCTTATAAGCAATCGCTTGGCATAAATGTGCGCTATTCATCAATTGTGAAGCAGTCTGAAGTGCTGCTGCTGCACGAGCCTGTAGAGCGCGCAACAGCGCTGCTTTTTCCCGCGGTTAGATCAGCACATTACACTTCAAATCTTCCACACAGCAGTCCTGATTGGATATCTTCCCAAATCGTCCCTCTCTTTCATTTTCGTCACGTTTTTATTTGTTGACGAAATTTAGAGTAGATTTTAGTCATAGTTTTAGTCATTCAAAACGCATTTTTGTTTAGTCATCGTCTCATTTTCGTCCGTGAAAAATGTCGTTGACGAAAAATTATGACGAAAATTATTCGTCAATGAAATTAACACTGTTGTCCATAAGTCAATGTCAGCATTGGCCTAAATGAAATCTAGACACAGATGTCTAACAATTATCAAGTTTCAAAGACATAAACCCTGTTACAACGATCATTGACAATCTGCAAGCAGTCTGTGACTATGACGCCCATTGGAGGTCCAACTAACAATCAATTCCACACTAATGCTCAAGGGCCATGAGAAATCAATCACCTGAAAAGAGCACAGGGATATCTGTGAAGGTGTTCTGTAATCACATGACTGCTAATAGAGGCTATTCAAGCTAAAGGCACAAGGGGTCCAAACATGATGAATAGTTACATTAACCCAGGCTCAAAGAACGGGCCAGTGAAATGGCTGGCTTGTTTTCTTCATTGCTGCTCTATTAGCAGCAGGTGAGGGCACAGCTCTGATATGAGATGAACTAAACGTGCATCTCAGTCAGGCCTGTCAGCCAATGATTGCTTAGCCTCTAATGATGCTCCTCAGTAAAGAGTCTTGTACGTTCACATTGTCTGCATCCTTTACCCTCTACAGCTGCTGTGCGCGTGCTCTGATGTGCTTCAGCGAACATTCATCATGAAATACTGCTAAATACAGTTACCATTTGGACTTTTACCAGTTGGCAAAATATCTTTCTGTACATTAGCGCATCCAAATGTATGGGTGTAGCGGCAGCTCCAGAAAAGAGCTTATATCTTGATGAGTGCTTAAATGCTGCATGAAAAAAAAAACCTTTTTGACAAACTCACTGAAAGAAAAAAATGTTTTGAGATTGAAAAAAGTTAATGAATAGCTTCATAGGGATGCGTTGTTTTGATTCATAAAACAAATGTTACTTGCATGGAATATTCATTCATAGCGTTTGAATAGGCCTTGACCTTCATCTGATATATGTGAACTAAATCAAAGAGAAACAAGGGTGAACTTCACAAAAATGCCCAGGTCACATTTTAGGATTCATTATTATATACATAAAAATAATGAATTCTATTTTTAGGACCATTGATTTTAAGCACATTTTCAACCTACATTCTCATTGCCATATGGATAATTTATCTTCTCACATTATTCTTAAGGATTCTTCTTAGATTTTCATTACTGCAATAACATACTTTTTTCTAGGACTGTTAAGCGATGAATTTTTTTTAAAATATAATTAATTACGTGATGTTACGTTAATTAATTCTAAATTAATCGCACATCAAATTTGGCTGTGAAGTTACCCCCAAAAGATAATTTAAAAACATTATTGTGTTAAATGAGAAAAGCATCAAATAGACATTACAAAAAGTAGCTTTAGAATTTTAGAATATTTTAGAACTTTAGAATATTTTATTTGATTCAACATAGAATTTATTACACAAACTTTTAGGCTACAACGGCCATGATTTTTTTCAGAAGCTGCATCTGAATTTGTATTAGATACATTTACACACCAAAACAGTTTGGTTACCAACATTCTTCAAAATATCTTTTTATGTTCCACAAAAGAAAGAAAGTAATACAGGTTTGAAATGTCTTGAGGGTGAGTAAATGTAAATAAACAGAATTTGGCAGTTTGATACACGCTCCGAACCACTGATTGGAAACAAAAGATTTGTAAAGCTTTGAAGCTTTTGGCGCACAAAAAGTATTCTTGTCGCTTCATAACATTAAGGTTGAAAAACTGTAGTCACATGAACGGTTTTAAATATGTCTTTAGTTCCTTTCTGGGCATTTGAAAGTGTTAATTGTCTTGCTGTCAATGGAGACCTCACTGAGCCATCGGATTTTATTAAAAATATCTTAATTTGTGTTCCGAAGATGAACGAAGGTCTTACGGGTTTGGAACAACATGAGAGTGAGTAATTAATGACAGAACTTTCATTTTTGGGTGAACTAACCCTTTAATTTCAACTCCCCCTTCAATTTAAAAAAAATCCACCCCCCCATTTTCCAAAACGAAATTCAGACCCTGTCATAAAGGCAGTATAACAAATACTAACATGATGATACATAAATACTTCACTTATTACCATTTTAAATTATAAAATCATTTTAAATAATATAATATAAATATAAAATATTATAATATTTTTATTACAATACATTATGCACTGCGGTAAATAAAAAAAGGAAAATGTGCTTAATGAAAATATTGCCAAATTTTATTTTCTATGAGCAAAATATAACTTAATTTTTTAGAGTTTGTAGTGAAATATGACCAGTCAATGACTAAGTCAATCAACTAAAAAAATTATTTAAAAAGGAAGAAATTCATAAATTTACAATTGGCAAATTTTTTATTAATCTCGAGCATTTGGCAAGTGTGGCAAAACATTCATTTTAGACCCAAAAGGGTATACACTGTAAACCCTAACGCGCAAAATAATTAATTGCTTTGAGTATTGCAATCTCAAATTAGTTCAAACAAATTAACTTAATGAGTATTTAGAACTTTCTTTTTCTTTTGAGTTCACAAAACTGACACATTTTATGTAATATGAATTGTTTCATTGTTTTGAGTTTTTTGAACTTGTTTCTTTTAATTTAGACAAACTTAAATTTATTACTAAACTGGAGTGCGTTTCCCGAACAACGATGCAACTCACTGCTTCACTACCATAGTACGATGCATCGTTGAACAAATCAACTAGCTAGTCACGACTGTTTCCCGAAACTGTATTGTCACAAACCTGTCGTTCAACCACGGTGGTGAATGACGTCACGCAGGTGGTGAGAAATAACTTCTTTAAATGAATCCGTTTGAGATCGAATTAATGCTAGAATTTCTGCTATAAATTACGGACATTGCATTAGAGGACTAACTCTCATTTTCCTAAGTTATTTTGCTTTATTTTCATATGAATGCTTGTTCTGACGTACTAGAGCACGTATGCACATGCGCACTCTTCAAAAACAGTGCTTTAGATCTCGACAAACTAAAATATATAAATGACATTTGTATATATTCGGAATAAAAGATATACATTGTACTTAATGTCAGCTTGCTTATTTTGCTCAAGATAACGATTTATTAAGTCCACATGTCATAAAAACAGGAAACTATGCTTCTATACACAGATCAAGAGCTGTCGTTCCAACCACACAAGTTTGCGATGCAGTTTGCGAATGTTCGTTTGAACTATGGTTTCAGGAAACACCACTCAAAAGGGAGAATAAATACTAAAATTAACTGTTAATATTCAAAATACTCAGAAATTTCAAGTTAGGAGTAATTAAAAAGTATGAGTTCAAAATTGAAATCTGCCAGTTCTGCTTACTTAAACTTTGAATTTCTTAACTTAAAAAATTTGATGTAACTGATTACCTCAATATTTTTGAGTTTTGCCAACTTATTGGGTTTATAGTGTTAAGTTGGCTTCTACAGAGCAGGCTGCATCTTGGCCATAACAGTACAGTACAGTGAGCCAAACAGAATTCAGACAACAATGAACTTAATTTCTTTCCCAGTTAACACACGACTCCCTCCTTTTAAAAGACGTACTTCCCAATAATACAATGTATAACTGGATTATCTTTTTGTAACATGTTTGCTATTGCCACTGCACGAGATCACAAGAATATTAAGCTTTTTATGAACAGGTTGCAGCAGGCCTTCTAGATTATGGTGAGAAAAAAACTGCTACAAAATGTGTTCACATGAGATATTACATCTAAATTTTGCCAGAAAAACAATAATATGGAAGATACAGTGGGAAACTAATTCACAGGTCAAACATTAATTTATCTGGTTACCAACATATCAAAAATTTTCAGCATGAAATTGGCCACCACATTTATTTTTTTCTAAAAAATTATTCCTGCAAGCTCAGCAATGCAATCCCATTTCAGAGGAAGCAGGACGCAATACAAGGTTCACACTTGCGCTCCCTATACAATTATAATTATACACAGATTTTTCACGTATGGCACCATTTTCCCTTCTGTGGCGATGACGAGTACAGGTGTCCATTTACAGCATATATCAGTACGCTGTTGGGAAGCATGGTGAGAGTGATAGGACTGTCACATAATAAAGAAATAAACACTGCCAATTTAAAGGACATATCTGAGACTTTTTAGACAGTCTAAAGCTAAATAATTATTTTAATCGTTTATACATAGCACATGCAAATATTTTTTTTTACATATATTTTAATGGAATTTTAATTCACATTTTTTAATGTGTATTGATAACTTATCAAATTAATGATACGATTCATAATTGACCAAATAATGATACCAGACTATTTTAAAGCTGTACAATACTAAATAATAATTAATAAACTAACACTGAGGCAGATTATTGATATTTCTGTTTATCAGTTTATTATTTATTCAAAATCACAAAGCAGAGCAATGAAGAACTATATTCTGCACTCTGCAGATTTGTTCCACGTCATCCATCATTATGAAAACATAATTTACTCACCCTCACTGCGTTACAAACCTGTATGACTTTCTGTTGGTTGCCGAACAGTTTTGGTTACTTCCATTGTATGGACAAAAAATAATAATAATTAAAGCTGCAAGCAGCATTGAAAGGGCCCTCGCACCCGGGCTAACCGCCACCTGTTGGCCTCAGGAAAACAGTGAAAAGTGGGCGACATGCATGTAAGCGAGTAAATAAAGGAGAATTATAGCAAAATCATGTAAAAGTGCCACACTTCCTGCTGCCAACAGGTGGCGCTATAGCTAACTGAATATTGTCATATAGATGTCTTTAGGCCAGGACTTTTATCACTCATGTGAAGTTTGGGGCAGATCAGACATAATATGCCTGAGTTACAACAGCTTCCTCTTTCATGGCAAAACATCAGACTTTGTCGGTCACCACGGACACGCCCTTCAACGAAAACTCAAGATCTTTGCAATTTAACATCTCAAAGGCCTTAAGATTAGACTGGCCATATATGATGTGCTTCTGGTTTAATCTCTATGAGGAGTTAATCACAGTGTAAAACATGTCATTTCCTATTACCCCCAGGTGGCGCTATGACTGTAACTGAATATTGTCATATAGATGTCTTCAGGTCAGGACTCTAATAAAACATGTGAAGTTTGGGGCAGATCAGACATTGTATGCCCGAGTTACAACAACTTCCTGTTTCATGGCGAAACATCGAACTTTGCCAGGCCGCCACGGACACGCCCTTCAGCGAAAACTCTAGATCTTCGCAATTTAATGTCTCAAAGGCCTTTAGATTAGACTGACCAAATATGACATTGATCTGATAAAAGCTCTAGGAGGAGTTCGTAAAAGTACAACATGTGAAAATGGCAAAAACTGCCAAAATTTTGTAGAGAAAATTCAAAATATCTCACTTCCTGTTGGGTTTACAAACATTGCACCCAGGGGCTTTTTTGTAGGTATTGGGCTGTTACATCTGTCTACCGAATTTCATAACTGTACGTGAAACGTAGCACGAAGGACGCTTAATTGAAATTTTGTAGGTGGCGCTATCGAGCTATTTTGCCACACCTAATTCTGAAACCCATATCAGATGTAAATTTTCACCACTTCTGACACGTGTGCAAAGTTTCATGAGATTTTGAGAACGTTTAGGTCCTAAAAAATGCGATTCATTTTGGAGAAGATGAATAATTGGCTGAGCAATTCCAATAGGGTCCTCAAACCATCGGTGCTCGGGCCCTAATAATTTGAGTAACATGGGCAACATTTACACAGCAGCAGAATGCAAATGTTAATCCTGTATAGGGTTGTCAAAAAGACAGACTTCGGTACCAAATTAGTACTGAAATTTTAAAAACGTGATGATACCAGCATTTCCCCTGGCATTTTGAGCACTGTTGAGCGAATTCTTAAACAACTCTGTGATTGGCTACAATGATCAACGCTTCAAAAAAAATCTTTGGCACTCTTCACCAAGTCCGAGTGCTTAACACAGATACACATGGGTGCGTTTGACAGCAGGCGTCTATCAGCGGATATATTAGGGATCTGCTCCCATCAGTTTTGTGTTTTACACACGACTCAAACGCTCCGCTCTCCACCCAGATATAAAAGGTGCTGTCGGTTAATGAAGATTTGATGGATGAACTCACGGCTCGATTGGACACTTGTCGTGTCAAAGTGATGAGGCTTTTCAGTTTTATAGATTTCACCATCTTTGATGTTACTTTGGTCACTGTCACTAATGTTACTGATAAAAGAAAACGGGATTGACTCCCGTTGCACATTCATACAGACAGTATTTGAGACTGTGTGAACGGGACATTTAGAGACTCACACCTGTAAGTAAATGCAGTTGTCAATCCCAAAAAGTGACAGTGCTGTGAACGTAGCCATGGGTGAGTAAATGATAGAATTTTCATTTTTGGGTAAACTTTACATTTAAGCTACACAATATACTGGCAAATGATTGATGGCCTCAGGCTTTAAAGTCCCCCTGTGGTGAAAATCAAGTTTTTAATGTTGTTTATATGTCTATGTAGTGTATTTAATATGCTTTAAGACAAACCATGTGCAAATTCATAAGTCAACACCATTGCTGAGTATTTTATGTTTGAAACTGCAGTAAACCAAAGAAATTGGTTTGAAATTGGTGGTGTTTGTGTCGTCACATACTACCTTGTAACAATAATAACAATGTGCCGGCAGGCTTTAGCATATCACTATCTATGAAACAGGAAAATCTCGAGAGAAGCCAGGTTATCCCGATATATATTTTGCAGATATGAAAAATTGTGTAGATTTATCAATATAGTGAGTGTATTACGATGTTATGATAAAATATATGCCTTTCTCCACTGACGTTCTGAGTTGTTCAAAGCGTTTGTAAGGATACTGATTGTTAGAAGGTAGATGTCTGACTCTGAGATAAAAAATGGTGTGTGTAACATTAGCAACACATTATTAGCTGTTTGATAACATAGTCAAGCAAAAGGCTAATTATATTAATTCATATTAATTAATAGGGCTGCACAATTAATCAAATTTCTAATCGCGATTACGATTACGGATGCCACGATTTCATAATCGTTCAAAGGCGCAATTACAAGGGAAAATATTCACTTACATTATTCTGCGTGTTTTGAGCATGTTATGTTGTGAGAAGCGAATCATGAAATGGTAACTGATCAACGTTTATATATGAGAAAAGCTTAAAAGCTTTATAATATAAAGTGATCTCTTCAGAAGAAATTTTTAATTGTCTAGACTAATAATAAATAAAAAATAATAAATAATATTAAAAACATCTAAATGAAAATATATTGTTTTTTTCCCCCGTGGTATCAAAAATGGTATCGAATATCAGTACTTTTCAAGGTATCGTAGCAAAGTAAATTCCAGTATCGTGACAACACCACAGCCTATATATTTACTCCACAAACTAACTCCACAAACATGGAAAAGAGTGGACCTCTCAACCTTACGCTAAGGAGAAAATCCAGCGTGACTTTTAGCAGACCAAGCAAAACATGATTATTGGTTCAAACAATGATATAAAGCTATTCAAAACATCATTCAATGTAAATAGTGATAATCATAATTAATAATCGCAATTATAATTTCAAGGGAATAATCGACAACTATGATTTTTGTCATAATCGTGCAGCCCTATTAATGAATGACAGAACCGTCGCAAGGGCTGTGCCAAGTGTGCGAGCGCATAAGGGATCGCGCCAAATTAAAGTGACAGCTGACTTGAAGTAAAGCCAATAAAGTTCATGTTTTTGTCCTTCGAAATATTTTGATACTATAAAACATAGCTAAAACAATATTGCTCTGGGCGTATGACCGTGATTCATGTGAATATGTCAGTCAGTGTGGAATCGCACATCAAGTTCTGAGAGAGCTATTCAGTCCATTATAAATTCTGATTTTGGCCGCCTCTGGAATGGATCAAACCATAGATCAGTGCTTCCCACACATAGACTTTACTTGGGCAGGCCGCCCACGTAAAATAACGGCCGCCCAAGTATATGGAGACACATTTTTGCTTTTATTATTTTTATCCTCTTATACATTTATATCCGCGCAAGATAATGAAACCATCCGCGATCGATTAACTAGTCGTTTCGTACTCGTTATGTGTGCGTCAGAACTGTTTACTCCCGCTAACATTCCCACAGGCGCTGCATTTTGCATAGTCACAAGGGGGCGCTGTTGCGCATTCTACAAGCTCGCATAACAGTGCTTCAGTCTGCTTCAAAGTGATTCTCAATCAATGAAAAGCGCAGAATTATGCCAAGCGATTGCTAATGAACTCAAGTTGATGAATTATTACAAAGTCTACTTCATGGCCTTTATATAAAATGTTTTAGACAGTTGTAAGAATCTGAAGGATCAGCCTGCAATAGTACAGACATTTCAAAATAAGAGTGCCGGTGTATTTCGGGCTTGTTTATAATTAAAAGTCACACGCTAAGTTTTTTCTTTTTCTTTTGGGTATTATTGGTATTTTGTTTACACAATAAATTGTATTTAATTTAAAAATACAATTTATATAATTTCCATTTAATTCATAGTAAATTATTGTAGTCTCCCCCACAGGAAGAAAAGACTAAGAACATTATTTGACACATATATTATTAATTTTATAAATTTTACTAGTAAAATCTGTGTCCCATTCACTGAGAGAGAAAAAAGGTGAACCATTTAAATGTTGTAATTTAGCATCATTTACAATGCATAATAATGCATAATATTAGTATGTAATTAATTGTAATATGCTATGTAATTAAAATTAATTTCAATAAATAAAAATACTGTTAAAAATCGCACATTATTTGTTTGTCACATGTAGTAGACCATTTTTGTGCCGTGGATAATAGGAGGATTTTTCGCCCAGCTACCACCGCAAGTATATTTCAAACCTGTGGGAAGCACTGCATAGATATTAGCCTACCTGGTAAGTTCAAGTAAATACGCTGGAAATCCGCGCTCATTCAAGGATGTGCATTTATTTCATGTACGGAGAAAGCACAGGATTTCATCTGAATGTTTTTTTAAATCTGAACTCCAAAAAGCAACGAAATTGTCAAACGTCCATTTGGCGCATGTTCACAGAGGAAAACGGCTGCTTGTTTTCTCGATACTGTCTGCTTTACTGAGAAATCGCTTCAGGTGATTCAGTGAGAGAGCAGTACAAACAAATGCAAGTGGATTCAGACCGTTTTGCAAAGGCGTTTTACCAATTCAGAATTTAAAACACAATTTAAGCGTCAGAAATTAAACTGAATATGAAGCGAAGCAAGCTAAAAAAAGCTTGAAATATCCACAACACAAACAACAAATTGCTCATCGCTATAGCAACACTAGACTCTCCGAGGTGGCGCGAGCGAGTGGAGGGGGGGGGCTAATTTGCATATTCATTGATCCGTGTATATTAAATGAGGCAAGGGTGTAGAGTTACATTCAAGCTATTTTAAGGCATGAAGACATTTTTTTCACTTGAATTTTTTTTGGTGATCAAAGATGAGTTTTAAAGGGATAGTTCACCCAAAAATGAAAATTTGATGTTTATCTGCTTACCCCCAGCGCATCCAAGGTGTAGGTGACTTTGTTTCTTCAGTAGAACACAAATGATGATTTTTAACTCCAAATAAATACTGTTCGGTTTATCGCACAAACCGATCGTTTCATGTCTTAGGACATCAATGTGTCGTCACGAGCCGCAGGGTTTAATTTGGACTTGTCTGTGCAAGTTTTATTTACTCTTATAGTAGAAGTTCCCATCCACTAGCATTATTTGACTGACAGACGGCAGCGGTTGGAGTTAAAAATCATCATTTGTGTTCTACTGAAGAAACAAAGTCACCTACATCTTGGATGCGCTGGGGGTAAGCAGATAAACATCAAATTTTCATTTTTGGGTGAACTATCCCTTTAAGGGATAAAATAATTGAGTACAGGGGGGCTTTAAAATTTTGACATTCCATGAGTTTACATTGCCTTAGATTTACAGTATAAACTGCTATTGCTACAGTCATTCTACATTTTTGTACTGACCTACTTTTTATTTATTCATCAAAAATTTGACAAATTCAGTGACCTTCCGCGTTATACAGTAAATTCTGTTTTTATGACTGGATTCCGCGATTCCGTCCACGTTTTCTACATCGTGGAAATAGGGCCCTATATAACTACCCAGTGCAAAAACTGGAGCGTTTTCATACATGTAAGCTCCAGGTTCATTTCTTAATCGCTTAGGTTCATTTTGGGGTATAACATCTACAGAAGATTCAAAAAAATATTTGAGAGATATGTATTCTGTTGATATCATATAGGTACCTGATCAGCTCCATAAACCACACTACACCAACTGCAGCAAAATAACCTGAAGCCAGAGGGAATTTGGTTTGCTGTTTTGTTCTTGATTATTCTATTTCACTGTGGACCTCTGAGCCAAACAATATAAAAAAAAATGAAAAGGTCCACAGGCATCTGCTCCAACCACACCAGACCCAGAGCATCGACTCTCTGGGGACAGCCGGGTCAGGTGCGAGTTCACCAGCTGATGGGGCGCGACCGACGGGAACGCAGTCCTTCACACAGTCAGAGGGTCTAGCAGGCATCATTATAGGGGCCGCAGTATTCATTAACAACTGCTCCCTGTCCATATCCTCATTTGTGCCTGTATCCAGCAGCAAAAACGGGGGTAACTAGGGAGTCTGGGACAAGCACGCTTGTCTGAGCAACCTTGACACGGAACGGAGTCTGAGCAGAAATAGTCCAAGCTGTGAGTGTCCCCGTGTCACCAGTTGCCTTGGGACCAACTGGCTCTGGTGGTTTTGCATGAGCGGAACCAGAAGTGGGCCAGATATATTCATTTGCACACCATCAATCACAGCATGAGAACGTTGCTCTTAGCGATCGCGCTAACCCCGCTTTTCTTTTTTTCTTCTTTTTTACCCATCTACCTCTCCTCCCTGTTGTGAAGAACAATGCCCTGCACCGGGGAGTAACTTCATCTCCCGCTGGCTTCGGCACTGTCCTGAGGATCTGGCCTGCATATAAACACACTTCTACGCTTTGAATCAGGACACTGGAGAGAACGAGGACAGTATCATTCCAGGGGACTCGATCTGCACCACACAGTCCAGTAAAGTATCAGCCCTCCAGAGGGTCCGCAGCACAAACCTACAATTCAAAGCTGGGTTTGAAGCAGGTCACAGAGTCAGGGTCAGCTCCAGTTCTGTTAAACCACAAACTGGTTTGTGTGCACTACTTTAGAGCACTGCTGCACTCAACAAAGTAGGGCTAAACTCTAGACCAGGCCAGGATATGTTAAACTAGGACTGACCACTGTGAAGCTCGCTGTTCGTTCTGGGTTGGTAGCATTCGCTTCTGGTTTGATCCCTGCAAGTTCAAGCCATCACAGAGTACTGCAAGGGGATGTTCCTGTAATAAGTGTATTGCAATTTGCTTTGAAATTAAAAAGTGTCTGCTAAATTACTTTTTAAAATACTTAATACAAAAACTGACTTTGACCTTAGTCATCAGAAATTAATAGATCTGTTTTTACAGCTTGAAGCAATATTTTATTAAATTATCAAATTATAATATTATAATAATTTTATTATTATTATCATCATCATCATTATTATTATTAGCTTTTTGGCCTACCAGGCAGTGAAGAGAGACAATAAAGTTGTTGTTAAATGTATTATTATTTATAATTGTAATAATAATTGTTGAAAATAACTTATTAATAATAATTGTGCATTCATTATTATTTGCCATTTGCATCAGATTTGGAGAATTTCGGAAGTTTTATACAGACAATAGACAAAGCAATATAGACAAAGCTAGTAATATTATTAATATTTTTAATAATAATTCTTAATAACTTTTGGAAATAACAAGAGTTCATAATAATTATTATTATTATTTGCATCAGGTTTGGGGAATTCCAGATGTTTTATATTGACAATAGACAATACAAAATGAAGTTGTTATTAAAATTATGAATAAGTGTTCATAATAATAATAACAATAATAATAATAATAATAATAATGATAATAATTGCCATTTGCATCAGATTTGGAGAATTTCTGATGTTTTATACAGTCAATAGACAAAAAAACAATATACACAAAGTTAGTAATATTATTAATATTTTAATAATAATTGTTGATAAATTGGAAATAAGTGTTCATAATAATAATATATTATTATTATTTTTGCATCAGGTTTGGAGAATTTCTGATGTTTTTGTTTTGACAAAATTTGGAGAATTTCTGATTGATTCTGAATTTCTATTGACAAGTTGGTATTAAAATTATTAATAAATGTTCTTAATAATAACAATAATCATAATAATAAATATGATCATAAATATATACAAAATATATACAAAGTTAGTAATATTATTAATTATTGTAATAATAATTGTTGATAACTATTGGAAATAAGTGTTAATAATAATAATTATTATTGTTATTATTGTTATTATTTGCATCAGGTTTGCAGAATTCCAATGTGTTTATATTGACAATACACAAAGTTATTAAAAATTATTAATAATTATTTATAATAATATGTCAGATCCATCAGATTTGAAGAATTAAAAATGATTTTAACAGTTCAGTCACATTTTAAATTAAAAAAAAAAAAATACACAAAACACACAATCCTACAGTCTCATATAGCAGCACACAGTAACAAAGCGCTGCTGACTCAAAAGGATCCAGGTTCGATTCAAGCTTGCATCATATTTCCATTCTCCTCTCTCTCTCTCTCTCTCTCTCTCCCTCAACTGTGCTGTCCTCTCCACTGCCCAGTAAATAAGACTAAAAAGCTCGTGCATAAAATAAATAAACAAATAAATAATCAAAGGCGAACACATTCATGATCATGCTGTGCTTGTACTTCAGAAAGTGTCATTTCAAAAACGGCCAACTTAATGAAATTTAAGCAACGAATCAAGACAGGATGTCACTCAAGTATTATGATCCACAGTTATGTACTAAATAGACTCAGGAATGACCGTGACATACAGAATGAACACAGTAAAGTCACGGTTCCTTCATCACCGTCTCCAGCTCATCTGTGATTCAGCATCTCTCATTCACGACCAGCCTATGTCACGTTATTCTGGGATTTATTTTTCTCTTTATTACAGTTTCCCTCCTATTACACATTGAAATGCCCGTCAAAAGAAATATATAAAAGCCGTTCCTCATAATTTATGTCAAAACACACAGCCCCATTAGCTTTAGCGTTTATTTCTCGCTGTCTGTTTCACGTGTCTGTAGCCAAACACAGACATTGTCACCTTACACTCACTTTCCACAACGATACCGGCCACAAAATACACGTTTGGAGAGCAAACCATTACAAATTATCATATTAATGTAGGCATTTCGTACCTGTTCCGAGAATGACAACATCAAATTGAGATGGGAGATCCTCCGCAGCCATCTTGAAACTACACATTGTCATATGACACACTATAGAGTGACGCAGAGCCGTTACTTCATGTTCTTAAAACCCAAAACATACAATTTAAACACACAGCAGCCAAAATGTACACTATGTATTTTTTCTAAATTAAAAACTGCATATTCTAAAAAAACAAACAAACAAAAAAAAAACATTAAAAGTTATTAACGTTTTTGTGTTGACATTTTCCACACGTATCTAACCCTGTTGAACCGAATACACTGCTCATGAATATTAAGCAGTTAAAGTGTTTTGTCGCGATTGTAACAAAACATGTAAGTACAAACCTTTATAAAATAAACAAATATAAAATAGTTAAGTAAATAGTTAATACTTTGCATTTTATTTGCCTTTATTCTCACAATGTTAACCAAAATTCTATGATCTGTTTTAAAAATCATAAAGCAAGTTCATAATGTTTAGGTAGGTTTATTAATATTCATGAGACACGCTGAGGTACAGCTATTGAAAAGGGATCAGAATACTTTAGATGAAAAAACTAAACTTTTTTCTTTTATTATTATTGGCCGATGGCTTATGTTCCCAGCTGCTGTCAGCAACAGAATATTGTTTCTTCAAATAGCAGTAGTTGGGAAGAGGTGTTAATGATGAGCTGTCAAAATACCCTCCTGGCTCTCACAGTCACTGACAGCCAGCTATCAAGATGTATTAAACACACACACACACACACACACACAAAGACATCTAACAGTTCATTATTAGAGATATTAAAAATATATACGCAAGAATATGTGTACATTTAGGCGTAATGACAAAGAAATGCAAAAGAAACAAAGTCATTTTGAAGCTATAGTGACAGCTTTTTAATTCAAGTGCCTTCACGTGCTATCGGAATTGTTGTAAATACAAGTATTAATTTAAAATATGCATAACTTACTGCGTGAGCAAACAAATTAGTGCATAATAAAACCAACTGAGTGTAATTTCTTACACTGATTAACTGTTAATTAATAAATAATTAATAACCTATTAAGTGAATAATTGAACATCATTAATTTGTTTTATTTATAACTGAAATATTTGGACATTTAACACAATTTAACACATAATTACATTAAAGATGATTGTGAATACATGAAGGGTAAGTGCAAATGCATGTATAAACTAAGCTATCAGGTCTGTATGCTATGCTAGTACATAAGCAAAATAATACAGACATAAATGGTCATTAGAACGTTGAAACAGCATTTATCAATACATGATTTTGTAGGCATTGTAATCTGGCACTAAAGAGAGTACCTATTAAAAGCAATGGGTTCGCTTGGGGTCCTAATGGAGACCCAATTTCGGCCACAAACTTTAAACATGGCGAGGAAGAACAGGGAAGAACGATTGCTGCTGTGACTGGTGTCCTTTATTAGTTTTTTCCACAACAGCTACTTCGTCTTGTTATGGAAGATTGTTTCCGCCACTGAATAAAAAATAAAAAAGGTAATCGCGAATTTTTTCTGACTTTTTTTTCTCACAATTGCGAGTTTATATCTCACAATTCTGACTTTATAACCCGCAGTTGTGAGTTTATGGATCGCAATTCTGACTTTATAACTCGCAGTTGTGAGTTTATGGATCGCAATTCTGACTTTATAACTCGCATTTGCGAGTTTATATCTCACAGTTCTAAGAAAAAAGTCAGAATTGTAAGATGTAAACTCACAATTGCGAGAAAAAAGTCAGAACTGTGACAATGAAGAACTTGAATGCGATGAGCTCGTAATCACTATTTCACAAGTAGGAAGTAGAAAATGTCCGATAGCATGTGCTATTGGAAATGTGATAATCCCTGAAGTCGTGATTACAAGCTCATCGCATTCAAGTCGAAATCATGTGCAATTTTTTACCTAGAAAACTCACATTTACGATAATTCCGAGAGCATGAGAAGGCAGCATAATTTGAAACCCTTGTAAAGAATGCATTTTTTTCTTCTTTTTGATTAATTATTATGTTTTATAAAATGTGATTGGTCAATAGCTGTGTTTTATTAACAAAAAAACACAGCTATGACCGCTTCACCCAACGGTTCTGTGTATCACTACACAACAGCCTTAGTAACCACTCTTAGCAACATGAACTGTATGTTCTCAATTGATATTGTTCATTGAAGCTTACTGTATTATGTATAAGAGTATTGTGAGAAAAAGAGAGAGTGAGCGAGTTTATTACCTGCATTTTCCTTCAGGTCAGTCCTATGTTCATAATAAAAAATCTTTTTAAATGTCCAATGTATTATCTTGTCCTTTTAACAGTTGAGGGGTTTTCCCGTGACTGACAGCGCTAGTCAAAGAATTTGTCAGTTGCGTCTTGTTCCGTGTTCACAACAATTCAGTCTTTTCAATGTAAAAGTCTTCGCTACTGACTGACATACTCATGAAGACAGTCTTTGCTTCGCGTCGTGCCTAACAACGCCCTTCAGCCGTGACTTGTTCACGATACAGCACGGCCTATCGTACCTTATGATGCAAATGTTTATGATGATTCTGATTCTTGTTCATCTTGGTGTCATTTCCTGTCCTCTACATACATTACTGTATTTTTTGCTTGTTTTTACAAACTGAGGGACGAGTCTAGATTGTTTTCTGTGGTACTGAATCTTAAGTAGCGTTTGAACCCAGAACATGTGGACAGGAATTGGCATCTGAAACAAACTGTGTTGTTTTTAAAAGAACATTGTAAAAGAAAGTTGGTTGATGTTATAATTTCACAGAACTTTTGCCAGTTTTTTTCCCCGTCAGATGATTACACTACACATATCTCCAAAGTAAGCTTCTGAACCATTTGCTCCTGAAACAAAACAACAGGCCTTTTTATTAACTTAAGAGGTTGCCCACTTATAATTCATATATTTCAAGAACATTCTCCTTATCTCGAGATATGCCAGAATGCACTGGAGAATATATTTCAGAGCAGCTTTGTCTATATTCTCTTATTATTCCTATCTGCATGTTCCAGATGTTTCTACGGCTTTCTTCATCGCCAGTCAAGGGTTTTGAAAAATCATCTTGTATAAGCGTGCTGTGAAGAACTTGCTTTCTATTTTCTGCACACCGTAGATCTCTAGAACATTTTTTTCTGTGTGGTGTAGTTCATTGGTAAACAAAGAGAGATGACCATATCTCCCGAAACAGAAAGAGGCAGCACGGATAACCCTTAACACCTTTCTTTTCCGCAGCTTTCTTGACTTTAACATCACAGTCTTTGTCACTGATACTTATTTCTTAGGCCGGAATGGAGACAGGTGTTTATAGCTTCAAATGAGACAGATTGGTGACACTTGATCTTCCTTAGTCTGCTTTTTTTAAGCATGTCTTGTCCGTGCTTAAAACAACAGCGGAAAACAAGACAGATGGCTTACAACAGGAGAACCCTTTTTTCTTCTCTTGCTCGCTCTCCCTCTCTCTCATATCTGACGCACCAGGGATGCTTTTAACAAGAGAGTTTGTCGCAGTGTTTGTGATGGAGGGGTGTCTTCATGTCAACGGCTTGTTCTCGGGGGAATACGGCTCTTTTTTTTTAATCTGAGGGAGAAATGAAAAGCAAAACCTGTGTGGATTGAAATCATTTCGTGTTGGGTTTCATCATGTGCCATCACCCCGTATGTTCAGAGGCATTTATTTCTGGCTGATTTTAAAAGCAAAATCAAGGCGACGAGCGCTACAATGCTTTCCGCAAGAATCAAGCGCTCTTTATCTTGCGAGAGCCCGCACCTTTAGTCATAGTCTTCTGTGAGTTTCTCGGGCTTTGATGCTCGCTTCTAAGAGCCGGTGGCGATGAAGTCCTCATTCACGGCTTCTGTGTTTGGAGAGTGCGTCTACTTTTTTGTTGCCCGTTAATACTTTCAGGCCGGGTAAGGATGTCTCCAAGGACAGGTCCTACCATCTCCTGCTTGCCTGTTTTATCGTACAAGCT
This sequence comes from Ancherythroculter nigrocauda, assembly GCA_036281575.1. Classification (NCBI taxonomy): domain Eukaryota; kingdom Metazoa; phylum Chordata; class Actinopteri; order Cypriniformes; family Xenocyprididae; genus Ancherythroculter; species Ancherythroculter nigrocauda. The sequence goes on along the minus strand of VTFQ01000017.1, from coordinate 7,716,582 downwards.
CTTCGGAGAGTAAATGTTGATTAAGAAGGATTAAGATTAAGATTCAGACAAGAAAAGAGTACGCAATTTATCAACAGAGCCACTGCGACGATAACTAGACTATATAAGTTGCAGCCTTCACCGCCAGTGTTTGTTCAAAGATCTGGCATTCGTTCAGTCGGGGATTTCTAAATACTGTGGCAAAGTTTTTCATACTTAACTGCAACTTTGAAGTGGAATTCAAGGAGACTTCACAGTTGATTTCATTTCTCCCTAAGCTCTTTTTGAGGGTGGCCATCTTGAGTATAGAGAGAGGTGAGCAGTGGCAAAGCAACGTACAATGACACCATCTGTCAGGCCCCTCGTAAACTCTCCAAATGAAACATCCACGAGAACATTATTGCGTTATAAATCTCACCGTAAATATAAATTAAATTAGAGATCAGTTATCAGAGTGTGTCAGTCTGTGAATGCATGGCTGATGCAGAAATGGCCTGATGAATACATATTAGTGCTGATAAACACATGTAAATATTGTCATATTGTCAAGTGCAGAAGTATCGTTTTATCTTTAAAATGTTTTTTAATTGAAACGGTCAAGATAAATAAATAAATATTTTGTTTAAAATATTGTGCATTGCATTGTGACATTACATCACAACAAATCGTATTCATTCATTTAAATTGTAAAGTATTACATCATGGTAGTATTTATATTGTTTTAATTTATACTGATTTAAAGGGATAGTTCACCCAAAAATAAAATTTCTGCTATTATTTATTCACCCTCATGTCAATCCAAACCTGTATGACTTTCTTTGTTCTGTGGAACATAAAAAATATATATTTTAAATAATTTCTAAGTGGTTTTTTTTTGGTCCCACTTTATATTAAGTGGCCTTAACTACTATGTACTTACATTTAAATTAATCATTTGATACATTGCACTTATTGTGTACATACATGTTTTTACATTGTACTTATATTTTAAAAACACCTGCATGTAATTACATCTGTAATTAATTTCTGTAATTACATTTGTAATTACACTGTTGACCCATCCCTTAACCCTTACCCCTACCCTTAAACATACCCATACCACCAAAGCTTTCCCTAACCTTACCCATATCCCACCTCAATAGCAGCAAATGTGTTTTGCAATTCAATATGAACCCAATAAGTACATTTTTTGATGTAAATACAGAGTAGTTAATGCCACTTAATATAAAGTGGGACCTTTTTTTTTTAATTCATTACTTTTTTTTTTGTCCAGTCACCAGTAACCAAAACTGTTTGGTTAACAAACTCATCTTCTATTATGTTCTGTGAAAAGGCAGGAACACACCAAGCCGATGGTCGGCCAGAGATTGTATATTATGGGGAGATTAGAGGGTCTGTATCTCTTACCATTGGAGAAAGCGTAACGACTAACTTAATCATGTGCGGCACCTCTCAGCCTATTGTGTAATGGCAGTGACAGTGACATCAGTGCCCGCCGTTCAAAACTCCTTCCCTGGGTACCGCCACAGCCGGAGCCTTAGCATTAGCACTTTTTTGGCTAAAGGTTGCAGGCCTGCCTTCCAGTGGCTTTTACACAACATCAATTGTTCTATCTGTTAAACAGTAATGCGGCACATTTGCTGTTGGTAATGCCGTAAATGAGTCCTACCTGTCGCAACATTCCCTAGTCTGCCTTCTCTTAAAAAAATTTGATTAGCAAACAGGCTGTCTATTAATTAAATGTTTAGCTATTTCCCCACAAAAGCTGTTTAATCAGCATAGTGAAGCCTCTCATCCATTGACATCCATTCAAAAAACGGCCTCTGGTCTCCTTCCCTGCATACCGCCAGAGGCGGAGCGTTAGCATTAGCCGTTAAGCTTTTTTGCCTAAAGGTTGCAGGCTTGCCTTCCAGTGGCTTTGGGTCGGCCGTCAGGCAGTTTTTGTTCGTCGCCCGACTAAGTTTTCTCAGTATGTTCCGCACCGTCGGCTGAAGTTGGTCCTTGTTGGCTTTTTTTCGTCCGATTCGACATGTTGAACAAAGTTCCTTTAAGACAAGTAATTTCACTCGGCAGCCATCTTTGAAACACCTCTCGGGCATTCAAGTGCAGCTCCTATCTCTTTGAATGGGGAAACATCAAATTCTCCAAAGCTGTTTGCCAAGCTTTCGATTAAATTTCATATTTGTAATCACCAATGAAATCTGACATCAGCTGTCTCATAAATGTTGTTTCTAAACGCTCGAATCATGACAAAAAATTTATTTTTCAGGCTGGATCAAGCTAATGCACATGCGCAGTCATTAATGCTCTTGTGTCTCACTTCGGAGGCGCGCGTCTGACTGTTTTTATAGGAACCGGTGCTTTTAACGGCAGCTGAGGTGACGCAATGACTTCATTGAAGTAAAACAATTGAAAATGGTGTAAAAAGCTCATTATGAAATAATTTTTTTTTCTCTAGTTCACGTTGGCCACAATTATTGGCACCCAATTATTGCAACATCCTTTGCCAGCAGCCATATCACCCTCTAGCCCAAGACTGGTTGCCCACTGAAGCTAAGCAGGGCTGAGCCTGGTTAGTACCTGGATGGGAGACTTCCTGGGAAAACTAGGTTGCTGCTGGAAGAGGTGTTAGTGAGGCCAGCAGGGGGTGCTCACCCTGTGGTCTGTGTGAGTCCTAATGCCCCAGTATGGTGATAGTGACACTATACTGTCAAAAAGCACCATCCTTTCGGATGAGATGTTAAAAAACGAGGTTCTGACACTCTGTGGTCATTAAAAATCCCATGATGTAATTCGAAAATAGTAGGGGTTTAACCCCAACGTCCTGGCCAAAACTGCCCATTGGTCTCTGTCCATCATGGCCTCCTAATCATCCCCATACACTGATTGGCTTCATCACTCTGTCTCCTCTCCACCAATAAACTGGTGTGTGGTGGGCGTTCTGGTGCAATATGGCTGCCGTCGCATCATCCAGGTGGATGCTGCACATTAGTGGTGGTTGAGGAGATTCCCCCTTCAATATGTAAAGCACTTTGAGTGCCCAGAAAAGCGCTATATAAATGTAAGGAATTATTATTATTATTAATATTATTCTCAAGATAACAGCGCTAAGTCTTCTTCTAAAATGCCTGATGAGTTTGGAGAACACCTGACAAGAGATCAGAGACAATTCCTTCATACAGAATCTCTCCAGATCCTTCAGATTCCCAGCTCCATGTTGGTGGTGCTTCTCTTCAGTTCACTCCACTCATTTTCTATAAGGTTCAGGTCAGCGGACTGGGACGGCCATGGCAGAAGTGTCATTTTCTGCTCAGTGACACATTTTTGTGCTGGTTTTGATGTTTGTTTTGGATCATTGTCCCAATGGAAGATCAAATCACAGCCCATTATAAGATTTCTAGTCAGGTTTTGATTTTTATCCGTTAGTATTTGCTAGAATCCATGATACCATGTATCTGAACAAGATGTCCAGGACCTCCAGCAGAAAAATAGGCCAACAATATTAAAGATCCAGCAGTATATTTAACCGTTGGCATGGGGTGCTTTTTATCCATGTGTGCACCAAATCCATCTGGTGGGTTTGCTGCCAAAACGATTTTTTTTTTTTAGCTTCATCTGACCATAGAAGCCGGTCCCTTTTGAAGTTCCAGTCTTGTCTGACAAGATGAGAGCAGAGGATTATTCTTGAAACCCTCCAGAACAACTTTTAGGTAATTTTTTTTAGGTTTTCTGAGACTCAAGACTCAACTTATATCTGCAATTCTCCAGCTGTGATCCTTGGAGAGTCTTTGTCCACTCAAACTTTCCTGCTCACCGTGCATTAGGATGATTTAGGCACACGTCCTCTTCTAGGCAGATTTGTAACATTTTTAGTTGATTGGAACTTCTTAATTATTGCCCTGATGGTGGAAATGGGGATTTTCAATGCGTTAGCTTTTTTTTATAGCCACTTTCTATTTTGTGAAGCTCAACAATCTTTTGCTGCACATCAGAACTATATTCTTTGGTTTTACTCATTGTGATGAATGATTACGGGAATTTGGCCTTTGTGTTTCCTCATGTTTATTTTCCTGTGGAACAGGAAGTCATGGCTGGACAATTTTATTTTCATGATCACCCTGATGTGCTAAAAAATGTAAATATGAATGGGAATATACTTCAGAGATATTTTACTCATAAGAATTTCTAGGGGTGCCAATAATTGTGGCCAACATGTATTGGAGAAAAACATTTATTTTCATAATGTGAGTTTCCCCCACTTTCAATTGTTTTACTTCGATGAAAGGATAGAATTTTGTGAATTTTTTGAATGAAAGAGCAAAAGGATAAACAATGCAGATTTATTTTCACAGCCACCTTTGCTCATATTTACTAAGGGTGCCAATAATTGTGGAGGGCACTGTACGTTCGTCTTTGTGCACTCTTCATTTGTCCAGTATTGTTTGTGTTTATACGCTGTCTCACATGTGGCTTTCTAGTTGAAGTTCTTTAATAAACCTTGTTTTATCTTCTTTGGAGTATACATGACAGAATACTGGACCTAGAAATTGATTTTGCAGTTCAGTTCACTGTTTTGGCCCAGAGTGACTTGAGCTGTATGGACTACTTGCGGCAGTTTTGCCGTCTTGCTGTCAATTCCACCTATGATGATGAGACTTTAAAGTCTCTCTTCTGGATTGGGGCCAATTATCACCACCCAGTAGACCTCCCAGACACCAAAGAACTGAGTTGGAGGGAGGCCATCATCAGGTGTCTGGAGAGTGTCTACCCCCAATCCAGACCACAGCCAGATCCAGAGCCCAACACACAACCACACTTGACCACGGAGATTTCACCCTAGCCCCTTACAGACAGTGAGCAGCCTGTGACGACAGCTCCAACCATTGCCCCAGAGCCGATGCCCCAATGTGAATCTGACCAGGGGTGTGAGCCAGCTACTACCATGCCAGAGGGAATTTTGGTGGTTTTGAACAGAGGACTGGTTAATCGACTGGCACTCCGAAGTCCTGCTTCCCACCCTATCCCAACCTGAATCATTTGTCTGTTCTTCATCATCACTGTTTCAAGACAGCACTGAAACTTGTATGGACTGTGAAATATCTGTTTGTTCGTCATCTCTGTTTCAAGACAGCACTGAGACTGTTTCATTGACCTGTTGGGAATGGGAATTATCGTTATTGATCAAGTCAAGCTTACCTCTGTCACCTTCACCTCAAAGCTCAGCCAGTCCTCCAGCCCCGCCTCTGCTGGATGACTGCAGCCCTTTGTCTTCCCCAGGAACGCCTTGCTGCGATGTGAAGCCTCAGGTAGTTGTAACCACCAGCCTTGTCTGAGTGAGAGGATCCTGTGGCTCCGCCTCCAGTCTCTGATCCCTTCGCTCCACCTTGGCCCGTTGACCTGTCGGCTCCGCCTTGCCTCCTCCCACACTCGGCTCCACCAGATACCCTCTGCCTTGTGACTCCACCGGGTTCCCTTGTCCCATCGGCTCCCCCTTGGTCAGTCACCACTCTGCTTCTTCCAAGGACTTGCGAGCTATCTGCTGCGCTCCGTCTCTCCAACCCTACGGCTTCAGCGGGTTCCTCCTTCCCTCCAGCTCCGCCTCTGTCACACTGACTCCGCCTCAGTCCTCGGGCACTCTGGCTCCACCTCGAGCGATAGTCACCGCACCCTCACCTTGGTCTCCAGAGCCAGCGGTGTCACTCAAGCCCATCGACTCCCTGTCTACACCCTGGGCTCCACTTCTAACGGCCGTCGGTCGTCCCCCTGATATCGCCTGTCAAGTCACCATCATGTCTCCTCCCTCCATTGACTCCGACGTGGGCTCTCATCCTGGCTGTGCTCTGGGTCACCATCACCTGGCCACTCCTTCCATCGTCTCCACCATGGATGCTACCTTTATCATTGTTACCCTTGTCTCTCCTGCCTGTTTTTCTGCCCTCTTCCAGCCCTTCACCTGCTCCTCGCTCTTAATTCACCTTAATTTTCATGGACTTTTAGTTTGTTTATCTTCCGTCACATTTACCTTTTAGTTTCCCACCACTCAATCATCACAGCTGTTCGTCATTTAGTTCATCACCATTTTAAGTTTTTAAGTTCCTCCTTGTGCACTCGTCATTTGTCCAGTATTGTTCATGTTTTAGTGGCATGCTGTCTCGAGTGTTAACATCTTGTTTAAATAAACCTTGTTATTGTTTTTATTAACCTGCCTTCATCTTCATCTTTGGACTATTTGTGACAAATAAATTTTATAAAAAAATTATAATATACTCCAATACAAGAACGAAAAAATAATATATGGAACTAAAAATAGCCTTTAAGCAAAAAAAATATATATATATAAAAGATATTGCATATTTTTTTCTTTTGTTTTTTTTTTTTTGCTGGAAAACAGATTCATCCAAGAAGCATTTTATTAAATGAATCAGGTCACCTTGAGATTCCAACAGGCACTTTACTGGACAACAGGACCCTTCTATGTAACGTTCACCATTATCGTAAGTCCACATCACTCATTCAAAGCGCTGAAGGCAGCACTCCCCTAGAGTTGAAAAATGAAATAACACATTTCACTCTGACGTGACCGAAACAGTTAACCTCCTTTGGCCACTTTTCTCCCAGAGTAATTTTTGTTGATGGACAGTGCCGTACACACAGCCAGTGTGTCTTCGAAAACACAAGGCTCTCACAAAAAGGTCCAGTCACCCGTGATTTGGCAGCAAGTGTGAGAAGAGTGTCCTTAAATCATCTGTGGTGGCTTTCTCTGAGAAATTAAGTACGTCGAGCATACTCAAGTGACAGCTTGTCTATTCTTAAGTAGTATTAAAGGGTGATATTTTACCCTAAATTAAGAGTCAGGCAACTTTTTGGCACGTGTCACAGCCCAAATGGATTACTGAACTGCTGATGTATGTAGCAATCCTTTGAGTGAAAAAGATGTGGGAGTGTAATGAATTTAAAATGCTGTAATAGACATAAATATTTATCACGTGTGACAGTAAAATTAGAAACAACATTCAATTAAAATCAGTTGTAATTTATTGTTGTTATTGATTTGCGTAAGGTGAAAATGAATGCAGAAACATTTCATTACACCGAGAGGGGCTGATGATCTGCTTTTGGCCTCAGTGTAATATTTTACATGAGAGAGAAAGACCGATGATATTAAAACACAGCCTCTGTCTGAAACACGAACTCTCTTCCTCTCTGTCTCACTTTGTCTCATCCATTTCATAACATTCCTTTATCTCATCCATTAATCCATTAACACCTCGTCTGTGTTCTTCTTTGCTTGTCTTCTGTTTATAAGATTATAAACCTATAAAGCTTTTCTCTTCCAGAATATCTCCTTCTCTTATTGCATTATCCACTTTGTCTCATCTTTATCCATTGCTATCTCTCCACATGTCTAATTTTTCTGTTCTTTTTCTCTTTTTTTGATGAATTTGTCTCTTCTGGTCTCTACTCATCTCTTCTCTTCTATGCTCAACTGGTCACTTCTTGTCTCCTCTAATCTTGATTTGTCTCACCTGTCCTCATCTCATCTTGCCTCTTCTTGTCTCTTCTATAAGCTTGTCTTTTCTTGTTTTGTTTTGTCGCAACTGGCCGCTTCTTCTTTCGTCTCTTTTCTTCAAGTACATCATCTTCTCTCATCGTATGACTCCTTCCCTCTCACTTTGTCTCATCGCCATTGTTATCGGTTGTCAACTTGTCTCTTCTAGACACTTTTTGTCTCCTCTTATCTCGAATAGTCTCACCTGTCCTCATCTCATCTTGCCTCTTCTTGTCTCTTCTACACTCAGCTAGTCTCTTCTTGTTTTGTTTCATTTTGTCTTTTTATACAGTGGGTACGGAAAGTATTCAGAACCCCTTAAATTTTTCACTCTTTGTTATATTGCAGCCATTTGCTAAAATCATTTAAGTTAATTTTTTTCCTCATTAATGTACACACAGCACCCCATATTGACAGAAAAACATAGAATTTTTGATATTTTTGCAGATTTATTAAAAAAGAAAAATTGAAATATCACATGGTCCTAAGTATTCAGACCCTTTGCTCAGTATTTAGTAGAAGCACCTATTTGATCTAATACAGCCATGAGTCTTTTTGGGAAAGATGCAACAAGTTTTTCACACCTGGATTTAGGGATCCTCTGCCATTCCTTCTTACAGATCATCTCTAGTTCTGTCAGGCTGGATGGTAAACGTTGGTGGACAGCCATTTTTAGGTCTCTCCAGAGATGCTCAGTCAGGGCTCTGGCTGGGCCATTCAAGAACAGTCACAGAGTTGTTGTGAAGCCACTCTTTCGTTATTTTAGCTGTGTGCTTAGGGTCATTGTCTTGTTGGAAGGTAAACCTTTGGCCCAGTCTGAGGTCCTGAGCACTCTGGAGAAGGTTTTCGTCCAGGATATCCCTGTACTTGGCCGCATTCAACTTTCCCTCGATTGCAACCAGTCGTCCTGTCCCTGCAGCTGAAAAACACCCCCACAGCATGATGCTGCCACCACCATGCTTCACTGTTGGGACTGTATTGGACAGGTGATGAGCAGTGCCTGGTTTTCTCCACACATACTGCTTAGAATTAAGGCCACAAAGTTCTATCTTGGTCTCATCAGACCAGAGAATCTTATTTCTCACCATCTTGGAGTCCTTCAGGTGTTTTTTAGCAAACTCCATGCAGGCTTTCATGTGTCTTGCACTGAGGAGAGGCTTCCGTCGGGCCACTCTGCCATAAAGCCCCGACTGGTGGAGGGCTGCATTGATGGTTGACTTTCTACAACTTTCTCCCATCTCCCGACTGCATCTCTGGAGCTCAGCCACAGTGATCTTTGGGTTCTTCTTTACCTCTCTCACCAAGGCTCTTCTCCCCCGATAGCTCAGTTTGGCCGGATGGCCAGCTCTAGGAAGGCTTCTGGTCATCCCAAACTTCTTCTATTTAAGGATTATGGAGGCCACTGTGCTCTTAGGAACCTTAAGTGCAGCAGAATTTTTTTTGTAACCTTGGCCAGATCTGTGCCTTGCCACAATTCTGTCTCTGAGCTCTTCAGGCAGTTCCTTTGACCTCATGATTCTCATTTGCTCTGACATGCACTGTGAGCTGTAAGGTCTTATATAGACAGGTGTGTGGCTTTCCTTTCCTAGTCCAATCAGTATAGTCAAACATAGCTGGACTCAAATGAAGGTGTAGAACCATCTCAAGGATGATCAGAAGAAATGGACAGCACCTGAGTTAAAGGGTCTGAATACTTAGGACCATGTGATATTTCAGTTTTTCTTTTTTAATAAATCTGCAAAAATGTCAACGATTCTGTGTTTTTCTGTCAATATGGGGTGCTGTGTGTACATTAATGAGGGAAAAAAATGAACTTAAATGATTTTAGCAAATGGCTGCAATATAATAAAGAGTTAAAAATTTAAGGGGGTCTGAATACTTTCCGTACCCACTGTATGTCCAGCTCATCTCATCTTGCCATTTTGTCTCATTTCACCTCATCTGGTCTCTTTTATGCTCAGCTTCTCTTTTCTTGTCTCTTCTCTTCTTTTCCCTACTTGTCTCTTCTTTTTTCACCTATTCTCTTCCAGTATATCTTCTTCTCTCATTGTATCATATTGTATGACTCCTCTCCTACTCACTTTGTCTCATCGTTATCATTGTTATCTCTTCACACATCACATCTCTGTATTTTTCTTTTTTGCTTTTCTGTTTTCTTTTCTATGGTCAACACGTCTCATTTTATTTGTCTCCTCTTGTCTCATCTCTTCACTTTTCATCTTGTCTTGCCTAATCTCGTCTCTTTTATGTTCAGCTTGTCTCTTCTTGTCTCCTCTCATCTAGTATTTGCTCATCTTGTCTAATCTTGTCTCTTCTATTCTCATCTCTTCTCGATTTGTCTCACCTGTTCTCTTCTCCTCTCTTCTCTGTTTCTATCTTCTCTCATTGTATGACTCCTTTCCTTTCACTTGTTATCTGTTCACATGTCTTCACATGTCACGTCACATTTTGTCTCCTCTCTTCTATGCTCAATTTGTCTCTTCTATGCTTATCTTGTCTCAAATCTTTTCAACTCGTCTCTTCTATAAGCTTGTCTTGTTTTGTTTCATCTCATCTCTTCTCTTCTTGTTTCGTCTCTTCTCTTCCAGTATATCTTCTTCTCTCATTGTATCATATTGTATGACTCCTCTCCTACTCACTTTGTCTTATTGTTATCATTGTTATCTCTTCATACATCACATCTCTGTATTTCTCTTTTTTGCTTTTCTATTTTCTTTTCTATGCTCAACTGGTCTCAATTCATCTCATCTATGCTTAACTTGTCTCATCTTGTTTGTCTCCTCTCGTCTCATCTCTTTTCGTCTTGTCTTGCTTAATCTTGTCTCTTCTCACATCACCTTATCTCGAGGTGAGGTGATCTATTGTTACCACTTCACATGTCTCGTGTCATCATTTTGTCTCCTCTCCTTTGCTTAATTTGTCTCTTCTATGCTCATTTTGTCACTTCTTGTCTCCTCTCATCTCGATTTGTCTCACCTGTCCTCATCTCATCTTTCCTCTTCTTGTCTCTTCCATAAGCTTGTCTTTTCTTGTCTTGTTTTGTCCCATCTTGTCTCTTCTCACCTCTTTCTTGTTTCGTCTCTTCTCTTCAAGTATCTCTCATCGTATGACTCCTTCCCTCTCACTTGTCTTATATGTCTCATGTAATAATTTCATTGCCTCTCATCACTGCTCAACTTGTCTTGTTTTGTCTCGTCTCTTCTCCTCTCTTTGCTCGTATCCTCGTTTCGTCTCTTCTTTTCAAGTATATAATCTTCTCTTATTGTGTGACTCCTTCCTTCTCACTTTGTGTCATCGCTATCCTTGTTATCGATCCATATGTCTTGTGTCATTATTGTGTCTCCTCTCTTCTATGCTCAACTTGTCATTTCTTGTCTCCTCTCGTCTCAATTTGTCTCACCTGTCCTCATCTCATCTTGCCTCTTCTTGTCTTTTCTATGCTCATTTCTTCTCTTCTTTGCTTGTCTCCTCGTTTCATCTCTTCTCTTCAAGTACATCAACTTCTCTAATTGTATGAGTCCTTCCCTCTCACTTTGCCTCACCAATATCCTTGTTATTGATTCATATTGTCTCGTGTCATCATGTCATCGCCTCTCATCAATGCTCAGTTTGTCTCTTCTCCTCTCTTCTGTGCTCAGCTTGTCAGTTCAATTCAATTCAATTCAATTCAAATTCAAAATTGCTTTATTGGCATGACTGTAAATCATACAATATTGCCAAAGCATACATAAAATACTAATAAAAAACATCTGTATAATAGAAGAAAATAATATCAAATATTATAATGCTATCAAATATTATAACAAACTCTTTTTGTCTAATCTCCTTCTCTATAGCTTGTTTCTTCTTGCCTCATCTTTTCTATATGCTTTTTTGTTCGTTCTTGTCTTGCCTCTTCTCCTCTGTTCATCTTCCTCTCATCTCTCAGTGCATCTCATTATGACTCCTCTCCTTCTCACATTGTCTTTTCCCTATATGCGTTATCGCTTCTCTTCTCTTTATAAGTAATATTGATAATATTACTTGTCTTACTCATAATATAATTAAGAAGATTGTGAAATTGCTTGACTTTTATTTAGATGGACAGATGTCAGCTCTTTAACTAAGTAGTAATTGTCTTATTTTATAATTGCTTAATAATATTGCTATAAGATATTATATTTAGTTAAAATGTGGATTTCTCAGATGATAAAGGTTTTACACTAAAATCACGGATTAAATCTAATACTGTTTACACATATATAGATCTATTACACATGTATGTATAAGTCGTGAATATGCATACTGAGCATTGGGGCGGTGCTGAAGGGGTGGGTGAAGGGGGCGGTGCATGTGTGCCTGCAGGGCCAGGTATGTTAATCAGGTATTCATTAAGATTATATATAAGACGAAGGGTTGAGGTGCGATTGAAAGGTAAAATATGTATCTAATTTTCTAGATTGCCACCTAGCTTTTTAATTTCAGCAGGTACTTGGCAGAAATTTGCATGGCATTTAGGCACTCATTATAATATTAATCTTCCCACAAAAGTTGCAAGGGCTCAAAGGTTAAGCATGATTCCTACATTAATTTTACAACGACTTTTTTTGACCTGTATAAAGATTCTCATTTACAAAGGTCCTCATTTGCTTCACTAAGTGGTTCATAATGAGAGCATAGATAAAGTATTGAATGGAAAAATGTGAGTCAAATGTGTTACAGTTACAAAAAAATAGTATTAGAGAGACTGACATTTTTACTACATGTTGTAGATTTGTTTTTATATATACAATTTTATGCATAACATATTCTTGAAGTCACTCCAGAGGGTCTGTTCTTCTGTTAATATCAGTGAATTAATTTGTAAATATGTTTAGGAAAAAAACACCAGTGGATGTTTGAGCGAAATGAAGTCATATAAAAATAATCTGTGCTGTCAGGTTTTTAACATATCGGGTACAAGAAATCAAATGACGACAAATAACATTTAAACTAGCACCATAATAACCTACTAGAAATTCTAAGCAAGCCACTTCACGTGTCTCTTCAAATTAGGCCAAATGTTTAAAATGCATCTTTTATAAGCTACCTAAAAAGCAATGTTATATAACAACAGAAGTGCTTACTCAAAGCTTAGACAGTAAAGTTAGCTCACCTTAGTTTATCTTTGTGTTGCATGTTAATATAAATTATGTTTTAGGCCTTAAAAAAGTCAGTCTGATCACAAATAAGAAACATAATAATAAGTCATGTTGTCTTGATGATATTCTCACGCTTGTTAATGTACTGTAATTTTAAAACTGATATGGAGACTGGTGATGCTTCAATAATATATTTGGAGTGGGTATTTACTTGTATGGAAGGACAGACCGTGAACAGCTGTAATATTTAATATTACACTTGAATATATTAGTCTAATATTATGAAGGTGTAAATACTACAAATGTTATTGTTGCTATTCAGGCCTATAATCCCATTATAATGGAAGTGTTTTATGGTAACGTTCAATAACTTCTATAAAGTCGTTATTAAGAAACATTTTATAAAGTTTAAAGCTAAAAACTCTGATGAATATATACCATCTGTCTAGCAGCGATCTAAAAAGTTGTATGTATTCGCTTTTGATAGTGAGAACACAAGTCCCCGCCCTTAACTGGCAGATAGCCAATAAAATTTGAAGGCGTGTGCCATCGCGCTCCTTATTGGCTGAGAGAGCTGTCACTCCGGGCTGTAGTGGGCTGGCTAATTGAATCGCTGAGTGCGATACACTTCTATCCATCTCACTCGCGAGGAAGGTAGTTGCACATTACCGACTATCAGCAGTGGCTACCGGAGACGCATGAGAAACACCGAGTGAAAGCCGCGAAACAGTGCGAGGAGCCAGCAAAGGTGTGCTTGACTCAAAAGTACGGAAAGGAGGAAACTTCGCATAAACTATGGCCGTATCAGCAACTCCTCCGGTGCTTTCACCGACCTCCACTCCCGGGGGCGCGAGCAGCCTGTTCCGTCCCGACTCTCTGTACTCCAGCCCGGCCGAGTCCCCGCGACTGACCAGCAGCATGATCAACTCTTTCATCACCGGCACCGGTGGCGGCGGCAGCACTAACGGGAACGGCCCAGGCGGTGTCCATAATAACGAGTGTAAGATGGTGGAGGTGCACGGGGTGAAAGTGGCCTCGTTCACCGTGGACGGTCAGGAGCTCATCTGTCTCCCGCAGGTGTTCGACCTGTTCCTGAAGCACCTGGTCGGCGGACTGCACACCGTCTACACCAAGCTGAAGCGGCTGGATATATGTCCGGTGGTGTGCACGGTGGAGCAGGTGCGGATCCTGCGCGGACTCGGGGCCATTCAGCCGGGCGTGAACCGGTGCAAACTCATCACCCGAAAAGACTTCGAGGCGCTCTATAACGACTGCACCAATGCCAGGCAAGACTTATATCACATATACATCTCACATTTACACTGAGCTGCAGTGGGATCTGACGTTCTTTTCAACTTCATTCAGAGCTTGCGGAGTTGTCGTACTTGGCAAAGTTGCTAACACTTTATGATAACTTTCTTTAAGTCATTAACAAAAATGATTTAATGCACATATGAATATATGTGGAAGTTTATCACATTTTTATTTTAATGCACATGATCTAAATACGTTAATTAGTTACCATTTAATATGTTTTAAACGGCAATGACCTATCAAAGTTATTATAAAGTGCTTTTCAAAACGCATTTAAAAAAAATCCAAAATCAAACTTAAGTCTAAAATTGCTTCCAGTCAGTTTTTGTTTCTGCCAAACCACCTGCAGTTTTGACCTCTTGTTCGTTTCAAAGCAAAAAACTGTCCTGAGGAGAATACAATAATAATACTAAAATCGTAAAATGAACAGCTTTCTCTAAAATCATGTTCAGAAATTAATTTTCCTCGCTGACTCGATCCGCTTTTTTTACGAGACTCTTGTACAAACATGTTTATTACAGCGCAAACATGGTCATTTTATTATCTAAACGATTCAAATAAACTAAAAACAATAACATGATTCTTATATGAACTTGCAAGGCCTGTGTATAAAAAGAATAGCACATTTTAATAGTATTTATTTGGTTGGAGGCACATTTTAATACTGTTAAATTATTGAACTTGCAAGGATTTAAGTTAGGCAAAGATTAATTAAAAAAAAAAAAAAAAAAACTTCAGCATGCATTGTACTTTTTGTCTTTATAATATTTATAAGTTAACTTTTCCTGGAGCTGCTGGATTTAGTCTTCATTGAGGCTTTTTGTTAAATCCTACATTTACTCTTTAAACTTTAATGATAATTCTAAGTATTTAGAAACTTCTGGGCTTCCAATATTTGACATTTTCTCTTTTATTCTTCCTTACACAATGACAGCTCTTTGGACTAGGGGTCATACTTCGGTTGCATTTCACTTTCTTCTGTTATTTGCTCCAGAGTCAGGCTCACATGAATAGACATCGATATCATTTAATGCACTTTTGACCCATGTCACATCCAGGGCCAGATCTGGAATTCTTGTTTGATACTCAATTTGTCTGGATGATGTCCCACGTCTCATTTGGAAGAGGTGCTGGGCCATGTTGCATAAATCAATGAATCACCTCTCCTGGATCTGTGGCTCTGTTTGGTGTGGAGATGTTATTCTTAGCTTGTTATCATGACAGATGCATTAGTGTTCTCAGGCTCCTCTAGCAATATCAGCTTATGTGTATGTGTGACTGGTGTGGTGGGACTCAAGAGAGCAGTACACCTATAAAGACCTTTATCATCCAAAGGAAAAAGTCTCTAATTATATGTTATGAAACCTGCAGCATCTTCGCTTTTAGCGGAATGACATTCACAACGTTGTGTATAAAAAAAAAAAAGTCCTCCATTTAGAAATATCTTGCCTTAAATTGACCTGTAAAAACACTTAAAATAATCTACAAATCAATGGTCTTATGTATTTTAAAAAATTAATACATTAATAATTATATTATATTTAATATTGTGAAATATATAAATTAAAAGTTTTCTTTAAAGTCTAAAAGTTCATGCTTGTCTGCAACTACGCTGTAAAAAAAAGATTTGTTGGTTTAACTTAAAAAAAAAGTAAGTTGCCTGGTTGCCTTCAAATTTTGAGTTCATTGAAATTAAAAATTTGAGTTAATACAATGAAGGCGATTGATTTAATCAACAGAAACTCAAAATATTATGTCATCTGAGCCACATTAATTATCTAAGTTGATTTGACAAAAGAAAAAATGTTGTGATAACAAATCATAAAAATCATTTTTTTGTACATTGTACTGTATGTAATCTTCACACTGTAAAAAAAAATTGTTGGTTTAACTTAAAAAAGTAAGTTACCTTCAAATTTTGAGTTCATTGAAATAAAAAATGAGTCAATGAAAGCGATTGGTTTAATCAACAGAAACTCAAAATATTATGTTATCTGAACCACATTAATTATCTAACTTGAACAAATCATGAAAATATTTTGCATCAGGTCTAGTATTTTCTATTTCCATTTCTTGCTTTCTCACAGGTAAAAGGTCAGGTATTGAAAACTGGTTGGAGTAGGTTCAGGAACGTGGTCTTAAATTGCACCTTTGCACAGTGAGTGTGTGTGTGTGTGTGTGGAGATGCACATGTGTGTTTAAAGGAGAGAGACAGAGCGCTCATATCCAGATGGCCATTCTGGGCAAGGTTCGGTAATTAACCTTTTAACATCCCCAGCACAACCTCCAGAAGAATCCCCCGTCACTTTATTGGGCTTTGCGCAGTTCTGAATCAATCTGCCGTGCACATCTAATTAGAAAATGAGAGCGAGGAGGAAGCGAGCGGGGGAGAGACCGTTTTACAACATTATTTTGTTTAATTTTGAGTCCAGGCAAAATGGACAATAAGAGAACGAGGTGCGGAACGCTGCGCTTTTCACTCTTCTTGTCAGATTGCAGCATACGGTCGGATAATGAAATTGCCCGAGCAATGGGCCCCCCTGAAATTGAATTTGCTCCTCGGCATCGTTGCTTTACAGTTCACCTTCGCAAGCATCGCTTTTATAGTCAGATTTAAACATCATCCACCGTCCCGCTACCAGATGGCTGAAACTAATGTGCGTGCTGGCCCCTCGCCTCCTCTCCCTCTCCCTCTCTCTCCTCTCCTCCTTCAGCACACGCGGGCTCAGTGGGAGAAGGGCTAAGCTGGGACAAATGGGTGTCTTTTGCATCGGTTTGTACGAGACAGCCACGGCGAAACAAGCGAGAATGATCACCACGCATCCAGGTGACGGCTGTGTCTCAAAACCTACAGTGAGCTGCCCATTTAGGACGCATTTTAGCGTTCAAAACAGCCAGACAGAGAGCAACGGAATTAAACGGGTCACGGGACAAACGCTTATAGCACAAGATGCAACGCAGGGGCCCTGAAGGCGTTTGTCTCATGCAACAAAATATAGGAATGGGAATCTTAAGGAATTTTACGATACTGACTCTGTTTCCTTTTAATGATTCCTTATTCCACAGTTCTTTTACTGTTAAAGAATACATATTTGGAAGAAAGAAATGCAACTCTTATTGCATGTACTGCCTTCAGCAGTCAAATAATGAGATCGTTTCACAGTTCAACAGAACAGATAATAAATCAGAGATTAATTATTGCAAAAGGTGTTTACAAAGACAGTTTTAAAAAGTCTTTGCACTGACTTTTTAAAGGTGACATACTAATTTGTCCTAGATATTTTGAATAGGCTAGCTAAAGCATGTTTTAAGTAAAAGTATTAACGAACAAAAATGAATCCTATATCATTGATTACAACAGAACTCATATATTATCTATATTAACTTAATTAACCTATCAATTCTTTCCGTTGGGACTGATTCATGAGTGTTTTTGATTAATTTAAAGGTCATTTTAAAGTGTGCATTGATGCACTAAAAAGAACCGACTCATAGAGTCATTCGTTCAGGAACGGGACACTGGTTGCGCTCTACGTTTTTGATTCACTAAAAAAGAACCGACTCATCAGAATCAGTTGCTCAGGAATCGGACTACACTGTCAGAGAGACCTGTAATGTGCGTTTCGTCCACATTTTGAGGGAACATAAAGTTATACAAATCATTTAATAGTAGCCTATATTTAAAAAAATGAAGCCGGTGTTGAAAAAGACTCGGTTCTGAAGTTCTTAAAGATGGACGGAACGCAAGAACGCGTCCTGTATATGCACGGCGCGTTCCAAGTCAGCAGCTCATTATGCTGTCTAGGTAGGGAGCTCACTAGTTTTTCAGATAGAACCTACAAATATGCAAAGGGATCTGTAAAACTTGACTGAAACAGAAAGTGTCCAAATCAGCAAACGCACGCGGCACTTGCGGCCCGCTTTTTTATGATTTCTCAGCTCGCAATTGATCTCCAGGTTTTTAATGCATTCATTATTTATTAAAACGAAATTTGCAAGCTAAACATAACACTAAACTAGTTTGCACTTGGGGACTGCACTTAGGAAATTGAATGGGAATTACATTAGAGATGAACATCTGTGCTTGCTCTCCAAAGGTGGATTAGATTAGTTTAACTGTTTTTTTTTTCTCTCTCTCAACCAAGTGCAAGAACATCCAAAAATAAAAAAGTGCAGAAAGCTCTTGTTCACTAATATTTATTGCACCGCTGACCAGAGAGTTTCTTCATGCGAATAACATCATAAAAAGGAGAGCAACATCCCCGCTTGCACCCATGCCAATCGTACTTTAGCAGGAATTGTCAAGTTAAATCATAAAACGCATTACTTGTTCGAAAGCCTGTCATATATTTTTTTTTTTCGTCTCTTGAAGCGATTTGCTTTTTTTAGTCATTAATTTAAAATGTGTCTAATTCCCATCTTTGCCCCAGGCGCGAGCTACCATCACACCGCGCGTCAAAGCGCTGCCTTTCAAAGATTCCCTAAAATGCACGATTTGACACCTTTAAGAAGCATGTTCTGTAGATTAATTTAAAATAGTAGGCTATCTCATTGAATCTTTTGACTGATTTTGAATCGCGCATAAAGTCTGAACACTAAATAAATGTGGAAACTTTAAAACAAAGACAATAACAGACTCGTGCTAATACACACAATTACCTTCACATCCCCTGTCAGGAGTGCGCGCTCCAGTGCGTGACCGCGAGATTCCAGTTTCGTGTGCGCGCGCGGTCCATATGGACGGCAGCTCAGCGCCTGTGGCTTCGCCCGAGGCTGCGACGCTCAGCTCGGCCCGGGCACCCGAGACACCCCGCTGTCTCATCAAATCTCCTCAGATTGTCGCTCTTCCTTCGGCACACCTTAATGTCAGCCATTAATTATACATCCACCTTTTTTGGGGTTGTTGTTTTTGCAGATTCACCCTTTCCTTTACTCTTTCTGCTCAGTAAATTATGAATTAAGACAATTTGAAACATCAAGATGGGGCTTCAGCGTGTCTTTATGTTGGCAGCTTATGTGAACGGATTTCATATCTCGTATCCATTTTTTTTAAACAGTATGTCAGGATTTGAGCAGCCTTCTTTTTTATTATTGTTTTTATTGAATAGCGCTGTATATAACAATTTTATATAGACCTAGGGCCTATATTATATACACAAATAAGGTTTTTAAAAGTGTAAAAAAGCCATAATGGAGATTTTATTAAGTGAAGTGAAGTTTTATTAAGTGTTAACAATGAGATTATGTGGTTTTTATAATCAATTAACACTGCTTTTGTCATTTTTTACAAGATGGACAAAATTTGTCACCAAAAAAGTCATTCGGTTTAACCAAAATTTCGGTTTTACCGAATAACGCTTTTGGTTTTACCCAATCACGATATTTTCAAACAATGCTAACAGGCTGATATCTAGCTAGCTAGCGAAAGGACAATCTAATATTTTATATTTAGTACAAGTTTTTGAAATATTACAACATTTTCCATGTTTTATAGCGGTTGTACCGAATGACCTGATGTTTCAGGACATGCGTATGAGAAAGTGAAAACATGAATTTTTCAAGTAGTTAAAAGAGAGTGAGTTACATTGCTTCATGACCATGTGGTCCTTTGCAGGTGTCTGAATGATGTCACATCCTGTCACATGATACTGACCGCTTGACTTGATCCAAAATGGTCCCTTCATATTGGTTACTCCGAATGACATCAATGAAATTCATTTTTCCAGACAATCTTTCTCAAAACAAAGCAACGACTTCTACACATAATTTTAATACCATTTTGCACTATGTTGATACGTGATGTTATAAAATCATGCCAGAATAAAAAAAAAAAAAAACATTTATTACATTTTAAGATATTTTAATCACAAATTAAATGGCTGTATTGGCCTTTGGACGGTTAAACCGAATGACCTTTTGACACTTCAAAATCTCTAAAATACCTTTATATGTAGCAAAATATAATTAAAACCATTTGGATTCAATAAAAGAGATCTAGTTGTACTTGCATACAACTTATATATACATACTTTGGATGTCATATCTTTGTTATTAAGGCCTTTGGACAAAAATGATCCGTCACGTCATTGACCCTATATACATACATACATGCATGCATATTTTAAAGAAATATACTTGTGTGTATATATATATATATATAAAATAAATGCCACTTTGCAAAAACTTGTGTACTGCTACATTCTAACTTTTTTTTTTTTTTTTTTTTTTTTGTGGATTAAGAGTCCAAATAGTTTTTGGGCCACCATGTAAAATGGGTGTATAGATATAGTTTTATTTATAGGGTAGTTGAACATATTTTGTGAAGACAAGCAGACAGCTGGTCTCACACACTAACTATTCTGTCCGTCTATGTCTTACTGCGAACACGTTTGAGACGCGAGAGAGCGCTTAACTGCTGACGGGCTCTTATAAAACAACTTGTGGCCATGCGAGTTCTCATTAATGTTGGCGGGTGCCTGTTCCAAGCCACAGCGCTTTAATAACTAGTCCCATGCGTAACCAATGAATTAGAGGCAAAGCAAAGACACATGTGGTCAATTAGCGATGGAAAGGCGCTACTAGAACCTTTTTGGGCGCGGAAATCACGAAAACAAATTAAGGATGCTGCTACGTATGTGAATCTGCACAAATTACATATTTACTTCCGCATTCATTAAACGATGTTTGAGGAGCATTTAGAAGCTGCAATTACGAAGTTAGCTCTTAATATACAGTCTCGATAGGGATGAGGAATAGCAGGTGTTCGCTGATGTGCAGCGACGTGGGGGAGAGATATAAGAGGTTAAAACAGACAGATGGATATGGCCTGTCAAGAATCTCACAAGAGGAAAAATGACACTTTCCGCTCACCGTCCGCAGACCCGCAGTTACGGCGGGAGGAGAGAAAGAGAATAGTGTCATTTTGACTTTGGGAAAGTCTCCTCCTGAGCTTAATGACACATCTGCAGCCGGGCTATATTTATTACAGTCATGTAGAATAAAATTGATTGTCTCCTAAAATTAATTTTTGCTTTGCCTCTAGCAGTGCTTTAATGGAGGACACTAGGCCCCGTGCAAGAGTATTGTTTAATCACATTAGTATCACAGCCCCCAGGACAGCGGAGATAATTGTACAAACGAACATCGAAATATGTATCTCTAACTCTTATGATTGAATTATGCAAATGACTTATCTCCTGCCCTTCCAAGCACTAATCATCTAATTAGGACTGATGTTTTAAATGCTTGTTTTTGGATGGGGATCCGGGGAGAAGCAGGAAGCAGAAAATTGAATGTGACACTGAAATCGGCAAAGTAGTTTGTACCGGAAGAGCTGGTGTTTTCTGCCCCCCCACCCCCCACTCCACCCCTCCATTGTCTGTTGGGTTGACGGCGACAAGACGATTAGAGCCGTTTTAGTAAGTATTTTAAACATAAGCTCCATCTAATCCATTTTCAAGAGTTCATCATTTTTTCTGCCACTTTAATAGTTTAGTTTGACACTAAGCGGTAGCTCGTGTGGAGGGCGGGAGCCGCGGCGCACTGCGCTGGAGGGGGACTAAAGCTGGTCAAAGAAGTGCTAACTAGCATCCCAATTATGCCGATTAATATTTCATGACATGTTCTGCTGCACTTCCCCGTTCCTGCGAGCTAGCAGCTGTTGATCCGTTTGCACAAAGCGTTTTGCGCGCCGGAACAGAGAGGTTATGGTAATGACAGGCGAGCTGAAGTGAGCGTTTGACACTCTGCTCGCTGACTCTTGGAATCCCGTTTCGAAGGACTTGAAAGATGTGGAGATCTGAGGAAATGACAAAGTCGTGCTTTTTCCTACTTACGTAGAAGAGTGTTTACAGTTGTCTTCCACATCTGGAGGCCATAATTCGCCGCATTAACCCCCTCTATCTAGCTTGGGCAGATGGGTTCACCTGAAGAGCACAGCTTTTTCTCAGTCATGTTAGTTACCTTAAGGATGTCTTGTTTGGAAATGAACAGCTCTGTCTTAAAATGACCCTAGATTTGAAATGAAATGAATAGCAGCCTAAGGACTCAGTGCAGTGTTTTATGTGCTTACATGCCTTGCAAACTTTAACATTTGGTGTAGTGTGAATTGAATATTGATGTTGTTGAATTCTGGTGATTTAAACGGGTACTGTCTAGTCTCTCTTTTTTGTAGAAATTGCAAGAATGACAGTGAAGCATCAAACAAATCTGCACTGGTTTTGCACTGTATGCCACTGTTGTATTATATAGGTTTTTCATTCACAATAATGGAAAATACAACTAAGTAACTACATTGCTGAAAATATATATATTTTTTATTTTTAACTATATATTTACATATCATATTATATATATTACATTATATACATATTTAAAATGTATAAAAATAATCTTTATTCATTCATTCATTCATTCATTCATATTTATTTATTGTAGATGAATATACACAAGAGGCCAGGCTATTGAATTTAGTGGAATATACATTTAATATAATGATAATGATAATGAATATATTATATAATTATTAAACATTTAATATATAATAATACATTAAGATGTGATTTTAAAAATGTATAAAATAATATTTATTTATTTATTTATTTTTGTAAAATAACACAAGGCCAGGCATTTGTATTTTGGGCAAATTTTGTGAAATATACATTTAATATAATGATAATGAATATAATTATGTAATTAATATAATGATTAAATTTTTAAATTTTTAATATATAATAATGCATTAATATGTGATTTTTAAAAATTATATATATATATATATATATATATATATATATATATATATAATATTTTATTTTTTATTTTTATAAAATAACACAAGAGGCCAGGCATTTGTATTTTGTGGAAATTAATATGGAATATAAATTTAATGTAATTATGAAATATTTAATATTTAATGATACATTCAACATTTTATTAAAAAAATATACAATAATTTGATTGACTTGATTTATTGAGTGATTGAGTGATTGTGTGATTGATTGATTGATTTGATTGACTTTTTGTGGTTTACTGATGGTGGTATAAAAACGCTCAAGAAACCATGAATATAATTATGTAATTAATATAATTATAAATATGTAATATATAATGATACATTAAAATGAATTAAAAAAATAATATTTATTTATTTATTTATGAAAAATAACAGGAGGCCAGGCATTAGTATTTAGTGGAAAATTCATGGAATATAAATTTTAATGTAATTATTAAATATTTAATATATAATAATACATTTAAAATGTTATTTTTTAAAAATATATAAAAATATTAATTTGATTTTTTTTTTTTTTTGTGGTTTACTGATGGTGGTATAAAAACACACAAGAGACCATGAATATAATTATTAATTGTAAACACACTATATGGTGGTCTCTGTCAATGCTGACAACAGTCAATCACCAGTGATTTAAAAAGGCTTTGACAGAATGAAGGCATACTAATGTCAAGTTGCAGTCAAACGTAGAAACATCTGTTTGTTCTGGATTATTAAAAGAAGAAATAAAGATGAAAGCAAGGTGGAATGTAAAGAGAGATAGGGTCAGGGAGGGTGTGGGTATGTGAGTCTCTCTCTGTGTCTGGGTTAAATCAAGAAAAGCCCTGGGTATGTGGTGACATCATGGCCGTTTTGGTGCTCTCGTCGGATCTGTAAGGGATTCATTCTGTCTCTATCTGCCCCGGGCGGCCCAGCTCCAATTACCACCCCCCACACACACCCTTCTGCGTACCACCATCCGGAAGTCTGCAGAATAAGCCTATAAAACTTTTAAAATCCACCCAGGAGCGATGCTCTCTTCCCATCATACACGTAGAAATGTAGATCATATTACAAAAAAATGCAATTATTTTAGACAAAAGCAGAGGATATAGGTACTTATGATGGAGGGTGGTTGCCAAATGTTTTATAAGTATCATGTGACCTCCACCTGTAACTTGGTACATAACTTCCGTCATTCTCTGCACTGTCCTTTAACCGGTCCATGATTTTCCTTTGGCCTACTATATACTGTCATATATATATATATATATATATAATTAATATTTATATAATAATACCTTAAAGTGTGATTTTAAAAATGTATAAAATATTTATATTTATTAAAATTATTAAAATATTTCTATTTATTTATTTATTTTGTGGAATATACATTTAATATAATGATAATGAATATAATTATGTAATTAATGTAATTATTATATATTTAATATGTATAACAATACATTAAAATGTATAAAATAATATTTAATATTTATTTAGAATTATTAAAAAAAATGTATTTATTTATTTTTGTAAAATAACACAAGAGGCCAGGCATGTAATTATTAAATATTTAATGTAATTATTTATATTATATTATTTTTAATATTTTAGTCACTCGATTATCTGGAAAAAACTATCTATGTAATATTTACAATTTTTTTTATTTACAAAAATAACAGCATACTTACAGCAAGAATAACTATGGTGATATATATATTATTACCGCAATTTAAAATGACTTATTAACGTAATGTAATATTTCATGTTAGGGTTGCACATATAGGCTGTTTTGCCTTTAACTCATCCAATCAGAATTGAGATTTGGAAAATATGTTTAATAATTCCAATTTAACATGAGTTAAAGCAGATGAGCATCAAAGACGACAGAAAATATCCAATCTGCTTCGGTTTGGATGGCACTTCATTTGTATCTTAGTTTGAAAGAGATTCAAACAGCCCTAAATGTGAATCATGGACATGCTCAATAACAGTTGCGTTTATGTGTTTTCCATTCTCATATTTTTTTTTTTCTTCCTGTGCCCTCATAAGTATGAAGATAGTTTCCATTAATAGCAGCCCTGGGCCTGATTGGAAACATATTAAGCATGTGTACAGACAGACTGTAAATTGGAACCACACTATGAAGCAGGTTATGTGCTTGTTTATTCACCATTATGATATCCGTGTCTTAAAAATGCCTCACAGAGATGCCTAATCCAATCAGAGAGATGGCTAAAGACCACACCCACCCCACACCCTAATAGATTCCAATCCCATAGATTGTAAAAAGGTTGCAACATTTATTGTTTTTACTAATCGTAGCACACGAAACAGATTGAATTCAGTTACACATACATTTTTTTTTTTTTTTTTTTTTTGTGTGTGTCATCAATCCGGATGGTTCGTCTCCCACAAAGCAATGCGGTCAGTGTAAGGACGGGTGGGTGGGTTGATGTTGTGCATCTGTGTATGTCTGAAACAGTGTAAATATTGTGTCTGTCAGTAGCAATGGGTGTCATTTGTGTGTGTGAGTATGTGTAGATGGGGGGCGGGGGGGTGTTCCTCTGATGAAAACAATCAGGCCCTGTGTGGTTTCATTACAGGGTAATGTCTCGCCAGATTGTTACGGATAGTTAAAATGAAATGAAGTGAATTAGGGAAACAAGGGGGAGAGCATGCACAACGCTTTATTGCTTTCTTTTGAAGACACACTGACAATGATCTGCCTTCAGTTTAGCGCATGTATCAGATAACATATCAAAAACTAGCTCTGAGAGAGAGAGTGTGTGTGTGTTTGTGTGTGGGTAAAGGTAAAGTGTGTGGCTCGTCTTGTGCTGCATTCTTCTTGTCAAGTGAAGGATACATTGTCTTTCACCTTCATGTCTCTGTGTGACTGTCTCTGGACACAGGTGTGTGTGTGTTAAACTAATTTTCATATCAGTTCTTTCTGACTTTTGGCCCATATTTGAAAAATTAGATGACATTGTCATCACATATTGAGGGGTTTTCAAACATTTGGATGCCTCAAAACGGACCCCCTTCCTAAAATATAAAGGCAGCTTAAACTTTGTAGTAATTCTAAATTATATATTATAAACTGCCAAATTATATATTATAAAATTACATAATCTGTGGTTATTTTGTCACCGTACTGAACTCACTGAATGAAACTGTAATATTATACAATTTGCTTTCATAGTTTGCTTTGACATTTCTAAAAATACATTTTATAAAATATTTTTATTTTTTCATTTTTTTCTTTACCCCCACTGACTCTCTTGTACATCTTGCAGCCCTTTTGAAAACTCATGGTTTAATTAATTCACATTATAATAAATGGAAGTCAGCAAATATAAGTTCTGCTAAAGAGAAGTATGATGTATTATATAATTAAGTTTCAAACTTATATATAATGAACAGTCTCATGCAATTTTAATAATCGATTCATCTGTCAATTATTTTATTTGAGTAATTGCTTTAAAATTTCAGCATTTTTTGGTTTGGTTTGGAGTGTGTGCTATATATTGGGCCTTAATAAATATGAATATAACACATTTTGGTGTAAGGATCATTGACAAATGAGGTTTTTAAAAGTTTTTAAAAGATATAATTAATTTTGAAGTTTTATTAAGTGTTATCAATGAGATTATGTGGTTTTTATAATCAATTAACATTGCTTTTGTCATTTTTTTTTTCACAAGATGGACAAAATTTGTCACCAAAAAAGTCATTCGGTTTAACCAAAATTTTGTTTTTTTACCGAATTATGATATTTTTTAAACAATGCTAACAGGCTGATATCTAGCTAGCAAAAGGACAATCAAACATTTTTATATTTAGTACAAATTTCTAAAATATTATAATATTTTCCATGTTTTATAGCGGTTGTACCGAACGACCTGATGTTTCGGGACATGCGTATGAGCAAGTGAAAACATGAATTTTTCAAATAGTTAAGAGAGAGTTAGTTAATTTGTTTCACAACTATGCGGTCCTTTTTTGGCAGGTGTCTGAATGATGTCACATCCTGTCACATGATATTGACCGCATGACTTGATCCAAAATGATCCCTTTATATTGGTTACTCCGAATGACATCAATAAAATTCATTTTTCCATACATTCTTTCTCAAAACAAAGCAACGACTTCTACACATAATTTTAATACCATTTTGCACTATGTTGATAGTGATGTTATAAAATCATGCCAGAATAAAAAAATATTCATTTATTACATTTTAAGATATTTTAATCACAAATGAAATGGCTGTATTGGCCTTTGGACGGTTAAACCAAATGACCTTTTGATACTTTAAAATCTCTAAAATACCTTCATATGAAGCAAAATATAATTAAAACCTTTTGGATTCAATAAAAGAGAGCGAGTTGTACTACCTTACATACTTTGGATGTCATATCTTTGTTTTTTTATTATCATTAAGGCCTTTGGACAAAAAAATGAAATCATTGTGACATAAATTTTCGCATTTTAATCTAATGGGACAAAATACGTATGAATCAGTTAATGTCGATTTATAGTACATACAAATTTATTCTGCTTGTTTCTGATGAGTGTGTGCAGAGAATTTTTGTACTGACATTTGTAATGACATTTGCTATGAAGTTTATTAGCAGTTTTAACCGTTTAGAGCTTTTGATTTTAGCTTACAATCAGATTAACCGTAATTAAGCCGAATCTAATAGTAGTTTACCGCTATTTTTCTCTCTCTTATCTGTTTCACTGTGCTGTAATTCAGCAGTACACACACTCTTCCTGGCTTTTCCCATGGTGCCTCAGTGTGAGATTGCAGCGTGAGGAATGGCAGGCACACCTGACCCGTCTGTTCCACAGGGGCTTATGGGTAATGGATGGGTCAGAGCTTTTTTTGATGTTTTATTGAAAGATCACCACGGCTGTCCTGGCTTTCGCCTGACTATAAATCAGGGTCCTCTGTGGCCGGCTGGACTGTCCAGAGTGTGGTTTATGTCAGCCGGGGCAGGAAGGGCCTCCGATCCCATCACTCCACCTCACCTATATCACCCACCCACACACACACACACAAACACACAATATCACCGCCTCTAGAACTGCCAGTGGGACCCCAAAACAATACACGCTTATGCAGGTATCTGTCGGCTATGATGCTTGAATTCAAATATATATATATATAATATGTGTGTTTTTTGAGTTTTCAGCTTTGGTATTGTTTTAGCACCTGATTTGTATGTTTAGGATACTGTCAGTGTCCATAAGATATATATCAAACTGCAACAGTTAATCAATGAGATCAATAGAAATCGATAATGAAAATGGTGGACAATAATGTTATTGATTAGTTGGGTCTGTTGAACCTGATTTTTTTGCACACATTTTATAGCATAAATACTTTTTTTGGTTTTATAGTCTTCATTTTGCACGTTCATTGACAGAGAACAAGACTTGTTAAAGGGATAGTTCACCCAAAAATGAAAATTCTGTCATCATTATAATGTCTGTATCCAAGCAAATCTTGCTCCCCATTGACTACCATAGTAGGAAAAAAATACTATGGTAGTCAATGGGGGTGAAATCTGCTTGGTTACAAACATTCTTCCAAATATCTTCCTATGAAGAAATTCATATAGGTTTGAAACAACTTGAGGGGGAGTAAATGATGACAGAATGTTCATTTTTGGGTCAACTATCCCTTTAAAATACTAAAATACTTTTTAATCCAACAAAAGTTGTTGCACTCAATGAAGATTATTTAAAGAACAACTAAACATTTGCTTTTTTAATCCGCGTAATTTATTAATTAAAAAATATTCAGCAGTTCATATTAATTGATCAATTACATAATTGTAAATTCTATATTATACAAATGATATCAGTTTCAAATAGTAATATTCTGTTTCTAATAGTAAAGAATATAAAATGTTTTTTTTTTTTTTTTTTTTTTACCGGCAAAAACTTTAGTTGTGACACTTGTTAAAAGACATATTGGACCAGATGTAGAAAAATACAAGCTTTTCAACGAATTAATGAAATTTTGTTTTTTAATCGTCTTAGCTAATCGATTAATCGAACAAGTAATCAGGACACCGAGTGATTATTAAAGTAGTTGTTAATTGCAGTACTAGATCCATAATGTAAAATAACATTCTTTTTAGTAAATAGTAATTGTTTTCGAACTTTTTGTACTTGTCTAGTTGATTAATCGACAAATCTGCTTAACCTGATTGTCAAAACAGCTGTTAGTCGCAGCCCTTTAGCAAAATGATACATTTAAGAACAAATAATGTGAATTATACAGCACTGATATAACTTGCTCTTGTATTCTCTGTGCTGAAAGAATCTCTCCTACGTTTGTTATGCTAAGAGTGCTGATGCAGCACAAACAGTGTGGTTTTCTCACCACTCTCCCTTAATATCGCTGTTAATGAGTAAGTTGATGTAGTTGAACATTTAGTTAATAAATATGTCAGACTTTTACCTCTCTCTCCCTCCCTCCTTCCACTCCTTGTCTCTCTCTTGCAGTTTCCCAGGCTCGCTGAGAAATCGCAATTAGTTTTAGATTTACGCTACGATGACAGACAGTGGTATATAAATAGAGGTTAAACACACAATTTACATATTAATTTCATGATTCATTTAATCAATGATTTATGTGGATATAGATTGCTTTTAATCCGCCTCTCAGCGGCAACGCTTGCTCTCTCGCTCCCGCTCTTCTCCGCTCTTCGCCGAGCATGACAGAATAGAGTGCCGAGCTCTTTCTTTTCCTCCCTCTATCTCTCTCTCCCTCTGTCTCTCTTTCCTCTGAGCTGTTCAGTGGCTCGGAGAGGAATGCGAACGGAGGGGCTCCAAACGGCACTCCTAATTGGTTTAATTTTTCAGTGCGTGCACCGAACCTGACACTCGTTTACTGTGCGCCGCTGTATCTCCTTTCTCTCTCTCTTTCACCGTCTCTCTCTCTCTCTCTCAGATCTCCCTCTCAGCTCTCTCTCTCTCTCTCCATTAATAAAAGGGTAATAATCGCTCCGGTTAAAGGGATGGTAATGAGAGCAGTGGTTATGGTGATTGGTGGCGGCGGTTGTGTATTCATAACAGATCTCTCATACTGAGGCAAGAAGGCTGTAATTGAGCCATGATTGAGACACATACGCTCCCCTCTGCCGCACGCTACCGCGGGATGAGTGGGAACGCCGGAGAACTCAACGAAAACGCCTAAAGACACTGAGCGAGGCTAAGTTTCAGATGATTCTTCTTAAATACAGTATGTATACAAAACTTTGAAGCAAGTTTGCAAGTAGGATGGTGAAGTGGCTTTGAGCTTTTTTTAACATTAGCTATGTTTCCATCCACCTATTTTTATGCAAATTTTTGGATATTATAGTATAAAAATGCTGTATGGAAACGGCAAGATGCTACGGAAGAGGATTAGGGCCAAGCAATAATAAAAAAATAAAACCATCTTGAGATTAAAGTTGTTAAATTTCGAGAAAAAACTCGTTAAATTTCGAGAAAAAAGTTGAGATAAAATGTTGAGAATAGAGTCATTAAATTACGAGAAAAAAGTCGTTAAATTACGAGAACAAATTCGTTAAATTACGAATTTTTTCTCATAATTTAACGACTTTTTTCTCGTAATTTAATAACTCTATTCTCATAATTTAATGAGTTTATTCTCAACATTTTATCTCGACTTTTTTCTCGAAATTTAACGACATTTTTCTCATAATTTAACGAATTTGTTCTCGTAATTTAACGACTTTTTTCTTGTAATTTAATGACTTTATTCTCAACATTTTATCTCGACTTTTTTCTCAAAATTTAACAACTTTAATCTCGAGATGGTTTTATTTTTTTATTATTGCTTGGCCCTAATCCTCTTCCGTAAGATGCACATCATTTCTAAAAATGTGGATAAAAACCATAGACTGTACAAAAAAAAAGAAAGAAGATGGACAGCGCATCTTCGCTTCTTAGAAAAATGAAGCCAAAATATCCCAGTAATGATCGTTGCTGATTTAGTAGTTTGGAGCCCGAGTCTGCGCAGTTGCTATCCTGAGGTGGAGCCGTGTTATCAAGGTCCCACCCACATTCCCACAGCTGTCAATCATGACGTTACACCCCTTTTTTTTATCAAGCGTGCCACACGAGTCCTGAAAGGTGAAACCAAAGCGTCTCGATCGCAACCAGGTAGCTGGATGCAGTATAGGTCATAAACCCCGCCCTCTCCATGTAATGTAATGGGACGTAAAACTAAACAATCAAATTACATTCAAATATTTTTTTTCCCAAAGATTGTTGCTGTCATTTTAGGCAGTTTTTATCACGCTGATGTTAGTTATAGTGTTAGTTCTTTATTTGATGCTATAAAAATGCAGATTTTGACAGTTATGATTGACAGCTGAGATTGACAGCTTCTCTGAGCTAAGTAGTCACTGAAGCTCCAACGGACTTTTTTCTGGATCTTTGGGATGAGATTAGAGCTTTAACTTTAATTTCTACATTTCCAGAACTGTTTATTTCACACCAACATAATGTGTTGTTCTACAGTAAACTGTATTAACCTATTCTGTGGGGGTGTGGGCGGGACCTTGATATCGCGGCTCCACTTTGCACTCGCTACTGCGCAAGTTCACTATGCGCAGACTCGAGACTCAAGATGTCAGCGCCATATTGGCACACTGCCGTTTTCACTTCACTACAATGGAAGGTGCGTCGTCCATCTTTTTTTACAGTCTATGTTTTTGTAACTAAAACCAAACTTATTGGGCAAACGAACACTTGAACATAAGTCTATGTGATAAGAACTACGTAAATTGACAGAAACTCATTTGAAGTGTAATTGGATTTTTTAGTTTGGCTCATGTCCCATTTGATTACATGGAAAGGGCGGGGTTTAAGACTTATACTGCAGCCACTAGGGGGCGATCAAAATGCTTTGGCTTCACTTTTCAGGACGCATGCGGCACACTTGATACACTGTGCTCAATTGAGGCAGATTATTTATTTTTTATTCTGTAAGAAGACATAACATAAACTACGGTGGAAACACATTTACCGAATAAATCCCTAGATGCGCAGCATAAAAACTTATGAGGATGTGATTGGATTTCATTGCACAGCATCTCAAATGTAGGTTTGGTTCCTATCCAGAACTCTCACATGATTGCGTTCCCAAACAACAGGCATCCACCTGTGATATTCCAATTTTCAGCATTAGCTATGTTTCCATCCAAAGTTGCGAATAGAACTTTTTACTGTTTTGCCATTTTTTTTTTTTATTTATTTTTTTTTTATAAATTCATTAGTAGTAGTTGACAGATTTCAGCAAAGGATATGGAGGGAAATGTTGTGTGGCAGATTCAAATTTATGTCGCCCAAATGAGCACCAGTTCATTTGACATTTAGCCTCTTGCTCTGTTGTCACTGATGACTGACCAATGATCGCCCATTGATCGTAATTTCCAATTTCATAGCCAATTTCTACATTTTTGTTTCTGTAGACATGATATTGTAGCGTTCATTTTAATTCAGAAATTTTGTGTACATCTAATTTGCTGGATTTAGCAGTATGCAGTTTCCATTGGCTGAAAGATGTTGTTTTGGGTGTTCTATTCTGTGCCTGATTGGAAATCTCAACCATATCATTTGATAATTTATGTTGTCTTACCCATGAAAGTAAGACAATCGAACCCATATCACAATCGAAACAACAAATGATCTAGTTAAACGTTTCACTTTCATTTTTGTCTGTTCGAATACTAAACGACTAGCCTGTTAAGCTAACAGTGATGCATTCTGTTGTTATACACTGTAAAAAAAATTGTTTTTTAACCTGTTAATTGGTTAATGGAAAGTTCATTTACTATAAACTGGTGAAAAACTGTAATAAATCTAACGGGACATTTCATCTAATTTTACAGTAAAATACTAAAAATGTACTTATAATCATCTTATAATTCTCAGTGAGAAAACGTAAGTTGACATTCCCAACTCTCATTTGATGGTTGTTCTTTTAAATAATTATGTTTCTTCTTCTTCTTATGTTGTTATCAGTTACGTACATTGAGTTATGTTGTTAACTTAATGTTTATTGCGTTATTTTAGTGTTACCATGATTGTGTTTTGTATTTGTGTTTGACACTGTGTACCTTCTTCATAATTAGTAGCTTTTTTACCTCAGCTTGTGGAAAAGCTGCTTCTAATGATCTTTGATTCTACATGTGTGTAGCACGTTATCGTGATATGATGATCTAGCTAATTAAAGGAGCTTTTTAACCAGTTAGAGATATGCTAAACTAGTATTATAAAATGATTTTCTACCATTTCCAGTCAGGCACTGGGTACCAATAAAAGTTGTCTCAGCCAATGCAATCACTTTGTGTCATGAAGGTGATAGAATTCTGTAGTTGACCATTATTAGCATGCTTTTTCAGTTCAAATCTAGCTGTATATCTGTTTTGATGATCTGTATGTTCTTTAGACATACTTTAAGTCCTCATACTAGACTCAGTGTATGAATTCAATGTAATTTTCTATTCAAGTGTCACAATAATGCTCCCACTTTGTATTCACCACGTTTTAACATTTTTCCCCTTTATACTCTTCACACTTTATTCTCTTATCACATTCTACGTTTGGCTGAAAATATGTGCGGTACATCCAAATGACAATAATAATAATAAAAAAAACATGTTACTAAGTGTTTTATCAGAGGATTCGGACAAACAAACCTTTTTTCCTGAGTCGTAAATGAAGATTAAAGCTCATGTTGGCGGAGAAGGGACAAATTGGGATGATTTATTGGAGCTGACATGGACGTGTCACTACGGGGGGAGACCAGAATAAGAGAGAAAGAGAACGAGTGGGGGAGGAAAGGTGGAATACGGAAAGGCGCGAGATAGCTGTTCATCTCGAGGAAGGTAAATAATGGTCTTTAATTATTTGCTGGCGGAGCTGTTGAAAGCTCGGGCTGATACTGTCATTGGGACGACGCAGCTGGTGTGACGTGTGGTTAGGAATGTTAAAGGTGATAATGGTGTGTGTGTGTGTGTGTGTGTGAGAGAGGGAGCATCGAGGGAATGTATCTCTAGACGCGTATGTGCGTGAATGATGGCTTTGCATGTAATAAAAACACACTGGAATCAAGCGGCAGGTAATAGGGCTGTGTTAACCTCCATCCATTTAAGAAGAGCCCCAGGTCCATTGATTGGACGCCCATCAGCCACATATAAATCCATCAGTTCAATCAATAAATGACTCATGATTGAATTGCATCATCATTAGTGTTTATGACACACCATCTCTCCTCATTTACCCTGAACAGAAATGCTGGAAATGGACGTATTCAATTGTGACATCATGGGATAGGCCAAAACAGTCGACCAAAATCTATTGCATGCATTTTGCACTTGATTTTTGAAGTATGTCATCATCTGGGGCCAGTTGCATAAACAGCCGTTATGTTAAGAGTGTCCAACTAGTTGTATGTTGTATGACAGTTGAAAAAATGTAAAAAAAGTTATGAATGTCTTAATGCAAAAAAAAAAAATTATGGCTAACTTGTAAGACTAGCAGTTTATGTAACTGGCCCCTGTTTGATTAACTTAAAATTATATATATATAGCATATTGTTTAAAAATGACTATATGGCTGGCTTAAAATGAACCCAAAATAGGTTGGAAATTAAATATCAGACACATAATTTCTAGAGGCAACAATAATAATCAAAAGTTGAACATTTATTAATAAGCAATTTAATAAATGTTTATTGTTTAATTATTATTCATTTAACTTATTAATAAATGTTAATTTCCAACATATTTGGGTTCATTTTAAACAAGCAATACAGTATTTTTTAAACAATAGTTAAGTTGAATAAAACTACCCAACAGTTGGGTTAAAACAACCCAATCACTGGGTTTGTCCTTTTTCAACCCAACTTGGGTTGTTTTTAACCCAGCATTTTTTTTAGAGTGAAAAGTTGCCGCCATGATGTTAGGGTGTTGTGTATGGTTTCTAGAAGGGATGCACGGATTCCTTTTTTTTTTTTTTTAACAAGCAAATTGGCTGATTCCGAGAACGGTTGCAGATTTATTTACTTTTTTGGTTTGATCCAAACAAAGATGCTACACACATGTAGAATGAGCAGTTGTTTTTGATTTAAATTCAATTGTATAAGATTTAAAGCAGAAACTGAATAGATTTAGACTTTAGTTTTGTGAAATTATGCTACATACACTCTAAAAAACAACCCAAGTTGGGTTGAAAATGGACAAACCCAGCAATTGGGTTTGTGGTTGGGTTAAATGTTTGCCCAACCTGCTGGGTAGTTTTATTTAACCCAACTACTGATTAAAAATGACTATATGGCTGGCTTAAAATGAATCCAAAATAGGTGAGGAAATTAAAAATCAGACACATAATTACTAGAGGCAACAATAATAATCAAAAGGTGTACATTTATTAATAAGCAATTTAATAAATGTTTATTGTTTATTATTCATTATCTTATTAATAAATGCTCATTTATTAAACATAGTAATAAATGTTAATTTCCAGCATATTTTGGGTTCATTTTAAGCAAGCAATACAGTAATTTTTATACAACAGTTGAGTTAAATAAAACTACCCAGCACGTTGGGCAAACATTTAACCCAACCACTGGGTTAAAACAACCCAATTGCTGGGTTTGTCCATTTTCAACCCAACTTGGGTTGTTTTTAACCCAGCATTTTTTAGAGTGTAAGTGAAGTGACGTGAAGTGAAGGCCAAGTATGGTAACCCATACTTGGAATTTGTCTTCTCCAACCCATCCAAGTTAGTGCACACATATTAGGAGCAGTGAGCAGTGAACACACACACACACACACACACACACACACACACACACACCCAGAGCAGTGGGCAGCTGTTTGTTGCTGCGCCTGAAGAGTGATTGGGGGTTGGGTGCCTTCCTCATGGGCACCTCAGTCTTGGGTATTGAGGGTATTGAGAATCGAACCGGCAACCTTCGTGTTACAAGTTCGACTCTCTACAAGCCAACTCTCGACAAGTCCGACAAACGTGCACAAAACAAAAACAGCAGACAGAATGAATTTCATAATATTTCCGATTTATGGCCGGTCAACCGGTGCATCTCTAGTTTCTAGAGCGTTGCTAGGAGGTTTATAGTGTGATAATGGTAGTTGCTCACCGCCTCTGTGATATTCAGGTCTGAGAACTTAAAAAGTAACACCACTCTGTTTATAATAAATAATTTTATTTACTCTGTCTGCCATGTCGTAGTTAACCTTTGCAAAGCCAGTATCAGCAAATTCATTGAGCAATACATTTCATACACTTGCTGCTGTTACTATGGAGCCTTATCAATGTGAATGTTTTTCTTCAGATAAGAATTCATAACACAATAGCAAGAAAAACATTATTTTGAGTGAGATCTGTAGCTAATTATTGAGAACACTCATGAGTGTGAACTTCTGATTCAACCAATGGCAGGAGTTTGTCATGGGATCATGGGACTATAGGGAGCAGGGCAGAAGGCGTGGTTGATATCAAACATACGCTTGTGATGCGTGATGCACATTTTATTCTTCAACATGAAACAACATTCACAAGTCCTTGTACTTGCATAATATGATGTATTTCAGAGTCAAACAGGATACTTGTGAATTTGCTAAAACATCTAAATGGCTAATCAACCGTTCGTCGAACATTGATTGAAGTGACCTCTGTAAAAAAGGAACGTCATTTCAGAAGTGAAGGAAGTTATGTTATTTTGTATGGGTGTAACGGTGCACAAAAATGATGGCAGCATGAAAAATCAAAACTTCTTTTTTCTTTTTTTACTAAACAGTGGTTTACTGAACACACATTTTTGTCTTTAAAATTAATTCAATTATAATTAAATTTTCTTAAGGATAAAAAAAAGGATCTCAGCTAATGTTGTAAACTGTATACACACTTACTTGCACATTACTGTAATATTAAGGGTTACAATTAACAACAGAGCCCAAACTATTAAATTCAGTTGCTATTTATTTTTCATCATTGTTCAAATGCAAAAATCTAAGGCAATTTTTGCATTAACTTCTAATTAAATAAAAATTTGTTTCTCCAATTCGTTGTTGAAATATAATTATTTACACAGTGGCTGTCATAATATGTTTTCAAAAATACATTAAATAATAAAGACATCACTATCAGGTTAAGTAAAATATAATAAATATAGGCTAATAGTGCATATATTTAGCTAAAGAGTTAATTTCTCTAGCAAACTAACAAGCTGTGGACACTGAATGGCTTTACTGAGGTAAATGTAATGCTATGTGACATTGTTTACAAGCTGTTTTATTGACGTCTTTTCCTGGTTGAAACAAGGATTGAGCGATGAGATATGATACAATTCAGTAAGTTGTTGCCTTCAGATGTTCATTCATGTTCATTCTGTAACTAGCAGTGAAGAGGAAGGGATGATCGCGTTCATCGCGCTCCGCGCTGCCATTTGAACTGAGGCGTCTATACAGCTTCTGTTACGCCGCGTCAAAACGGCATTTATTGTTTGAATTTCATGATAAAATGGACAGAATTTATTGTGATTATTGGTGGTTAATGCTGGTTAAAAGTGGGTAGGCTACAATGCATTACCGCGAGCGCCCCCTTCTGGATTGGAGTGTGGATCGACTGTGACTGACTGTATTCGTCGTCTGACTGTACGCACCGAACCGCGATGCCCGTACCAGTGATGGTTCGGGGCGATTACATGTACCATTACACCCCTATTATTTTGGTGAAAGAGTCTAGACTCTTGGAATTATGTGCAGTGATTTGAAATCAACATATTTGGATATTGTTTGTGGGTTGCTATAAATGAGTACCTACAGTTTGCATGCTGTGAGTGTATGTTTTGTAAATTGACCACTCTGCAGAAAGAAGTACCCTCAACACCAGTGATTTGCCAGACTGGCACCAGGCATGCTGGCATGGGCGCAGACTGCGAGTCAGAAGAGAGCTGTTTGCGCACCCTCACCTGCCGTAAAACCCAGCCCAAAAACCCAACCGCAGACACGACCCACCTTTTACGAGCCCCGTGCAGCTCATAACGCACACCGGCTACACATGGGAAAGTAAGGGTGTGCGCGCGCAAGTGCATTTTTGGCAAATGTGCATCCCGGGATGCTCGCACGACCGTGCTAATATCTCTCGTAACCATTTCAGCTCATTAATTTTCCCCTCAAAGTTTCCTTCAGTCGCCCCTGCGCAGGGTGTATGGTGCCTCTTTGATATTCATAGTGTGTCGAGCCGTTTGGATGAGGAGAGCTCTCTGAATAGACATAGCTTAGAGTTTAATAACTCTAAAAGAGGACTGATGCGTTTGGTACAGCTGTACAGCGAAACATATGAAGTGGAGTTATCTGGTGTTAACTTTATCTGATCTGGCGTACAATCGCTTATCTCAGTGTCCTAGTCTGCAATGTGGGAGACACTAGACTATGCAAGCTTGCTGCATAAACACTCTCTTACTTGCATTTTTTGCTGCATCACAGACATGCATCAAATGATGTTAATCAGTTCAGAATGTTTTATGCATCTCTACATTTTTTTAGCAAGTTGGACTGCCACAGAGGTATTAACTAATGTGAATTGGTCTGAAGTGTTTAAACAAACACACGTTTTTCAGCATGTCACATACACCCAGAGATGCATCAAGTAACCCCTAGTGGAAAAAAATATACTAAAATGTATTTGAAATATGTTCATTTTGTGTATACTACAAGTATACTACAAATACATTTACATATTTATGTGCTTTATAAAAATACCCTGCAATTGTACTTTTGGTTTACTAAACTGGTATACTTAAAAGTCTTAACTCATTTTGTACTTAATGCACTTTAATTGTGCGGAAATAGGTCCAACTAAAGATATACTGAAGTATATGTGATTGTTCTAAAGTGGAACTATTGCAAGTATACATTTGGTACACTTTAAATATCTTTAATTTAAATACTGATATTATACAACAAAGATCATACAGTCCTTATTATTAGTGACGTTAAAACACTTTTTAGGCATAATATTAAGAAATGTGCATTGCGGAATAAAGAATACTCCAAACAATGTTTAATAAAGCAATAAGCCCCAAGAAGCTGTGGTTTACAGTGAATTTATAACAGCTGAGGGGCATTGTTAGCGGAGTGCCTTAAACCCCCCTAGCTGTTATAAATTCACTGTAAACCACAGCTTCTTGGGGCTTATTGCTTTTATAAAACGGTTACCACACAATACAAATATTAAAAGGCAAAAAATATGTATCAATGCAAATTTCATCAAGTAAAATCATTAAAAGCCTTCCTTCTGCTGGAAAAAATAGTCCCTGACCGTGAACAGCAATAGAAGTTACATTTATTCGGCCACTAGATGGCGGCAAAGATTATCTTTATGAGCGAGTCACTCAGGCGCAAATACTTTTATATTGAAACTTGTTGTGAACATGGAACAAGACGCAAATGACAAATGCTTTACTTGACTAGCGCTGTCAGTGTCAGCAGGGTACGGGAAAACCCATTAAATGTTAAAAGGGCAGGATCACAGTGGACATTCAAACAGATTTTTTATTATGAACATGGGACTGACCTGAAGGAAAATTCTAAATCTGAATGCAGGTAATACACTGGTTCACTCGATAGCTCTCTCACAATACTCTTCTACATAATACAGTAAGCTTTAATGAACAAAATCAATTGAGAACAAACATATGTTTACGTTTCTAAGAGTGGTTGCTAAGACAGGCACACTCAGTGGCGCTGTGATACTTATGTAATGCGGTCAGCTGTATGTTTTCATGAATTTTACAATGGTTTCGAATGCGGCTCAACCAATCAGAATCAAGGGCCGTAACTATCCGTTTTATAATTATAATAACTAACCATTCAGAAATGTCCAGATGCATTCTAAAATTTGTAACTCCTTCCTGAGTCTCTCTATCATTGTCCAACTCCGGTTTGAACAATTGAACACCGTTACTGACAATCGTCATTTTGGCTGCGTGAAATTCTCCAGCTTTGTTGTTGTTGAGCAACCGAAGCGTGAGCTGTTAAAGCTCCGCCCTCTTCTGGAAAGGGGGCCGGGAGCAGCAGCTCATTTGCATTTAAAGGGACACACACAAAAAAAGCATGTTTTTGGCTCATACCCAAATAGGGGCAAATTTGCACACACACATTTTGTCAGCATGTCACAAACACCCAGAGATGCATTAAGTAACTTGAATCACTCTGAATTGACTTATACATAACCGTTTTCACAAACACCCCAGGTAATCATTTGAATCATCTGAAATTTTCCACGCATACAAATGCATTTTTTATACTGCATGTTGCAAACTTTGTGATGCTTAAAGTAATGTGAAATGGTCTGAAATGCCTTGTTATTTCATTACATGACATGCACTCTGAGATGCAACTAGTAATGTATATGGTCTAAAATCTCTTGCAAGTATCCACACGCATTTTTTTTACTGCATTGCAATCATCCAGTGATGCTTAAAGTAACATGAAACGGTCTGAAATATCTTTCACTAATGCATTTATCAGCATGTCACAAACATGCACTCATTCCTCAAGTAGCGTGAATTGGTCTGGGATATCTTGCTCATAGACACAAGTTTTTCAGTACATTGAGATGCATCAATTAATGCAACTCATTGGAAATCTCTTGCACGCATACACATTTTTTTACTGCATGTCACAAACATCCAGTGATTCATAAAGCCACGTGAAATGCCTTGCACTAACATGCATTTCAGCATGTCACAAACACAGATGCATCAAATAACGTGAATCAATCTGAAATGTCTTGCACATGCACATTTTTTCAGCACATCACCAACACTCTGAGATGCATCAAGCAACATATGAATCAGGTCTTCATAGCATAAAGTGCATATAATTCATGTACGTTGTGTTCAACTCACACCTTCTCGACCAACTCCACTGCACGCATCCTCAGCAGCTGAAGGACACCGGAGTCATAAACATATACATACGTGGCATCACGCACTGACACATCCCTATGTACGGTATTGCATGGGAATGAAAGCGTGTGTATTTGAGCAGAAGCGCATGGTAAAATGGGCCGGTGAAGAAGCGGGTCAGGGTTAGTGTATACGCAAGGTCACGTTTAAAACACACGGGTTGGAAGGGCCCATAAATCAGCCTGTGCATACGGCTGCCCTCCGCACTGCCTGATTTAACACCTGCGCCCAGACCTTCCTTGTCAGGCCCGGCATTCTTTATTACCCGCCTCTGCTCACTATAGCAGCAGCGCAGATAGAGTTCACCTTTGAAAGAGCTGCAGTAACTCTCTCTCTCTCTCTCGCTGGTGTGCTATCTATCTCCTTTCTCTTTTCCTCTCTGCCCTATGGTCACAGTTCAGGGAGTGGTCAGATATGTGAAGGTACAAGGGGAGACGGTCACGTACAGGAAATTGACC
Source organism: Ancherythroculter nigrocauda (assembly GCA_036281575.1). Classification (NCBI taxonomy): domain Eukaryota; kingdom Metazoa; phylum Chordata; class Actinopteri; order Cypriniformes; family Xenocyprididae; genus Ancherythroculter; species Ancherythroculter nigrocauda. The sequence continues at coordinate 7,675,361 of VTFQ01000017.1, read as the reverse complement.
ATTTAATGCTTCCTTTTTGTAAAACCGAAAGCAGAATGCGAGTGTGCCCGCGCATGGAATGCATGTGCGGTGTGTGGTCTTAAACTGTTATTTGAATGTTACTGTTTAGTATCTTTTGTGAGTTGTTTTTTCTTCGCAATATTGAGAAGTTTACATGTACATTTAATCATTTAGCAGACGCTTTTATGCAAAGCGACTTACAAATGAGGAATACATGCAATTCATTGTAAAGAGGCAATAAACATGAGAAGTGCAGTTTCAGTAAAGTTTTAGTCATCGTTTAGAATAGTGCAAACTAGAACAGGGAGAGAGATTAAGGAAAAGTGAGAGCTAGAGTTGTCAAAAGTACCGACCGTGATATCAAGTCGGTACTGAAATTAAAAAAATGTGATGCTTTGGGCGCTGTTGAGCGGATTTGTAAACACCTCGGATTGGCTTTTGTGTTCACGTGCTCATCAGATATGTCTGTGATTAGCTACAATGATCAATGAATGGGAGTGTTTGAAAGCACACAGAAGTGTTTGAATTTGAAAGCAGTTTGAAGTGGGAGCGGGAGGGTTTGAAAACAGCTGCTTTCAAACGCTTCCTGTGTGCGTCTGTGTTCGTTCGGTTCGGTGAAAAGCATCACTGGTGACTATTTACAACATATTTTTGAAGCGTTGAACATTGTAGCCAATCTCAGACATATCTGTTGAGTGCATGAACACAATTGCCAATCAATGGTATTTAAGAATCACCAGTGCTCAAAGCATCACATTTTTAAAATTTCAGTACTGACTTGGTATCACGGTCAGTACTTTTGACAACACTTGTGAGAGCAAAAGGGAAGATCTGATTGAAGAGATGGGTTTTCAGGTGTTACTTGAATTTTATTAGGGATTCAGCATTCTGAATATGGTTGGGAAGATCATTCCACCATCCAGGAACTGTGAAGGAAAATGTCCTGGAAAGTGATATTGTGCCTCTCAGTGATTGTACCACGAGGCGTCGCTCATTTACCTCAGTTGTTCCTTGCAATGTGGTTTTTGAAGATTAGTTTGTCATCAAAGATCACGTCAAGATTTCTGATGGGATTATTGTTGATGAACTTAGCTGAATGGTGAAATTGTGCCATACTCTCAGAGTGAAGCTCTGAATTGTCCACCAGGCAGTCTGAGATCCGTGCAGCTGCCGTTGGATCATCTGGTTGAAATGAAAAGTAGAGTTCAAACTGCATTTGCACAGTTGACGACATCCTCCAGTGAAGGGGTGGGAATCACAGCATACCTCACGATGCGATACATGGCTCACAATACCGATAATATCATGATGCGATGATCAATATATTGCTAGACAATCCTATAATGATACATCACAATATCTGTCTAACTATGAAAACAAAATGCCCATGGAAAGGTTAAGTGCAGGTTTTCCAGACTTTGATACTTAAACGTGGCTGGGGCATCTATTATTTTACTCGCACTGCTGTACGCCATCCCGTTAAAAACCTCTTTTTCTTAGGCTAGTTAACTTACTAACTCACGTTTCACTCATTCATGTGTTGAGCGCCACCTCGAGGAGCCATGAAGTAGTGACGATGGGAGCAGGGAAATCTATTTGGAGTGCCTTATTTTATTAATTAAAATATGGATATTTGGCACCAGCGTATCGATATTTGTATCGCACAGAGAAGGACAATATAAGACCACATTGCAAGGACCACACGATCATGCAGGTTTACACTGCACAACATCAGGAAGATCAGAAAGATAGTGTGACATGCGATACTCTACCTAAAACAAAATAGCATTGTGCTAATTATGTAAAATTTTTCATGACCTCATATTCATTCAAACATATGGAGCGCATGTACAGGAAATTCACCATTTAATGCTTCCTTTTTGTAAAGCACGATGTGACCGTGTCTGTGTGTCTTGAACGGTTATTTTAAAGGTGCTCTAAGTGATGTCACGCGTTTTTAGGCCAAAAAATTTTTTGTCACATACAGCAAACATCTCCTCACTATCCGCTAGCTGCCTGTCCCCTGAACACACTGTAAAAAATGCGGTCTCTGTAGTCGCCACAAGCTCCGAAAACGGCAATAAAAACTAACTGGTGCAACCTGGACCACTTAACATAATAAACATGCTCCAGCCAATAACCAACAAGAATGATTTTAAATGCGCGTTCATGACTGTTTCAGGAAGCACGGAGGGGAGGGGGAGGGTCTAGCTAGTCTCTGTTTTGTTTGACAACACTTCGAACGTCAACAGGAAGTTACATCAACCCAGGATCACTTAGAGCACCTTTAAAGTTGCTGTTATTGTTTAGTATGTTTTGTGAGTTGCTTTTTGCTCGCTACTAGACAAGTTCAATGCGCATTTCTGCAATAGGCATGTGACCTGCAGTAAGACATGCAAAACTATTAAACAGCATCTGAGAAAGCCAACATATTGTTATTCTATTTAAACTTATTCTTATTAAGTTTAACTAAAATTTTCAACTGCATCTCTTCCTAGGGCTTTAATGCTACAAGCATCAAACTTATTTGTCATAAACACTTGAGAAAGAATCATTGGATTCGTGCATTATGTCTTAAAGCGCCCGCATTTACCAGCTTAATGAGAAAAAAAAAGTAAAAAATCACTGCTTTTGACTGCATAACTTTTGTAGTATATAGTAAAGACTGTGCAATGTTATTTGACATTTTGATTATTCAATTTGTGTACCTGAACACGTACAAACCTGAAACCTGATTTATTTGTGCTATTGCTTGTACTTTGCTTATTGTGAACTTTAAAGGTGCCGTAGAACATCTTTTCAAAAGACGTAATATAAGTCTAAGGTGTCCCCTGAATGTGTCTGTGAAGTTTCAGCTCAAAATACCCCATAGATTCTTTTTTTATTCATTTTTTTAACTGCCTATTTTGGGGCATCATTAAATATGAGCCGATTTAGGCTGCGGCCCCTTTAAATTCTCGTGCTCCCTGCCCTCCGAGCTCGCGACTGCCTTAAACAGCATAAACAAAGTTCACACAGCTAATATAACCCTCAAAATTTATCTTTACAAAGTGTTCGTCATGCAGCATGTCTAATCGCGTAAGTATGGTATTTATTTGGATGTTTACATTTGATTCTGAATGAGTTTGATGGTGCTCCGTGGCTAAAGCTAACATTACACACTGTTGGAGAGATTTATAAAGAATGAAGTTGTGTTTATGAATTATACAGACTGCAAGTGTTTAATAATGACAATAGTGACGGCTCTCTTGTCTCCATGAATACAGTAAGAAACGATGGTAACTTTAACCACATTTAACAGTACATTAGCAACATGCTAATGAAACATTTAGAAAGACAATTTACAAATATCACTAAAAATATCATGTTATCATGGATCATGTCAGTTATTATTGCTCCATCTGCCATTTTTCGCTATTGTTCTTGCTTGCTTACCTAGTCTGATGATTCAGTTGTGCACAGATCCAGACGTTAATACTGGCTGCCCTTGTGTAATGCCTTGAACATGAGCTGGCATATGCAAATATTGGGGGCGTACATATTAATGAGCCCGACTGTTACGTAACAGTCGGTGTTATGTTGAGATTCGCCTGTTCTTCGGAGGTCTTTTAAACAAATGAGATTTACATTAGAAGGAGGAAACAATGGAGTTTGAGACTCACTGTATGTCTTTTCCATGTACTGAACTCTTGTTATTCAACTATGCCAAGGTAAATTCAATTTTTAATTCTAGGGCACCTTTAACTTGTATGTATAATTTTGCTTTAATATTAATCTTATTTATTAGAATACAAAATAGCATGAGTCACAAAAAACAAACAATACAAATACACAAAAACCATAACTATTTTTTTTTTTTTTTGTGGCGGGCCATCTCCAGAACGCTGAACAGACATGTGCTTTGGCTCTTTTGACTTAGGCTGCCCATTCAGACTTTCTCAAGCCAACATCAAAATTTGTTTACAAACTTTAGCTTCTACATTATAATTATCATGCATGTAGTTTTAATGACCAGCTAAATAGAGGGCACATGCAGGAAATTGACAATATCATGCTTCCTTTTTGTAAATAGAAAGCATAATGCAACCATTGCAGCTGGCACGTTGAGTCATGCAGTGTGACTTGAGATACTGTCTGTAAAAGCTAAATCTAAAGCTATTGATGATAATTATAATGCATGTAGTTTTGACATGCTATTTGTGTATTGTTAATTTGTCAAACCATTTTTGGGTCATTCCATGTCAACTTTACCAATTTGCTCTTGAAGCCGCATTAACATGTCCATATCTCTGGGATTTAACCATCGAGGGCCTGAAGATACCAAAAGGAAAGTTTGATAAGAACCAGAATCTAATACTTTTCGAGTTACAGACCTGCAGACTTGAGGCAAAAAAAAGTGCTTTTTGCCATTTTTGAACTGTCACTGTTGGCATATAATAAAACAAAGATTGCTAAAGTCAACAGATTTTACTAATAGACCTACCAATCTCTGTGTAAAAATAAAATAATGATACTGCCATCTTTCTAAAGTCATTTTTACACCCCTCTAATTTGGCTCCAAGTGTCGGGTGAAAATTGTCATCGTGACCCCCCTCTACAAAATAGTGGATTACTCGGTAAATATACATCCATGACATTTAATAGTTTGGCTTTCATCACTATTTATGCTTGTCTTTGTATAGAAAAAATATTAACAAAATCAAAAATTTGTGCCAAATTTGGTTGATTTGACACCCTTTTTCTTTGTATTATAGTGTAGACGTCTAGCTGTAATTTTTCCAAGCTCAACTTTTTGAGGCAGAACTCAAAGTGAACAAACGGCAAAAGTTTTCAGCACGTCCAAATGTATATTTTTCAGGTCACCGCTCCAAGCAGTTGCAAATATCTTCCGTCTTTTTTGACAAATCAGATCTCTGTTATAATGTATGTTAAATAATAGAGCTCACCGGAGGTCGGGTCTTTGCTCTTTTGTCATCTGTAATAGAATCTTCTTTTCCCTCATTCCTTCTGCTGTCGCCAGGCCGGAGAGGCCCGAGGGGCCCTCAGGGGGACAGTGCATAAGAGATGGACTCTGTAGCCAGGGGCCCAGAGTACTAAAATGCAAATGTAGCTTTTGATGGATGATAAAGTTGGCCATAGGATGATTGATCGTAAGAGTTATTAATGAGAATTAAACGGAACGCAACTGCACACGAGGAGTCGAAAAACTCTTGTTCTTCATATTTATGTCTATTAAAATTACAATTTTAAACCAACACAGTCCCTGTAATTTAAACATATTTAACAGACAATAACAGTCAAAAATTTGAAGCCTGTTTTCAACTTTTTAACACAGCATTGAAATATTTCATGCCACAGCAAGCTCATGCCGCCCAGTACGCCCACAAAGTGCTTTTGTGTGTGTGTGTGTGTGTGTGTTCCTCACTCGACTTGTCAGGTCCTCCCTAATAGCAGCTTTACGAATAAGTCTCAAACATCTGACCACTTTGTCATAATGCGAACGTGCTTGTCAGCAGGTCTGTGAATGTCTTACAGGATAGTTTAATTATAACGTCAGGCCGCGATACGCATTCTCCGTCGACTGACTGGCAGGAAGTCGCTCCGCCCGCCGTTCCGAGACTGGGAAGAAAAAGAGAAAGTCGGTACTGTTTGATTACCGTACCTCTACGGTCCGTGGGCAACAATTGTTCTCGACGAAGCGAAATGCGAACGCTACCGTTAAAAGAACTTCGGCAAAATTCCTGTCACAGATGTAGCAGTTTCACGCCTCTCCTGTCAAGAGCCTCTCGCTTCAGTGCCGTTTCCGTCCAAAATGTAGTCCTTAGCATTGTTCGGCATTTCTTCCTCAACAATAGTTCTCAAAATGATGAGTGCTATTATTTGCCTGCTAACACTGACACATAATTGGATGGTGTCTCCCTTAATCTGAGCTGTTAGGCAACAGCGTTGTCAAAACGCTGAACAAGTTATGAGATTAATTTCCTATAGAGCATTGTGAGCTTGTCACTCACAAAGTGCTCATGAATTATTTTAGGGGCATGCAGAAAGTTTTCACGTCACCTCGAGACGAGTTCAGAAAGATTCAGCTTTCAAATAAAGTCGCTCAGTGAGGGCAGTTGCCAAGTAGATTACAGTTTGTGCTTGGCAAATTGATTATTATAAGGTTACAAGAATGAGTATGTTCGTATTTGCCACAATGCCACGTTTAAATATTAATGTGAAATGATGTCATTATAAAGTCAGTACATTGTCACAAGCTTAAAATTTAATTACCAGCCCAGCTCCACACCGTGAAGTCGCATAAACGATTGAAAAAGTAACATTTAAATCACTAAGCCACAAAAGGATGTAGATTTTACTACGGTAAAGAAGAAGTGCACCATTAATTAATTGTGTTCATTAATAATAATAACCACAACTAGATTTTTATATTTTCTAAAGGAATTATGATTGTTGCTTGCCCTAGCAAAATTCCCCAAAGGCGACATTCAAGTTGAGTTTTAATTTGAGGTTATGAGCAAAAGTGTATGTGTGGCCCTTTTCATATAATTATTCACTAATAATTATAATTATTCTCAGTTCTCTCATGTCTTAAGGTTTACTTTTGGTTTTCAGCATCATTTTCATGTCAAAAAATTAATGAGCCCTCACTTTTCGACAGTAATATATCGTAAAGCAGTGCATTCTGGGTAATATTTGTTGTTTTCAAGAAAGTAACCTGTAGGATACTTTTTGGAAAATGACAAATATTACCCAGAATGCATTGTTTTTACAGTATATTACGTCTGTATATTGTAAAAACAATGCATTCTGGGTAATATTTGTCGTAAAATAATTAGTTGTATAAAAAATAACTGTAAAAATCCAAAACAAATTTACACAGTAAAATACCATTTTCCACTGAAAAACAATGCATTCTGGGTAATATTTGTCATTTTAAAAAAAGAGGCCTATTGGCTACTTTCTCAAAAACGACATATGATATTATCCAGAATGCATTGTTTTTCAATGGAAAACAGTTACTGTGTAAATTTGTTTTGTATTTTTAGTTATTTTTTATTGCTATTAATGCACACTCCTGTTTTTTGGGTGCCCATAATTCCAAAGAAAAAAAAAATTGAATTATGAAAATATAATAACTTTCTCCGCATCTGAAGGGACTTATGTCACTTAATGCTATCCAATATCCAAATATCTATTCACAATCCAGTCAATTATTCAAAGGATAAAAGCATCTGCTAAATGAATAAATACAGTAAATGCAACTGAAAATCACTACATTTTCTCATTGAATATCTTGAAATACATTAGATTACGGAAGATAAATGGGTGTTTTGTGCTGACTTGTCAAGGCCGTAACCAGGGTGCGATTTGTAAAAAAAAACAGAGGGGGCGATGTTTTGAAAAGTTTTTTTTTTTTGAAAATTTGTTAAAAACCACAGTGGAGCTATATACTATTTTTGGCAGCTGTTACAGAAAAAACACTTTTACAAAAAAAAATCTGATTTAACCTTGAGATTTTAAGTATTAGTTTAGATATTTGCAACACTACAATGACACTAATAATTCTTAATTTCTGATAGAAATTTAAAATCAATAGGTAGTTATTAATAGAATAACGAGACACAACGCTCTACATTCAATCGCGTTTGGTCCCATTTATATTTTGATGACAGCGCATACACATACAAACTTTTATTCCAAAAGTGCGCACATTTGTAGAAATACATACTATTGATAGAATAGAAGCCGGGCCGTACGCAGGGTTTCATAATTACCGAGTTCAGAAAATGTTGTTTGCTAGGGGGGTACGGGGGCGTACTTTCTTTTGCGCTTTATTTAAGCTATAATAAAGTAATTATGAAGCGCGCCGGCGCATTTGCGCATGCAATTCTTGAGTGCGCGCAGCAAGCACAGTATAATAATTTTTATTATGCTGTGTATAATATAATATAGTAATTTTTTATAAAGCATAAAGAAATAGAACAGTGAAGGAAATTCTAGATCTAATTCTAGTTGAGAAATAATCATTTTAAACTATTTGCAAATAATATTTTCATTAATTTGCATTAAAATATGCACAGATGCACTTTTATTTGTATGCCTAATATGTCAAAAACATAAAACGTTTCTGGTCTCGTCACACTCAGTTAGGAATTATATGAATCACATACATTTTCAATTGAAAACGGCCATATTTGAGAAAAACGTTGAGTAGTTTGCATGCGTCACTGGATGTTGCTGTCAGTCGCTTAACATTTCTAAACAGCTGATGTATTAAATGTTTCACCATTTTAGGGCTGCAAAGATTAATCGCGATTAATCGTTTGCAAAACAAAAGTCTGTGTTTATGTAATATATATGTGTGTGTTCTGTGTATAATAATTATGTATATATAAATACACACACATTCATGTATATATTTAAGAAAAAATGTATATTTATATATAAAATATTTGTTTATATGTAATATAAATATATATATATATATATATTTATTTATAATACATGCATATATTTCTAAACTTTATACCTGTATGTGTGTGTATTTATATATACATAATTATTATACACAGAACACACACATATATATATATATTACGTAAACACAGACTTTTATTTTGCAAACGATTAATCGCGATTAATCGTTGCAGCCCTACACTATTTACATTTTACCTCACTCTTTCAATGTTAAACTGACGCTTCGAGCTGGAATTCATGCTCTGCTTTTGTGAACAGTAAATCCCGCCCACTTTGATTTGATTGGCCATTCCAATCATTTTGACATTGACGAGCGCTGTTAGACCGCCGAGGCAGACCAGACTAAAAGTGTAACTTTTAAACCTTTTTGTCATCCTAACAACATACCAGAGCGCTGCATAATGTCGTACAGCAGAACAGTGCAAGACTTTCATATATTGGTGGGGGGACAGTTTTTGCCATTTCTAATTACTGGGGAAACTTGTCCCCCTCAATGTCAATGGCGGTTACGTCCCTGGTGTATGTCACTGTTGAACACTTAATTGACCGAGGCTTGTGCAGTAAATCAAATAACATGTTTCTGATGTGGAATGGCGTGATATTAAACCGATTACACACATTACACACAAACCACAATTGATCACGAATGGTGTACAGCCCCTCCTCTGGGACTAAAGTCAATGCCAGTTCTGTAAAGTATTCTAACATTTCAACTTCAATTTAATAATAGTGCATTATGCATTCTCATCTTGCCGTTTCTCTCTCTTTTCTCATGTGGCGATCCACGTTCCTGCGTGTTCCCGGGTTCCTCACGGTCAGGTAAGTGAAAAACGCCGTCTCCCTGACACACTCGCCACAGAACCGCAATCACACGTCACCGATCCGTTTCGACCGTGTTAGAAACACACGGCCAGAGTAAGGAATGCTGAAAGAGACACAGGCAAGGTCATGATGTCACAGCCTGAAAAATGTGCCATTGATAGGGGTTAAGAGAAATGTCCACTTCACACACACTCCGGTTCCTGAGAGGGCCGCAAACAGCGCTCCTTTTTTAGAAACAGGTGCTGCGTCGCATTTCTTCCCTCAGGCCTCCTGCAGCAGATAATGCACGCTATGACATTTGGTCCGGCTTAATACACCTCTTTGTCACAATCGCCTGCGTAATTGTCTTCTATAGAGCGGCATGCTTTTAATTAAAGTGAGTGGTAGGCTCTGACAGAAATGATTTATTTCATGCACTCCGCTATCGGGTCGCGCGCAAGCACGCATAAGCGCAGCCACAAACACGCACGCCTCCGAGTGTCTCGGCGCACGGGGCAAATTAATTACAGCAAATCAAATTAAACAACGCCACCAAATCACACTGTCTATCTGTGTGTGCCGTGGCAGCCCCAACAAGAAGTTTATTAAAACGAAGCAGGAAAAACGTGGAGCGTGGAGAAGAAGCGGCGATGGTTGGATGGAGAGGGCGACTCAATTAGGGAATTAATGCATCGTGTTTGAAGCACGAAAGCGAAAATATCACCCGCTGCTGTTGGCGTGTGAGAGCGAGTCCTTTTGCTGCTCTTGTCAAGTTTGGGTTCAGAGGTTAAAGAGCGTTTAAGCGGGCACGTGGTTTGTTTGAAGCTCTCTAACTGTATTTAGAGCATCTGTGCATCAGTGTCTGTGCATTTAAATCATTTTTATTTCCTTTCTTTAGTTTTAAATGCACTTTTCGTCTTTCTAAAGTAGCATTAGCACAATTGATTAGAGGGCTGTATGAGATTTAGTCCAGCTGAATGCACACCAAATGTTTAATTGTCTTAAGGGACCTAAATTAGCCCAGTTCCTTCCCATAGCTTTGTCTCTGATCGATCTTAGGAAAAAGAAGAGCTCGCTAGATGCATTCGTTCCTTCTGGCTTAAATATACCTATTTCTTGTCATCTGTGTTTGGTGGCTAAACAATCGCGCTCTTAAACAATAGCCTTTCTTTGCTCCAGCAGTGCTGCGTTTGAAAACATCCTGTTATTCGTTTCAATGTTATAAAAGTTAATTAATTGTCCCATCCTGTCTGCTTGGGAGGTACAAAATGCAGGACTCGGAAAAAGTGATTAAAGTGCTGCAGAACAGCATGAAAAACAAACAGCTATCTGTCATTTGAGGTTTAGCTCTTTGTGCGGTGGGGTTTGGTGACGGCGCACGACAGCGATGGAGGAAATGATTCAATTAAAAAAAAGAAGTAATCAAAGTCTTTGTTTGGCAAGTCGGTTTTAAAGTATTAATCTTGGAGTCAAGTCGAGTGAACATCTTAATTTAAGCTTTGCTTGTTGTATAAATAAACCATGCGAATTTAATTCATTTTTATTACCTTGTATTGAATCATAGAATAAGATTTTTGGGGCTTGTTAGACAATATCCATATAGCATTATCAATTTCATCTTCAATCTTAAGTGAAACCTAAATGGCCGTACAGTTCTTATGAACAAAAATGGACTGTTCATTTAAACATCTTTTTTTACATCCATGAATTTGTGACGGTTGTCAAAATTTTACAAAATAAAATATCCAATATACTCATTTAATTCACCAGCTCACAGTGGATTAATGTTATTTAAATTCTGTTCAATGATATATTAAGTTTATGAATCTGTTTTTTTTTGGTGTTAATTTATGATGATGTAAAAGTTTGGTCACATGTATTGAACTTCACACACAATGTGTACACAATTTTTTCCCTATGCAATCTAATTTACCAATACACTTTAGGCACATTTTTCCAATACTTAGCTACAAAATAATTATATATTACAATAACATATATTATTATATTATTCATATAATTTATATATAATTTATATATATATATATATATATATATATATATATATATATATACAGTTATATATATATATATATACAGTTATATATATATATATACAGTTATATATATATATACAGTTTATATATACATTAATACAGTTTATTCAATATAGTTTAAAAAAATGGTAATAAAATATGACAAGATCTCAAAGTTAAACTGTGTCAGAAAACATTAATCTTAATTATGTCAGATAACACTTAAGCAAAACATGGTCAGGTCAATAATTTTTGGTCCCAAATTTGTATCAATTTTACTGGTAGTCCACTGTATGAAAAATTTTTGGGTATAATATGTCACAGTTCACGTTATTTTGCTGCTACTATAGTATAATTATATCTAGTGTCTGAATCATTTGACTGTATGCTATATATATATATATATATATATATATATATATATATATATATATATATATATATATATATATATATATATATATATATATATATATATATATATATATATATATATATATATATATATAAAAATATTTACATATCTTACAGTACTTTCTGTAAAATAAATAACAAATCACATTTTTTTTATTTATTTGTACATGTGTAAGTTCTTAAAATAGTTTTCAACATGGCTAGTTTTATTCTTTCATCATACAGTATATTCACCCTCATTTAGTTTCAAACCTGTCTACGGATGATTTTAATTCACTATGGTTTGTCAATTAATTACATTGTGATTGACACAATTATGGAGGAATAAATACTGTATGGAAATATGTAACAAATAACATGCTAAACTGTTCCCCATTCAAATTGAACATTTCTAAGTTTAAATGTGTTTCTCAAATAGAGGAGAGATGAGTTATTTTTTAATTTTTTTTTTTTTCACTCCCTCATGGTGAATTTCTCTATTGTTTCTTGTTGCTGTACTGTGTGCACAAAATGAAGGATTCTCTCTTTTGGGCCACTCCTGTGATTTTTAATTAAATAAGGGTCATGTGTATAGTCCACCTCCCACGTTTAAAGGAATTTAATCTGGAGTCAAGACACAAGTGTGTGTATGTATGTGTGTGTGTGCGTCCCTCAGTCTCAGCCATGTCACTCATAGCCGTGACCCACCGTACCCCAGGGCTGTGCGGGTCGGTGTGGATGGAGCCGTGTGTGTGTGTGTGTGTGTGAGATTGAAAGTGAGACAGACTTGCACCTGCACCCTTAATAAATGTAGTCAAGCAGCCTGGACATCTCTCTTATTCCCCCTGTGTGTGTGTCTGTGTGTGTCGTGCACACAAACACACGTTGGCTGATCTTTTAATGGTCTCCCGCTGTAACAGCCATTATATTAGAATGGACACGTTACTAGTTGAAAAGACGTTCACTTTCGGGTGAATTTATCATATATTCACCCTCATTTAATTTTAACCTGTCTGGATGTTTCTCTTCCGTAAAACAAAAAAGGAGAAATTATACAGAATGTTCATGCTGCTCTTTTCTATACAATGGAAGTGAATGGGGACTGAGGCTGTCAAGCTGCAAAAATGACAAAATAGCACAATGAAATACCAGGTAAATAGTCTATATAAACTGTACGCTATAAATTTATATGATAGCTTTTCTGACCAGACCAAAATTTAAAGAGTTATTTCACCCAAAAATGAAAATTATCCCATAATTTACTCACCCTCAAGCCATCCTAGGTGTATATGACTATCTTCTTTCAGACAAACACAATCAAAGGTATAGTAAAAAAAAATATTCTGCCTCTTCCAAGCTTTATAATGGTAATGAATAGTAGCCAATATTTTGAAGCCCCAAAAAAGCACATCCATCCATCATAAAAGTAAAACTATGTTACTTTTACATCTTATAGTCTATAAAGTTATACATATGGATATTTTTCTTACTAAAACCCATCGCTTTGCTTCAGAAGGCCTTTATTAACCCCTTGGAGTCTTATGGATTACTTTTATGATTGATGGATGCTTTTTTGGGCTTCAAAATATCTGTTACTATTCACTCCCATTATAAAGCTTGGAAGAGCCAGAATATTTTTTTAATATAACTCCAATTGTGTTTGACAGAAAAAAGAAAGTCATATACACCTAGGGTGGCTTGAGGGTGAGTAAATTAAGGGATAATTCTCATTTTTGGGTGAATTAACCCTTTAAGATGATTTAAAATTATTATGAAACTAACTTCCTACAGTTCAACACTTAAATGCTGAGATGTGTGCTATTTTTAGAAATCTTGTAGCATTGTGCAGGTGCCATTAAATTGCAGCTTTTAAAGATTTATGTTCATAACGTCGGTGTAAAGATTTAATTAAAAGCAAAGACTACAAGATGCATGTAATTCAAACAAGGCAATTATTTCAGTTTTATGCTGACGCCATTACCATAGAGACCCGCGTCATGTCAGACCCCCCCGAACACAACTACACTCCATTTAGCCTGTAGTTTATGCTGATCAATGGTTGGCAATTACAGCTCAAACCTTTTGAAAACCTTTCGAGTGAGAGAGACACAGAGAGAGAGAGACAGAGAGAGTATTATTGAAAACTCCTGAACAAATACTGTGTAATTGGCTCGGGCCAACAGGGTAATTGGCTTGTTCAAAGTGGGGAAAAAAAGGAAAGCGGAACGCATAGAGGAGAAAGTCAGGGGAAATGTTAATATTGCACTATTGCTTAAAAATTATGATGACTTCAGCAGCAAGCAGAGGTAAGGTGAGAGTGGATGGAGTGTCGACTTCAGACAGCAGCAGGTAAATAAGCATATCATTAACAAAGGATTGTTAGCGTGTATTTTTTCTCAGGGGCTAATGTATTCAAAGAGGTGAGCGGAGTGGAGGAAGAAAGGCAGTTTTGCGCTGAAGTGTCACTATTGGAATGGAGGAATAAAGGACTAAGTAATATCGCGCTGAATAAGGGCTTCTGCTCTCTCCGGAGGTCAGGGCCTCCCTGGTGGCTGGGTACGAGTGGGGGGGGGGAGGGTGATAGCGGGCCGTGCCACAAAATAATTAGTTAACACTGGATAAATAAAGAGAGGCTTATACACAAACACTCACAAACTTTGTACTTGCACAAAAACTTACACTGCCAGTGACAGTCGCACAACTTTGTAGACACAGTGTAGCAATGTTCAAATATATCTGTACGCACATTTTATTAGCTACATTGTCATTGTCATTTTTTCATACTACATTTTCTTGATCGGTATTGTTTTCTTTTGTTGTTTTCCAATTAAATATCTAAATATCAAAACAAGATAAGGTTACAATTTATTTTAAAGTGACGTAGTTACATTGTAATTACTCAAATAATTTCTTATTAATATTAATAAACTACATGTACTTACTATAGGGTTAGTTACTTGTAATTATGCATAATTTACTGTTATTACTATTGTAAATACATGTAGTAACTTGTAACTACGTCACCTTAAAATAAAGTGTTACCCAAGATAAATATATTTAAGAGCAGAATTTCATAAGATGAAATTTTCAGTGAATATATCTATCTTGATTTTTTTTTTTTTTTTTTTTACATAACTCTTGGCAACTAGTTTCCCCTGTTTTAAGCATAATCAAAATTTTGTGAGATTTATCTTAAGTACATCTATCTCCTTTTCATCATGTTCAGATATTTTATTGGAAAACAAGAAAAATGCTGATTAATTATTTATATATAAAATTGAATTAATTATATTTTATTTTTATCATATATTCACCCTCATTTAGTTTTAACCTGTCTGGATGTTTCTCTTCCGAAAAACAAAAAAGGAGAAATTTTACAGAATGTTCATGCTGCTCTTTTCTATACAATGGAAGTGAATGGGGACTGAGGCTGTCAAGCTGCAAAAATGACAAAATAGCACAGTGAAATAACAGTAAATAGTATATTTTATACATATATATATATATATATATATATATATATATATATATATATATATATATATATATATATATATATATATATATAAAATCAATTTAAAATATATCAAAATATACATTTTATATATATATATATATATATATATATAATCAATTTAAAATATATCAAAATATACATATATATATATATATATATATATATATATATATATATATATATATATATATATATATATATATATATATTGTAATATATATATATATATATATATATATATATATATATAATCAATTTAAAATATATCAAAATATACATATATAATATATATATATATATATATGAGAACATACTGTAGACTTCTTAAAACCATTTTTTGCAGTATAACTAAGATTTTTTTTTTTTTTTTAATTTATGGATAATTTTTGTCTTTGAGGATGGTTTTGTCAGAATGGGCTGTTTTGGGGTCAGTTTAGTCTCTAAAGCATAGGTAAGCAAATGCGCACACTCCAAACCACAAATTTCCTTACACTCCTGGTCTCTCGTCAGACCCGCACACACATGCACACCTCTCATTCATGCATTCGAAGCCAGCTGCACGTATTAAAGAGAAAGAGAGAAAGGGAGAAAAAAAGGAGACAGGGGAGGCTGTATTAGTTTTGACCTCCTCTGGGTGAGCTGAGAAAAAGAGAGATTTGATTAAATGGATGCCCAGGGGTCATGACCCTGTCTAAACACACTGCAGCCCTCAGCATTAATCAAATAATCCTCCAGAAATGTTGACCAGCGCGACACTCCCCACCTTCCCCATGCATATACACAACCTGGGGATTTAAGAGTCTCAGTGTGTGTGTGCAAGTGTAAACAGCAGCCTTGGTCTAAAAAAATACCACTGATTTATGCC
The DNA here is from genome assembly GCA_036281575.1 of Ancherythroculter nigrocauda. Lineage (NCBI taxonomy): Eukaryota > Metazoa > Chordata > Actinopteri > Cypriniformes > Xenocyprididae > Ancherythroculter > Ancherythroculter nigrocauda. Next base: position 7,659,268 of record VTFQ01000017.1, on the reverse strand, counting down.
ACCTATTTTTCACACAGTCACACCTATCCTAAAGGAGAAGGACTCTATATTATATAAGGGGAAAATGAGGGAACTTAAGCATAAAATGTAATGTGTTTGTAGTTATCATCTCTGTAGACACATAAACGTCAACTCGTATCTTATCTCATGAGGGGAAAAAGAGAGAGAAAGAGGCGCACTGGTTACAGGGATGTAGCCAGAAATTCAAGATTAGGGAGCACCAATCATAAAAACAATTGAAAAATCAAGTTGTCATAAACAGACAAACAACGTAACGTGTCCAAACATAGCCATGCATGCCACCGGCAAAACCTAAAACTGGTCAACCAGGGTAGTCTTGGTTATGATATACTAGCATCCTATCCTGGCGGCCAGCATCCAAAACCAAACACATGCAGGTTTTTAGCTGGTTTTGTAAGCAGCAACAACTCAAGATAAAAGAGACAATGTTAGACTACATATTCTGAAAGGGAGATGGACATAGGTCATCGTGTGCTAGTCACACAATAGGAATTAGCCAGGCCAAAAATGCGTCCTGATTCTTTTCGCCACTGAGTGGCTTCTGACAATGGATGCTGTCTGCCTGCCGCAGGCCAACAGAAATTAGAGCAAAGACCAGCACTGTCAAGTGTCAGAGCGAGAGAGCCGGACCTTTTGTGATGTTTCCAGTGAGATTAGGGAAAGTGCGCTTCATTGAGACCTCGGATTTATCAGTAATTATCACGCCGCTGCTTCCACACAAACCTAAGCCTTCTGGGGGCGAATGGGGGTGGCGACTCGCTCCCCGTTGCATTTTATTTTCATTAATCATAGACATGTGAAGTCTTAACTAAGCCCCCCCGATGCTGGCGGACTATTGGCATTCTCACTGACTGGACCCAAGTATGCGACACAAAAAACGGCGGGGCGGTATGCATGAGAATATTGTCCGTCCGAATAGCTGCCCCATTGGTGTGCATTCATTCTCCTTTTATTTGGACGCAGGATCCGAGGGAGGCGGGGGGGGGGTTGTAGTTAGAAGGGCTAATGTGGGTGAATTACGAGGGAAAACCTCTGCAGCTGAAGGCCTGAGAGAGAATGGAAGTCAAGGGGAGAATAATGGCTGGTGTGACAGTCACGCCTCGGGCAATTCGTCTGTCCTCTGTGCATGCCGCTCACTAAACAGTTAAAGATTCACGAGAGGAAGATGTGCGCGTGTGCGCGTAACAGCTCCCTGGGTAATAGGACTACGGCGCAATCGCTGGAACAACAAGGTTATTCTTCAGGACGTTATTATGACATCTGTGTGCTAGTTAAACAGCTTGCGAATATGCTGATAAAACTGGGAGCTAATTTACAGTGCCATAAAGCCAACTTCACCTTCAGTTATTATCTGAAAATATTTATTACGGACTGTTAAAAAGTCTGAAATTAAATGCTTTATGGCCATTTATTCACAAACGTAAAGCAAGCAGTGGCCCCTACGGTTATTACGAGTCTGCTGTTTGTTAAAAACAAACTGGAATAATATAGATAAGAGCATGGTGCGAGGGAAGGGAAATTTCTGCGCTCTTGGGTAAACACGGCTGCAGAATCAATTCACTAATCTGTCCATTCTCTCTGATTGAGGCCCGGTGCAGGAAACGCAACGTGTTCACCCTTTTCCTGTCTAACCTTTTCTCCTTTCCAGCACTCCGTTTTAAAATTTATATATAGAGCGAAGGCGGTTGTGAAAGTCTGAGGTCATTTATGTTTTCCTCAGCACTTGTGATCCCTTGGCAGAGGCTTGAGTACCAACTAAGAACCTCCAGCTATGTGACTTTAATACGAGAAGCAAAGGTAGGCCAACCTGTAGACGCAGTACTTGCCTCGAGGGCTTCCTACGTAAATCATCCCTTTCCACTCTTGTGTCATCTTCTTAAAAACCGTAAGTGTTGGATGACTACTCCACATTATCGTCAAACTCTACAAACTCTTCTCTTCACCGAAGATACGGCTTAAAACACTAATTAAAAACGAAAGTGGTGCAAATTGAAAGCGATACGAGAGATACCCCTTTGATATTTGCAGATATCGGTTAGTTCTGCTTGCATAAGCTCGCAAAAAACAGTGCGGCGACTTCTATCTCTGCCTGACAGAGTTTCCTACGAAAGAACATAGTTTCCCCGAACGTGTACGAGAGGGAGAGCGAGACTTCTGTGAAAGACAAGAGAGATTATGCTAATCAGAGTGCTTTTTGATTCTACGTCCCCGGAGGTTACTCCCGCAATGGTTATTTACTTATCGCGCCATCCAGATAACTGGGCAAGATAATGGCCCCCACTACATATCACTGGCTTCATTTCACCACTAATCCTCTTCCCCTCCAGAGTCGATTCCTCTTTTGCCCAAGTAATGAGCTGTAAAATTTAATAATTCACTTTTTCCTCCTTGTATGGAGTCAATCCCGAGTAAAGGTTTGATCGGAGAAGTTAGTTGGGTACAAGTCTTAAACATGCACCAATGCCGATTGATAGGAAATGCCAATTGTTTTAGGTTACAAACTGGATAGGCTTTTCCCCCGTTCTTTTCCCCTTACCTGGTGACTTTTTTTTCCTAACCCAGCACTGGAACATTCTCAAGTAAGGTTTGATCACTGATACTCCTTTTCCACCAGCATGCCGGTTCTGAGTTGGTTCGGCTGGCGAGCCTTCTGAGAACCGGTTTGCCTTTCCACGGGCTGGAAAGCCACCACAGAGCCAGGTCTTACGTCACTGTATACATCTCATCTCTCCCAGCAATGCTAGTGTGGCAGTGCTAAACACATGATCAACAACGGCGGATGTTGCATTACTATTGATGCTCGTGACTTTGCGAACCAAACACGGCGAATGCAGAGTGTTCGTGCAGATTGGTAATTCAACTCATAAGTAATTCAACTCATTACTAATTAGGCTACTTTTTAAAATCCCTATAAACCAGGGGTGTCAAACTCATTTTAGGTTGAGGGCCAGATTGGAAAAAATTAACCATGTGCGGGCTGAATTAAAAAAACAAACAAACAAAAAACCTTAGTGCGCTAATAGTTGCATTAATATTAACCATATAAAAAAACAAATTAATTTTCAAAAAAAACTAGTACACTGCTTATTAAAATTGTATTTGTTTTTACAGCGAAAAAATATTAGATTTTTAAAATGATGCTTTATTTAATATTTTTTTTATTAGTGATGCACCTATTTTAATTTTTCATGGCCAATTCCAATTTTTTTAGAAGCAAACTGGCCAATTCTGATACTGATTGCAGATTTTTTTTTAACTGCACATGAGCATGAGCAGTTGTTTTTAATTTAAATTATTGTATAATTTCAAGATTAACAGCAAAAACAGCACGGTCTGACTTTAGCTTTGTGAAATTATGCTACATAAGACTCTTGCACAAAACAAAATCAGCCGACGGACTGAATGAAAATGCAAATTCACTCCCTGACAGTAGGTGGCGCTTAGGGAACAGCATTGATATAGCGTTTCCATGGTTACCGTTATACACAAAGCAGCGCTGCGTTGATAAATAGGCTACTACTTTATAAGGAGATAAGAGGAAAAACCATCAAAACTTTTCTGAATACAGTTCCCTTCAGAGATACATTCATATCAACCCCAATTTAATATTTATATTATTCTTCCTATTTTTCGTGAAAAGTGAGCCTGTGCATGGTGCAGTATTTTCTCCGCTGGTGCGTCTGTTCTCCTCTTTGTGTCCGTATTCAGCACGTGCCTGTGTTAATGTCCTGTTTACAAACTTTGTAAATATTTCCACACAAATGAAATTTTGGGAAATTATTACAAAGCACTTTGTTTGCAACCCGGAATAAAGATTTGACCAAAATAAAACTAAAAAACGTTTGGATTTATGACAAGTGGACTAGTGCATCTCTTTTTTTTTTTTTTTTTTAATTATAGTTCAAATCATTCCGCGGGCCAGACTGGACACCTTTGTGGGCCGTATGTTTGACACCCCTGCTATAAACCTTGACCGGATAGACAATAGAAAGGAAACTCTTTTAATAATTTAAATACGAGTCAAACATGGAAAAGTTTAGCCTTTTATAGCTTTTTAAAACATTTTAGCTTTATTAAAACATACTATAATACTTAAAATATTTTACTAACAAATAGGGATGTCACAATACCAAAAATCTAGTAGTCGGTACCAATACCACCAAAAACATTTAAAGATACAAATAAAACAATGCTATATATTTTTTTAGGTAGGTCTAATAGTAGTAAGTAAAAATACCACAGAAATTGAATAATCAAATATAAAATAACTCTGACACTCACGAGAGGCAGCTATGTGTGGCCTTTGGTTGAAAGCGCACTGACAGAAGACCGTCTCTCAGAGAGTGTGAGTAGTTTTTTCTCCCTAGGACATAGCTTATATTTTACTGTAATGTTCTTGCCTACCTGTATCAAAAAAGTGAAGTAATTGGATTATTTCCATTCTGCCACTCGCTTCAGACAGTGACTACGCAGCCAACTGGTGTGAAGTTGTGAACTCACGCGCAACTTACTACAGCTAACGATTTTAAAGAGGCAGCGTTCACTTTTACCTTTAGACGACAAATTTAGATTTTAAATTCAATATTGATTTATACAGAACTGTTGAACTAATTTACAGTATGTAACGCAAGTACATTATAAGTAACTGTAATTAAATTACCTAAAAATGAACAGTAATCCTTTAGGTAATTTAATTACAGTTACTTTTTCAGTGGATAAGTAATTTAATTACAGTAACGCGTTACACCCAACACTGATCTCGTCCATCGTTTTTAGCTGCTATTTCAAAAATGGTGGTTGAGTTTCTGTTCGTCTTGTTGGTCACGGTAACCCTGCCCCCAACCCCTGATGCAAGCGGCTCTTACTTCTAGACCAGCAACACTCTAAAAATTAAAACACTGGTTCAACAACAACAACAAAAAAAAAGTTAACATTTTCCACTAGAATTTTTAACTTAAGCCAATTGGGAGAATTACATAAATTCAAAGCAATATTTTGAGTTGATTCAACATAATGATTTAAGTAAGGTGAAGACGTTTTTTTTTTTCCCACAATAAAACGCATTTCTAAGTAACATGAACTTAATAATTGTCAACATGAATGCAACTATTTAAGTTAAGGTGAAGACGCTTTTTTGCCACAATAAAACGCATTTCTAAGTAACATGAACTTAAAAATTGTGAACATGAATGCAACTATTTAAGTTGATCCAACATAATGTTTTAAGTAAGGTGAAGACGTTTTTTTTTTTTGCCACAATAAAACGCATTTCTAAGTAACATGAACTTAATAATTGTCAACATGAATGCAACTATTTAAGTTGATCCAACATTATGTTTTAAGTAAGGTGAAGACGCTTTTTTGCCACAATAAAACGCATTTCTAAGTAACATGAACTTAAAAATTGTGAACATGAATGCAACTATTTAAGTTGATCCAACATAATGTTTTAAGTAAGGTGAAGACATTTTTTTTTTTTGCCACAATAAAACGCATTTCTAAGGAACATGAACTTAATAATTGTCAACATGAATGCAACTATTTCAGTTGATCCAACATAATGTTTTAAGTAAGGTGAAGACGCTTTTTGGACACAATAAAACGCATTTCTAAGTAACATGAACTTACCATGCACCGCTTGTCACCATGATCTCCAAAAACCCACATTAACAGAAACTCTTCTAAATTAACATAACAAAATACTAATTACTGCTAAATCTCCCTTACCATTAATCTTGTGCAAAAAACATTATATAACACTTAATTTTAGCATTTACTCTCCCTTTCAAGTGCCATGGGCAAAGCATGATGGGAAATATAAATCCCTGCCCAGTTTCACTTAACTTAAGTTCGTCTAAATTAAAAGAAGTGTTCATACAACAACAATGAAACCCGTTTACACGTCATCAGATTGTATTTTACATTAACAGAACTTAAAATTAAATACATTTTTGATTAACTGAAAATGTTAAACTATGACAAGTCATGATAGTATATCGAATCAATAGGCATAATTTGTGTGTCATCCAAGCTCAATAAAATAACAGTTACAAGTAAAAAGTCTAACAGCATTTCAGAACTTGATTTTTTTATTTCACAACAATATATATATATTTAAGTAATGACTAAAGGACCCCTGAATTAGTTTTTAGAGTGAATGTTTTGGTGCTACTTACGAACCACTTTTCCTGGTTCAGAATTGGTGCTTTGGGTGTCGAAAGACAAAAGAACTGATTTGAAACTAGGCTATGGCTCTGAACCAACACTCAAACTGCCTTGGTGGAAAAGGGGTATGACTTGCACCAATGATGCTTTAAGGGAAATACTAGATGTTGTAAACTGGACATTGATGGTCTTAGATAGTCAAGGCTTGTGGATGTAAGCCTTTATTGACTCGCACTGTACAAGGATTCTTACTTTGTGAGTTTGATTTGTACAGCCTTTTTTGTTTGATCCTGTTGCCTGGGACCAAGCAGAGCTGTTATGGTCTAATCTGACAGTGGGATATCTGGCTTGTGATATATAGTTGATGTTCCTTCTGAGCGTACGGGTTCTTGTTTGTTTGCTGGTGTGATTCAGATCCTCTTTCCAGGCCCATAAACTGATTCTCGCAGAGTTGTTCGAGGCAGGGAGGAGTCAAAGCGAGGGATAAGAGGTTATGTTAAAAGAACTGATGTTTTGTCCTACCTCTCCTCTTTTTTCCTCCGCTAACTTTCCCCCACCCTCACCCCAGCTGTTTAGGCTAAATGGATACCTGTAATTCATCTTTGCACTCTGTGTCAAGAGCGTTTATGTGGATTCTGAGTGTTTCTCCTTTCTCTCTCGCTCTACCCCCCTATTCTCGGCTCTCATTCCAGCTTCTGATCCCAGACAATGAAAACAATAGATGGGAGCCTCTCTTTCGCTCGTCTCTTTTCCCACACCCCACCATTCCCATTTCATGCTCTGCCTGTCGGGACTCTTTTGTGGACGGCATTAATTCCGGCCACGCTGGATAAACTTTCAGCAAAAACAATACTGTCTTGTATTTGTTTATTTATTCGTTTAGTCATCCTCCGCTCTACGACCATCTGCCTAGTGTATTAACATACACACAAAAAAGATTCTTTCTAACTTTCATTCCCATTAGTATTTACATGTAATGCTCTCAGTTTGGGAACAAGGCGTTTAGTTTTGGTGTATCGACTCACAGGGTCATTTTTGAGGGGTTGCGTAGGAAGGAGTGACATCAGTAGCTTTTGTGGTGCTCACCATAGCCATAGAGCCGTAAATTCCACCCAGAGGTCCACCCTTGTGTTCGGATTGCCCAGAGCTGAGGGAAATGGCCTGGAAAAAAAGTCTGTTATCCCAGCAGTGGCAGTATAGTTACAAAAGGATGTTTATATGGCTGGCCCTGTTGATATTAGATTAAAATAATGGAATTTGACCATCTTATGGAGCCATTTCTGGACTGCATTAGGAACAGACTAGATTACTGCACAGAATGCATTCTTTTTTGTTGAATGTTAAAATGTGCTAAATGCACAACTTGTAGGTGGTTTATAATTTTTTTCCCCCGATAAAATACTTTCTCCTATCCGATATTAATGTGCAGAGACAAAAGTAATTTGGGATTGACCTGAAAAGAGTAAAAACAGTTTAGGAAACCTGTTTAACAATTATTATCATTAAATCAAGTCTCCTTTATTTATACCATTTTTTTTTTTCATCTTTTTTTTTTCAATACGGATTGCTTCAAAGCAGCTTTACAGTGATAACAGGATCCAATGAAGCAAACAGAGTTCATTTTGGCAGTACAGCAGCTCTAAATGAAAACAGTGTCATTGTTCAGCTGAAGTCAGTTGTTGATTCAGTTCTGTTGATTCAGTTCTTTTGAAAAGATTGTCAATTAAAGTTAGTTCAGTTCTCATCCAATATTGTCAGTGCAGTCAATAATATTGTTGAATGTTGATTATTATTATTATTTACTTTTTATTAAGGTCCTTTTTTTCGACACTAGTGAAAAGAGGAATTATATACTTTACAAACAAGAAAATTGAGAACATGTTGCTAGAATATTCATTGAAGCTGAAGTAGCGCTAAATACATGAAAATGTATTTTAAATAATAAAATACCTCATTTGAAATGTAGCAAAACAAAATACCAAATACTGCGTGGGAAAAAAATATTTACAGTATTTTGTATCTGGACCTATTCTGAATGCAAAGAACTTTTTGGTTTATACAACTGTTTAGGAACTTCTGTTTTCATTTCACATACCTTTACCACCAACCCAAAAAGACTGGGTTTAAGTGTGCCTGTGTGCCATTTCTATACTTATTTCTGAACGGGTTACACTGTAGCCTATTACTTGTGGTGAACACTACTGAATAAATCACATGTAAAATGTTCTACTTGTTGTTTTAACCTTAATAAACAAGTAGAATTGATCACAACAACCTCACCTTATCTTATTCCTTATTAATACAGAAAATTAGCTTATCCAATGTTAGATGGAGTCATACAGCTGCGGCTCACATGCATGAAAGGTGGGGTTGGGGGGGCCTGAACTACAGTAGTTGATACAGGAAAGCAGCAGCCTAATAAAGAGGTTGACTTGTACAGAGTATTTTATGGATTTTAAAAATAGAAAACTACTAAACTTCAATGTATTTAAGTTCATTTAAAGCCTTTGGAAAAAAAATACAAATATTTAAAATATTTTGTATTTCAAATACAATATACATGCATTTTCAATCAGTTGATCGATCGATTCAAGTCATCACTCCCAAATTCCCCAAAATATGTGACTTTTTTTTTTCCTGGTGTTTATCATTGTTTTTCTTTTAGTTATATATAAATAAGTGTTTTTAGATGTGTTGTCTGTATTTAGCATGTATCTAATACAGTAGTAAATCATTTACTGTTTATTAAAGGGGTGGTTGATTATGATTTCACTTTTTTAACTTTAGTTAGTGTGTAATGATGAGCATAAACAACAAGCAAAGTGACAATGCTCAAAGTTCAATGCAAAGGGAGATATTTTCTTTTAAAGAATTCGCTGTTTAAGGACTACGTCATTTTACGCCGGACTGCTTCAATTCCATGCTGGATTTGAACAAAAGATTAACATGACGGCACATGCTAGTCGATGAGATGAATCAACTCCACAGCAATTATATAAATTTATCCACTAACCGTTCAGAAACGTCCAGTTGTATTCTGAAAGTTGTAACTTCTTCCTGAGTCTCTCCATCAGTGTCCGACTCAATGTAAGGCTGAACACCGTTACTGACAATCCTCATTTTGGCTGCGTGAGATTCTCCAGCTTTGTTGTTGTTGAGCAACCGAAGCGTAAGCTGTTAAAGCTCCGCCCTTTTCTGGAAAGGGGGCCGGGAGCAGCAGCTCACTTGCATTTAAAGGGACACACACAAAAATGTGTTTTTGCTCACACCCAAAAAGGGTAAATTTGACAAGTTATAATAAATGATCTGGGGGGTATTTTGAGCTGAAACTTCAGACACATTCTGGGGACACCAGAGACTTATTTTACACCTTGTAAAAGGGGCATTATTGGCCCCCTTTGAATTTTGAAATTCATTGTAGTTGATCTTTTATTTGTAGCCAACTACTTTTCCTAAAGGATAATTTTGCTGTTTAACTTTACGAGTAGCTTGTGGCATAGCAAACGATTTCAAAGTAACTTTCCAGACACTGATAAAGCAAATACCCCACAGTTTGGTCCTAACCTTTTAAGAACATTGCAAGGCATTCTGGGTTTCCAGTCAGCGCCTTATTCAGCATCCCTTTGCGCTGCTAAAACGCAGCTGATGGCCGCCTCAATAATTCACGACTCTTTCTCTGTTTGGTCATCATTTTCATAGGTGCCTGTCTTCTGGGCTGTTTTCAACTGCTCCATCATGTTAGTATGAATAATACATGTAGTATTATTTTACATAGGTGTTAAGTTACAGAGGGGCCGTGCTGATGTCCTTGGGCTATAATAGGGTGGGACACATACAAAACAGTGACGTGCCCCAGAGGACAGGGCAATTGTCATTGATATGAGGCACACAGGTGGATGCTTTCAAGTTACTTGGAGCATTGGAAAATGCCTATGAGGAAACAGTCTCGCTTTTAATTTGAAAAAACAAATCAGGTGCATAATGACTATATATGCTCTGTTGTTTTCACTGACATGCCAATATTGTTATTGTTAATTGTTAAACTGATCATTCTTAGTTCATGTTACTGTAGCTCAGGTCCATTAAATAATATTAATATGACTTTTGATTTTAATAATGTTAGTAAATGTTGAAATTAACAGATTATTAAGTGCTTTAGAGTTGCTTCATGTTAACTAACTAATAATTAACTAATAATAACTAATGGAATCTTAATGTAATTAATTGCATGTATCAATATTACTGAAAAGCCCCCAAATGTTGATAATTTAAAGAAATTATTATAATTTCATTATTTTTTCATTTTTTATTTTTGAATATAATTAATCTCTTTAAACATTTTTAATATAAAAAAGATAGAAAATAACAAGAGAGATGCAGTCTCGGGCATTGATGCAGCAGGTGTACAGTTGATCTATATCAACATCCCCTGTCTGCTTGTCCATCTGTCTTTCTGTCTGTCCTGTCCTGTCCTGTTCTGTCTGGTCTCTTTCTTCTCCGTACCGCTGTGTCCCGCTGACCCCTCCGTGGCCCTTTTCATTACTGGCATTCCAACAATGTATTTGTGTAAAAAGGAATCAATTAAATTCAAATCTCTCTGAAAGCAGGCTTTGCTAGAAAAACATGGGCCGGTCAATGTTTAGATTGTGCAGCCACTGCATCTTTTTTTCGCTTTCTTTTCTTCAGCTTTGCTCCTACATGTTCAGGTTGTTCTTTTCTTACCACTTTTTTTTTTTTTTTTTTTTTTTTAATAAATGCAATACAAAAAAGCCCACTGCCTTAATTGCTTTAAACAAAAGCGCAACACAGTCGGACAACAATCATCTCTATTTTCTTTTCATATCACATCGTTGTTTTTCTTTTCCTCCTTGGCCTCGTGTTCAGGGATGACCTCGGGTCGTACTCGCTGAGTAATCCGTGCATGTTTGCGGACCGAAATCATTTTGTAATAAGGAAAAAATCCCAGTAAACAGAGATGTAAAAGTTTGGCCAAGAAAGGGAGTAAAGAAATCTCAAGGCTTTTGATTTTGTGGAGTTTTCTTGCTAGCGGGATGAGGGTTCGCAGAGGGATGGGAGGCATGGAGGAAAAGGAGGGGTGTTGTTTTCCTAATCCATTTGTCCCATTCCTTTGGAAGTGTTTGCAGTGAAAACTGTCTGTGTTTTTGACATGCTGAGTTTCAAAGTGAATTGAGCCACATGCTTATTGTAAGGTCATCAGCAGAGCACAAGATCAGAAGAACAAGTTCAGTTAGTTACCCACAATTTTAAAGATGAAGTATGTGATTTTTGTTCTTAAAGGGGTCATGAAATGAGAAATCAACTTTTTTTTTTGATCTTTTGATATATAAGTGGTCATCGTACTATAAAATATGTCCTGTAAGTATCAGATATGAAAACTTCCTTGTTAGTCCAATAAAAGCTTTTATTGACACCAGACCCAGCAAACAACCGATCCTAGAATGTATCTATAGATAGGTGAAACGCCACCTCCACAGAAGAAATCAACGACTGCTACGTCATTGCACTGTTAGCCCCGCCCACAGGCGTGTTAGTGAGATGACGAAGAGAGAAGAGCGATACAGGTCTAAAAATAACATTACCTTTCAAAGGATCCTAATGCTAGGAATATGGTTATTTATTTTCAACACTGTGAATGTCTCAGTTGAGCTTTATTTATTTGTATTCGGTACATTTCACTGTGGATTATTTGGTAAATCAGTCGCATTTCGGTGCAGGCTTTGCAAACAGACTTTTATGATATGGACTCGACAGTAATGCAACAACATGTAAGTAACTAATGCCTGATCTGATATGTAATGATTCATGTACAGTCAGATGTTCTTTGTCTGTGTGTTAGTAAATCAAACCAGTGACTAAACGGTCAGCTTCACGTCGTTTCTCTTAGTAGGATGAAAATAATCTGTTATTTAAACAGTGATTAAATTATATATAGAAAGCAATCAAAGAACGCTCCCTTTACAATCACTGGAGCTGTCAATCAAACAGCGTGAGTATCAGAGTTCTGGACTTATTCGACGAATCTCTTAGATATATCATGTTTGTACTGTTAGTTATGATGAAATCATTCGTAGTGTGCAGAAATTTAATTGCAATGATGAGATCGCTGCTTTCATGCAGTCAACAACTGTCTGTGATCGGCTACAGTGTTCATCACTGCAACCTTTCATGCCACGATCTAAATATAATGCCATAGATCTAAATGTAATGCTATAATCAACACTTTTCACGATTAGTTAACCTTGAGAGCTGTAATTAGTAAAAACGTGCTAAAAATTTTTGAGAGAAATGCTCAACTATTTCATATGCAAAGATTTTAGCCAATCACAGCAGTGGGCGTTTACACTGAAGTCTCACAGCAGTTCAAATAAGAGGGCTAAAAATGCCTTTTATTTCAAAATTATGCCCATTTTTGATGTAAAAAGCATACTAACATTATAAATGCACCCCAGGAAACATTATAAATCAATAAAACAACACAGGTCATGACCCCTTTAAAATTTGTTAAATAGTTTTAAATGTAGAAACATATGAGGCAGAAACATCTGTTTGTCCAAACAATGGAAGTCAGAGTGAGTTTGAAAAGAGTCATTAATTTTACAATTCGTTTGGTGATGCTAGTGGCGCAGAAATGACACGCTTCAAATTTAATTCCAAAGTAGATATTGTCGTTAGGAAATTTGGCGTTACGCTAGTCCTTTTTGACAAAATAATACCTGAAAGAGTGCCAGTGCAGAACATGTCAAATTACCAGGTCGTTGACTTGAAAAGACACCTCAGAAACGTCTCTCATATGCTCGCCGGCTGTCACTGTAATTTAGAACAAAGGTGTATGAATGTTAATTGATTTTCTATTTATGGCAGATGTCAAGTACTATTTATAATGCAATTTCACAAGCTAAAAACTTGCGAAAGAAGCCACGTCGAGAGCCTCGTTCTCTCCTGCAGGACCGAAGCTGTGGATTTCATTAACAGCCTCGCACCGCTACGGTTTGATTCTTCACGGGCTCAAGGAAGTTAACGGAGTCAACGAGATATCGTATTGAATGGACTTCATTTCCCAGATATCCCCAGCCCAAACATGGGAGAGCGCTGTCCTCCACCCCTCTCCCCGTGTGTCCTTTCAACCACCCCTCTTAACATTTTTCCTTCTATCTATCTCTCTTTCCCTCCCTCTATCTCTCCTGTGGCTTGTGCAGATAATGAGACAATGGCGCTCCAGTGTTCTTGTAAGCCCCTGTAAACATGGAGCTGCGAGGAGTTCAAAGGATTTGTTAAATTATTGACATTTAATTGGAGGTGCTTTTGTGCCGGTCCGCAGCTCAAATGCTATTCGCCAGCCCGGGTGTCGCCATGGCAGCTAATGAGCACAACAGCCATTCAGGCAGGCAGGGGCCGAGGTAGGGGCCTCCAGAGTCTCAAATACTTTCATTGTGTCACACAAGTGCTCCTGGACACGGATGAAACGGGGGAGGCATTTTCCCTTTTTTTTCTGGAGAAGAAAGAAGAATGGAAGTGGTATTAGCGATATGTAGTGAATCGAAGAGGGTAAAAGAGAAATGCGATCGAATCGGACGATACCCAGAGGCACGTTTTATTGCTCTTTCGTAGCTCATGAGTCTTGTTTTTGGTTATGCTTCATCAGCTGGCTCAGATGATTCTACTTGAATGCCTTGAGAGAAATAAAATGGATCCAATTAGACCAATCTACCTTTTTATGTAACTGATTTAAAAAAGTTATGATAGGTCTCGAAGTCTAAGAAGTTATTCAATCGGCCTCAGGTCGTCTCTACTGAAAAATTAGGAGAATTAATCAAAAATTAATTTAGTTTCTGTCTCTGAGAAATATTTTATTTATTTATTTTAAATTATTTTATTTCATTTTATTTTTGTTATTTTATCATTTTATTTTATGACCCACAGGTCTTTAACTGCTATGAATTTTTATTCATTTTTTTTTATATTTTTGACCCATTTTATATTGTGTCTTTAACTACTATGCACTATAACATTTAAATGAATCATCTGATACAATGCACTTGCATACATACTTGTTTTCTCTTTTTAATTTTATTTAAAAAATACTTGCATGCAATTACATCTGTAATGATTTCTATAACGTTGCTCTCCCCCTTTAACCCACCCTTAATTCTAACCAGACCACCAGACCTGTCTCTAACCTTACCCGTAATCCACCTCAAATGCAAGTGTTTTGTAATACAATATTTTTTGTAATAAAGACACCTAATATAAAGTGGGACCTTTTTTTCCCGTTTGTGCTTGTCATTACTGCTTAAGTGTTTTTCAGACTAAAGTCACAGGAGGCCGTCTAGCGCACACCTTGAACACACACTCAACATCCGTCTTCAGATGCAGAACATGCACTACACTCGTCCCTCTCTGCATGCCCCCCCATCGTCTCTTTCTGCCCCCCCGCGCCCCTGCCTGCCCACCATGACCTTGCGGCGAGCGTCGTGCAAACGTGCCGATAATGCTGTTTACATAGTCTTTAAGTGGGATGACATTACACTGGGGCACATGGCTTGGCAACCCTCAGTGGCAGAGAAGAGCTCATTTGCATAAGCCCTGTCTATGCTAAAAAAGAAAAGAGGGATGAAAGAATGAAAAGAAGAAAACGTGTGCTCGTTTGTGTGGGGAATGGTAATTGAATTGAGCCGAGGTAGAGGACAGGAGCGTGAGGGCAAAGATGACGTTCTCTGCTCACCTACACTGTGGCAATACGTTCAACCATCTTAGGGTTATAATATGTATAAATATATCATTGACAAATGAGGTTTTTAAAAATGTAAAAAAAACAAAACATAATGGAGATATAATTAATTTTGTTTTTAATTAAGTTTTATTAAATGAGATTATGTGGTTTTTATAATAAATTAACACTGCTTTTGTCATTTTGTATAAGATGGACAAAATTTGACAAAATTTCAGTTTTACCGAATGACGATATTTTCAAACAGTGCTAACAGGCTGATATCTAGCTAGCTAGCAAAAGGACAATCAAACATTTTATATTTATTACAAGTTTTTAAAACATTCCAACTTGTTCCATGTTTTATAGCGGTTGTACCAAATGACCTGATGTTTCGGGACATGCGCGTGAGCAAGTGAAAACATGAATTGTTCAAATAGTTAAGAGAGAGTTAGTTACTTTGCTTCATGACCATGTGGTCCTTTGCAGGTGTCTGAATGATGTCACATCCTGTCACATGATATTGACCGCATGACTTGATCCAAAATAGTGGTTACTCCGAATGACATCAATGAAATAAATTTTACGGATAGTCTTTCTCATAACAAAGCAATGACTTCTACACATAATTTTGATAATGTTGATATATGATGTTATAAAATCATGTCAGAATAATAATAATAATAATAATAAAAGACATTTATTAGATTTTAAGTAATAAAAAAGTAAAAAACAAAAAAAAGAAACAAATGAAATGGCTGTATTGGCCTTTGGACAGTTAAACCAAATGACCTTTTGACACTTCAAAATCTTTAAAATACCTTTATATGTAGCAAAATATAATTAAAAGATTTTGGATTCAATACCTTACATACTTTGGATGTCATATCTTTGTTTTTTATTATTATTAAGGCCTTTGGACAAAAAAATGACCCGTCACTTCATCGACCCAGGTTTATATATATATATTTATTTATAGTTTGTGTACGTGTATAAATATTTTTTAATTGTATAGGTATTTTTTAGTTTAGTTTTTTAGATATCAAGTTTTTTGTTTATTAGTTGACTTTGTTTCTGTTTACGATGCAATATCACATTACCATACACTGTGTCTGTAATTTTACAGTGCGTTTAAGTCCATTCTCAACCATTTGAACTTGGTCTCTAGTAAGGCTTTTACTGTGTGTGCTGCCTTTTTTACTAGCCATAGAGCTCTGATCCGAAGGTTTAACAGAGCTGTTTGCATTGAAGGGCTTGTATAACTCTACTGTAAAGTTAAAGAACAGGTTATATTCTCAGCTTCATCCTCCGGGACAGCAATGATAGAGAACACTAATGATAAAGCTTTATGGTCAAGGTTAAAATCGACACTGATATAATATTGCTTGATCAGGCTGGGATATCCTACTTCTAACTGGTGAGTAACCAGTGGGGGTGAATAAGGAACAGCGTAATGTTTTTTTTAGGCTTGATGCAGAGCTTTCCAGTTGTTGGCCACATGTGGAACCACTCCAGTGCGTGTAAGACTCTTGCTCTGCTTTCAGTTTATGCCCTTCCTCAATGATTGATAGTTTTGAATTGGACCAAATATGTTTTGATGCATTAAAGAATTCTGGGGTTAGAGGAAGTGACAAAACGGGACCTCGCATGTCATCACTTACGAGACAAAAGCTTGCTGCTGTTTGCGGGTTTTACAAGAGTTTTTGTCAGGCTGGTAGTTCTACAATGTATAACAGTTACTACAATTACAATTACAATTACTAACTACAATTTTTATCATGTTTGTATTCAGTAATTGATTACAGTTCAGTTCATTAATCTACCCAACATATATATATATATATATATATATATATATATATATATATATATATATATATATATATATATATATATATATATATATATATATATATATTTATATATATATATATTTATATATATATATATATATTTATATTTATATATATATATTATATTATATTATATTTATATATATATTATATATATATATATATATATATATATATATATATATATATTTATATATTTATATTATATTTATATATTTATATATTTATATATTTATATATTTATATATTATATATATATATATATATATATATATATATATATATATATATATATTTATATTTATTTATATAAACTTACAAACTTACTAGATTACCAGGGACAGCAGTCAGATGTACAGTTCAGTGGTCATTATGCAAAAATATTTGACCACAAAATGAAATAAGTAATCAAGTGTTCCAGAGAGTCGTGTAATAAAGAGCTGTAATGTAACTACATAAAGGGCATTTAACAGGCTCAAGCTCACGAACGCATGATCCAAGGTTCTTCTGGCATTTTTTCAACTGAGGACTTAATTAAAGATAAATAAGTTAAGTAATTAAATTATTTTAGTTGAAAATGTACATTTAAACAGAACAGAGGCAAGAAGCAGCATAAATCAATTTTAGCAGAAGTTACAGTTGCACTTGGATTGAATATTGCAATTTTTAAAAAAAAGTTTGCTTCAGTGTTGATATACTCATGTCAGGGTTATTATAATGCTGCCTTCACGTGCTATAGGAAATTTGATATTTCCCACTTCTGAAGTCGTGATTACGAGCTTTATCACATTCAAGTTTCAACAAGAGAGGGCGTTCATGTGCAGTTTTCTACCTAGGAAACTGATATTTACGATAATTCCGAGAGCATGTGAAGGCAGCATTAGCCGCATTTCTACCTCAGGAACTTTCCCCAGGAACTAGGGACTTTGGGGTGGTACTCGGTGTGTTTCGACCGCAGGGACCAGGGTCTAACTGAAGTTCCGGGTAAAAATTCCCCCCTCAGAAAGTCCCTGCTCGCGAGGTAGTAATTTTTCAAAGTTCCGGAACTTTCAGGGGTGGGATTTGGGCGCTGAACATGCTGATTGGTTGAGTTCATGCAGCATTTTATTTCAACCACAAGTCTGTTGCGGTGCGTGCAGGAAGAGTTGTTTGTTATTTGAATAAATAATGGAGTTTAAAAAATACTATCGATGGACCAAAAATGGGCTTTATTAAGCTTATATGCAGAGGACGAAATCCAGCGGGAACTGGAAAGGCGCATGCAGTCCTTCGTCACCGGACTAATTTGCCTAATCTTCACGGTACTTAAAGGATTAGTTCACCCAAAAATGAAAATTCTGTCATTTATTACTCACCCTCATGCCGTTCCACACCCGTAAGACCTTCGTTCATCTTCAGAACACAAATTAAGATATTTTAGTTGAAATCCGATGGCTCCGTGAGGCCTGCATAGGGAGCAATGGACACGTCCTCTCTCAAGATCCATAAAGGTACTAAAAACATATTTAAATCAGTTCATGTGAGTACAGTGGTTCAATATTAATATTATAAAGCGACGAGAATATTTTTGGAGCGCCAAAAAAACAAAATAACGACTTATATAGTGATGGCCGGTTTCAAAACACTGCTTCAGGAAGCATCGGAGCATAAATGAATCAGTGTGTCGAATCATGATTCAGATCGTGTGTCAAACTACTAATGGCTGAAATCGAACAGCAGATTCGACACACTGATTCATCTGTGCTCCGATGCTTCCTGAAGCAGTGTTTTGAAATCGGCCATCACTAAATAAGTCGTTATTTTGTTTTTTTGGCGCTCCAAAAATATTCTCGTCGCTTTATAATATTAATATTGAACCACTGTAGCTCCTCACGGAGCTATCGGATTTCAACAAAAATATCTTAATTTGTGTTCTGAAGATGAACGAAGGTCTTACGGGTGTGGAACAGCATAATAAATGATAGAATTTTCATTTTTGGGTGAACTAACCCTTTAAGACTGTGATGGAGACTTTAGTTTATATTCGGACCACAAATGAAGATCTTTTAGATGAAATCTGAGAGTTTTCTGTCCCTCCATTGTCAGCCTACGCAACTATCACTTTCAAGGCCCAGAAAGGTAATAAAGATATCATAAAAGTAATCCATGTTATTCCACGTTTAACCTCAATTTTATGAAGCGACGCGAGTGCTTTGTTTGCACAAAAAAACATAATTTGCTACTTTATTTACAAAAATATTCATCTCCACTGTGCTTTAACAAGAGCACCACAACACATGCCTGTAGTGTTAACGCAAGACCATACGTTGTTGCTTGAATGTGCATTGGAGATGAATATTTTGTTAAATTATTTAATTATTAGTTAATTTTTTTTTTTTTTTGCACAAACAAAGCACTCACGCCACTTCATAAAACTGAGGTTAAACCAATGGAGTCACATGGATCACTTTAATGATGTCTTTACTACCTTTTTGAGCTTGAAAGTGGTAGTTGCATAGCTGTCAATGGAGGGACAGAAAGCTCTCAGATTTCATTAAAAATACCTTCATTTGTGTTCTGAAGATGATTTATGAGTAATTAATGAGAGAATTTTTATTTTTGGGTGAACTAACCCTGAAAATGAAAATGGAATTCACACTAATTCACACTGTTATTAGGAAATATAATAGTATCTTAATGATACTTAAATAACACCGATGCTGGTTTTCATGACAATGACAAAGAAAGTTGAGGGCTCTCAACACGTTTTTAAGCTGCTGGTCTATCTTAAACACTTTAGACATCACGATGTGTTTGCCGCTTCATTGTGTCTTGTTGTTTTTCAGCATATCACTCACTCAGCATCATGAGTGCAGCATTTTTATGACAACATGCAGAAGTCTGTTGCATTATGTTGCGCTCTGTCTCACTGTTTTTGTCCTGTGCGTACGCCCCCTCATTCCTTAGCACATCTGCTCTCTCAACAGCAACTCTAAGCTGAATCGACAGCGTAAATGCTACATTGGCTCGACTGGATTCGCGAACTGGGCCGAACATCTCTCATACCGGCCTTGTGTGTATTTGAAGCTAAAACATCAATCCGAGGAGGCCAACTCAGTTCCTCGCGCTCTTATCTAGTTATGCTCGACGTGATAAGATGACGTCTTGAGATCTGAAGCTTTTGAGGCGCAGAAGATCTGCCCTGTTTCTCTCCGTCGTGATAAAATCGCTGTCGTTGATTGATGCCATTCTAAACGTCGTGTTTTAAGAGATGGGCGCTTCTTCTTTTTAGCGATCCACTGTGAAGATTGCGCTGATAAGTCATTCTGCTAATTGCTATGAAATTAGACTTTGCCGTCTAAGCTGTAATTACTTCAAACTTACTTTATATTCCTCTCAAGTTTACACCTCTCGCCCACTCAACCTCCTTCATCTGCGTCTCCTCACCTCCCTGTACGCCACTGAAAGTCTGACATCTCTCTCTCCCGCTGCCGCGTTCGTGCAGCTGGCCGTAGTGCTGAAGCGGCACTTTGAAAACCCAGAGCACACAGCAGTCGTTGTAGCCGGGACGTTTATCGGATTGCGAGGGAGTGCCCTTGCGGGGACAGCGGCAGCGGTGCGGGCGAGATCCTGTCGATCAATGCGGCTCTGCATTTGCATTACAGTGCACGGTTAACTACAGATCTGAGCATCGATCCCATGTGCTAAAATGCACTTTACTGAGCTAGGTGGAGAGGAACGAGAGCAGGAAGAGAGGAGATGGAGCGGATCTGGATAGATGACTTAAAGCTAGTTGTAGGCCTTCGAGGTTTTGAAATCCTTGGCTTTCTGGTGTCAGAAATGGGAAACATGACTGGTTCCATTTACATGTCAGTGATGTCTATTTGGTATTCCTAAACACCTGAAGAACTAAAGCATACTTAAATTTTCATGCAAACGCCAGGGTATGCATACAATGGGTGTCACGTAAATGTAATTATCGGCATAGTATGCGTGTACTTTACACGTACAGAGAGAATTTTCTAACTGTGCTTAAAGGGTTAGTTCACTTCAGAATAAAAATTACTCACCCCCATGTCATCCAAGATGTTTATGTTTTTCTTCAGTCGAAAAGAAAAGGTTTTTGAGGAAAACATTCCAGGATTTTTCTCCATATAATGGACTTCACTGGGGTTCAAGGGGTTGAAGGTCCAAATTGCAGTTTCAATGCAGCTTCAAAGGGCTCTACACGATCCCAGCCAAGGGTCTTATCTAGCGAAATGATCCGAAAAAATAAAACTTTACATACTTTTTTAACCACAAATGCTTGTCTTGCACTGCTCTACGATGTGCCACGCATTACTTAATCATGTTGGAAAGGTCACGCGTGACAATAGGCGGAAGTACCGATCCAGTGTCTTCAAAGTGAACGTGTAAAGACTAAGCCGAACAGCCTTTACAAAAAAGCTAAAACAACGATGTCGGACGATTTTGAAGTTGGAGAAGAAAATTTGTTTTTTCGCCTTACCGCGGTACTTCCGCCTACGTCACATGTGACCTTTCCAACGTGATAACGTAATAGCGAAATTTGGCTGGGATCGTGTAGAGCCCTTTGAAGCTGCATTGAAACTGCAGTTTGGACCTTCAACCCGTTGTACCCCAGTGAAGTCCACTATATGGAGAAAAATCCTTAATTTGTTTTCAATTGAAGAAAGAAAGACATAAACATCTTGGATGACATGGGGGTGAGTAAATTATCAGGAAATTTTAATTCTGAAGTGAATTAATCCTTTTAATACGCTCAGCTTGCGCATGTGCCTTATGTTTTTTTTTGCGCTAGTTTGTCCACAAGGTGGCAACACTGAGCTGGAACAAGAACTACAGACTACTGGAGAATGCAACAAAGATAGACGCCTGCATTGACGAGTGCTCGCGTGAGTGGGTTAAGAGATGCACGCAACTCTTGTTTAAATGAGTGTAAAGAATTTTTTAGCAGAAGCAATGGACAGTAACCATTAACGACCAATAACGGCATTTCTATGGAAACTGGTTTTCACTACTGAATAAAAAATAATTGCAAGGTAATTGCAACTTTTTATGTCACAATTCCGACTTTTTTTCTCAGAAATGTGTGATATAAACTCTCAACTGCAAGTTATAAAGTCAGAATTGCAGGATATAATCACAATTGCGAATTATAAAATTATAAAAGAATTATAAAGAAATTTGCTATTCTGCCTTTTTTCCCTTTAGATTTAGACTTCATAACTCGCAATTGCGAGTTCATATCTCACAATTCTGAGAAAAGAATTGAGAATTGCGAGATATAAACTTGGAATTGTGAGGAAAAAAGTCAGAATTGTGAGATGTAAACTCGCAATTGTGAGATAAAAAGTCGCAAGAACCCATGAATAGATTTTTGAGATTTTCAGAGTTTGTTGGCACATTTAAAAGTGTAATGTTTGCGATTTATTGCGACACAGAATTGCAAAAATAATGAGTCTTTTCAAACATGTTTCCTGAACAATCCACTCATCTGCCATTGGTTGATTATAGCCTGGCCCCAGACTTACTTCACTGGTTGAGCCAAAAGTGATGAACTGCATAGAGGTTAGCCAATCAAGACAGCCTTTGATAAACAGAAGTCTTAAAGGTACAGTAGCTCAAAACAAATGCAAGAAACCCTGAATAACATTTAGATGTGATTTTTCAGGGAAAATCAAATAAAAAAGAAAATAATAATAAAACAACAACAGTGTGTAGAATATTGCCCTTTATAATAAATTAGATGATATGTATTTTGTCGCTTAATCCCCCTCCCAATACTTGTTCTGGACAGAGTACAGTTTCATCTTGATAAACGAAAATGGGAAGCAAGCACCCAGACTCAGCTCTGTATCCCACAATGCCTCTTGACAGTTCAGACTCACTAAATTAAAGAACACTCTTGGCAGACAAGTGCCCACGCCTGCAGGACGAGGGAGGAGAAACGGTCCTCACAAGATCCGTCATACACACGTTAATGAAAAAGATTTATTTATGTTTCTAAAAGTTGGCATTAACACTGCGCAGAATGTTAATGGACAAGAATTTGTGGCTGCTTTCTGGGGCTCGATTTTGTTATTTATGATGTTTTTATTTTTTTAAAGTAAGGGCGTGGCCTTCAATAGATGTGCTGCTGTCTTATTAATATGTGTATGTGTGTGCATTTAAATTGTTCAAATGCCACAAAAGAGCCACAGATACATGTAAATAAAGCCAACAAGTGACATTTTAAGGTAAACCAATTAATCATTCCTCTGTTACCAAGTGTCAATAATTTTGCTGCAAGACTGAAATTCACCTTCATTAATACCATTGAACCAACAAGCAGTGAAAAATCAATTACCCAGTCAACTTAACATTTTGCACATCATATTTTACAGTTACATGTTATGGCTAGATCATATTTAAGAGGAAAGTTAACCGAAAAATGAAAATGATTTTTTGTCTTATTTACTCCATTTGTGTGAAACACAAATGGAGATATTTTTATCAGGATGTCCAAGCTCTTGTTGTCCAAACACTGAAAGTGAACGGGGACTGGAGCTGTCAAACACTGAATAACAACTTAAATTTCAGTCTGTTCATCACAAACTATTTGCATCTATTTGATTTTATTTAAATAAGCATTTTTGAATAAAATGCATTTATTCACATAGCTTGAATCAGCATAAATCCTTTCTTGTGAGAACAATTACATTTAATCAGTTCAAAAGTATGAACATGGCTAAAAATGGCTTGTATTATGTATTTAAAACACATTCCGTTTATTAGTACGATTACCGAAATTTTACCCATTTCATTTATGTATGACTGACAAATATGCATCAGATTAAGTTTATTAGTTTAAGGTAAAATTGTGCAATCCAAATGGATATACATTTTATATGCAATTCAAATGCATAAATCTTAAATTTAGGCCTAAATATTTAGGCCTTAAAGGAACACTCCACTTTTTTTGAAAATAGGCTCATTTTCCAACTCCCCTAGAGTTAAACAGTTGAGTTTTACCGTTTTCGAATCCATTCAGCCGATCTCCGGTTCTGGCGGTACCACTTTTAGCATAGCTTAGCATAGTTCATTGAATCTGATTAGACCGTTAGCATCGCGCTTAAAAATCACCAAAGAGTTTTGATATTTTTCCTATTTAAAACTTGACTCTTCTGTAGTTAAATCGTGTACTAAGACCGACGGAAAATGAAAAGTTGCGATTCAAGCAGGGGCTCACGGGCGCTGCGTAATATCATTGCACTGCTCCAGCCATGGAACGGCAGCAAAGTTCCTTGATTATTACGCCAGAATGAGAGTATAGTTCCTAGCCATATCAACCTAGAAAATCACAACTTTTTATTTTCCGTCGGTCTTAGTACACGATTTAACTACAGAAGAGTCAAGTTTTAAATAGGAAAAATATCGAAACTCTTTGGTCATTTTTAAGCGCGATGCTAACGGTCTAATCAGATTCAATGAACTATGCTAAGCTATGCTAAAAGTGGTACCGCCAGAACCGGAGATCGGCTGAATGGATTCGAAACGGTAAAACTCAACTGTTTAACTCTAGGGGAGTTGGAAAATGAGTCTATTTTCAAAAAAAGTGGAGTGTTCCTTTAACATTCATTTCTTTTGTGTTTTTAACGGAAGAAAGAAAATCAAACGGATTTGGAATGATATGAAAGAAGCTGCAATATTTCATTGTACTATTTCTTTAATATGTTTTAAGGAGTGCGTATAGGACATGTCGGCTTTCTCTGTTCCTCTATTTCATCTTTTTCTAACTGTGGGCCTCCTGCCTCCCATCAGGCCATAGCTAACAATGCACTCCTGATTAAAGCACACCAAGTGCTCAGCTACCTGCACAAAAATAGACCTGCTCTCACCATGAGGGCCATCCCGTGTGTGTTTGTGTGTGTGTGTGTGTGAGTGTTTGTCTACATGAGATAAAGCCAGTGAGATTGAAAGCCTGAGTTTAAATCCATCCAGAGTGTTATGTTTGTCTGAAAACTGTTACATACGAGGATATAGCGTACACTAAGTACACACACACTGTTGTCTTGTGATCTCTAGCTTAATGGGGAGCCGGAGTCTTTTTCATGTTTCATTGTGTGTTACTTTTACCCACAGGCTTGCTAAGTGTGTCCCCCTCTCCGCTCCGTTTCCCCCTGCGCTCCACATTCCAGCCCCATGCACACAGCTTGTTTCCTGATATTGCACATTGTTTGGCAACTTCAAAAGGATCCATTTTAAACATGTGTCCATTTAAGACTGTACAGGAATCCATACCGTCTGGTCCGCATTACGTCGGCCTGCTTAACTGTTCACATGTGGCAGCGCTAATCAGAACATACATGTATTTACAGTGCAGACAGAGCACATACCTGCGGGGTGCGTAAATAAGGACGCAAGCTGCTTTTAATAATCGCGCAGATAAATGCTTCACTCTGCGATATGGCAGTGATAGAATATGTACGCTAATTTCACAGTGTAAGAAGACTTCTATGAAATAGTATTATTAATGCATTATTGTAAGTGTTATTCCTTGATTTGACATTAATAATAAAGAAATTCATACTTTTATTAAGCAAGGATGCCTTAAATTGATCAAAAGTGACAGTAAAAATATTTATAAAGTTACAAAAGATCTGAGATGCTGTTCTTTTATTGATCAAAGAATCCTGAAATCCAGTTTTTTTAACATTGATAATAAAAGGAATTTTTATTTAAAGCACCAAATCAGCATATTTGAATATTTTATGATTAGAAGTATTTTTCAGTAAAAATGCTGTTAAACTTTAGTTTTAAAAAATCTAATTAAAAAGCATAACTAGATATTTTTTGATTATTTGTGAAATTGTTTTATAGCGTACAGTACTGTAGTATTTTAGTACATATAACTGTATAGTAAGTACTGTAGCCACGGCTGCTTGGTTAGTTAATGCAGTGAAATAGAGGATGCTGGCCTGGTGTGTTTAACCTTAGCAGGAAGTTGACAGGCAGGCCAAACGCAGGGTCAGCGGTTAGCCCTGCTGACAGGAGACAAACTGAAGGGTCCAAGATACTAAAGAGTGTGTGAGACACACGGTGTAATTGTGCCTTGGTGCAATAATGCACTTTGAGCTGTTGTGCGTTACACTCATGCATTTCAATTTAATCTGTTGTTCTTTAATTACAAGCCAACTATATTAAGTCAAAGACTGTTCTGCAATGTGGACAAAACCCATTTACATCCTCATTAAACAGTGATATGTTATTCACTACTCCATTTTGCCTACCAGTTTCACTCCAGTCATTCAACAGGAGAAACCATTAGTTTAATTGGAAAGGCCTTCAAAAGAGGAATGTTTCAAGCAAAGTGACGGCCATCCGTGGCATCTTTTGATAGGACAAAAATCCACTCTCATAGCCCGCTATTGATTTTCCACATCAAATTAGAGCGGATCTGGTAGGTGTTGCTCATGAGAGCAAAGTGAAATGCTCGTAATTCAGGCTCTGTGTGATCTGTCGCTAGTCGGATTTCAAGTGAATTACTTGTGTGTGTTTGCACTCAGCATATAATGTAATTGCAACTGAAAGAGCAGCTTGAGGTGTAACATAACACATTTCAAATCATTGTTCATTCCCAACTTTATGCCTGTACCCAAAATTAGATGCGTTCTCCAAACATTAGCAATCGCAGAGCAATGCTGATGAACGTTTATGGTCACTCAGGAAACACAGGCGAGCACAGGAAATTGATCAGATGGCCATTGCCATGGTGACTTCTTAGACCATGAAGATTAGTTGGCATATCATATCTAAACTTGATAGGGGTCAATTAAAAATGCATCTAGATAGCGCAGTGCAAAGTGTATTTTGCTGCTACCACTGCAATGAATGAAGCTCATCCAAATGTCCCTCAAATTCCAAAAAAGGAAAAAGAAAATAATCAAAGATTGTTGCAAATAAAAGATAATCAGATGTGCTACTTTACTGTGATATAAGATTTTGGTCACATAAAGGCTTTTCGCACTTTAAAGAGTTAAAACTGGGTCATTCTAAACCCCGGGATGAACGGAATCCTGGGTTATCTTGCTTTATGTTTCACACTGCTCATAATTTACCCAGGGTTAGCAATTAATCCTGGGTATTCATAAACTGACGTTTCACATTGTACATTCCTAACCGCTGAGTTAAAGGGTTAGTTCACCCAAAAATGAAAATTATGCCATTAATTACTCACCCTTATGTCATTCCACACCCGTAAGACCTTTGTTTACCTTCGGAACACAAATTAAGATATTTTTCATAAAATCCGATGGCTCAGTGAGGCCACGCCCTCCAGTGGTGAACCATTGAAATTTCATAACACTTGTTACGAAACTAAGCCTTTCGTTTACTGAAATCACATGACTTTTGCAGTTTGATACACGTTCCAAACCACTGATTCGAAACAAAAGATTCGTAAAGCTTCGAAGCTTCATGAAGCAGTGTTTTGAAATCGCCCATCACTAGATATTGTTGAATAAAGTCGTTATTTTGTTTTTTTTGGCACACAAAAAGTATTCTCGTCACTTCGTAACATTAAGGTTGAACCACTGTAGTCACATGAACTGTTTTAAATACGTCTTTCTAGGCATTGAAAGTGTTAACTGTCTTGCTGGCTATGCAGGCCTCACTGAGCCATCGTATTTTATAAAAATATCTTAATTTGTGTTCCGAGGATAAACGAAGGCTTACGGGTGTGGAATGACATGAGGGTGAGTAATTAATGGCAGTATTTTCATTTTTGGGTAAGCTAATCCCTTTAACATTCTTATTTGCATATTTGCTGCGTCAGTGTCATTGATTGGATAAACGCAGCACACAACTTGTTTTCATAGGCTAGCTAGCTCTAGCATTGCGGATATTGCTGACTGTACTATCGAGTTTATACTGAATGGACATTTCAGACTATAAAGGTAAGAATGAAACGGTCTATTCTTCACTCATATTGTTGCATTTTCTGTCAGCATTTGACATTTTTTCTCTCACGCTAAATTTACTGTATGCGATCGGTTGTCTGTTTCATCGTCATCGTTTCACACCGTACAAGCTTGGCACCGCAGTGCGGGGTTAACATCAAAAAAGCGGTGCTCCAGAGCAGGGTTTCATAACCCCGGGTAAAAAGCGGTGTTAAGCATGGTTCTAAATTACAATCGTGAAACGTTCCTTTACCCAGGGTTAAAAGCCGTGTTTAGAACGTCGATGTTAATACAGTGTGAAAAGCCCTATAATTTGCACTAAAAACATCAATATCATTTCTGCTCTTGATTGAAAATTTCACCCACATATTTTCGAAGGAAATGCACATTTGATAATAAAATCTTTTACAGTTTTTGTTAAACATTTCACCTTTTTCAACACCTCTTTAAATGCTCCTGTCAACTGTGCACAGTGCGTGCAGTTCTGTGTGTGACTTTGCATAGAGCGGATCATTTAATGTTTCACCTCCATCTCCGCAGTACAGTATGAATGGAGTTGTACACTGCTAAAAGGATCAAATGCATTTAATCAAGTCAAGCTGCTACAATCTGCCTAAAACAAAAGCAGGGTCAGGGTGACCCTCCTGAATGAGCGAAAAGCATTGCAATTCCAAATGTGTGTGAAGGGATTAATTTTGCAATTTATCAATTCACTGCAGCGCTCTTTGGTATAAACAATGCGCCATGCGGTATCGGATGCCTGGCAGCTGCCTCTGGAAAAACTCAATAAGGTTACTGTGTCAATTGGGCTTGTGTGTCTTAAGCCCCTGACCTGTGACCTGTCACCCAGGCCTTGTAAACAGTCCCTAATCCTGAACTTTGGCCCGGCTCTGCACCCTGAAGCTTTCAGTGCATTGAATGTGGCGTCTTGTAATCTGGTAAAATCATTACGGACAATTCATTGTCCAGAATACATAGTTCAAAAATAGTCACCTCAACCTTTTTTTAGCTTTTTATTTGAAAGTCTGTTTGTTTGCACGGGTAAAGAAGGTTAAAAGCTTATAAGTTTCCGGCAGGTCTGAGGTGTAAATGGTTTCATCTGACTGATCAAAGCCAGGCTCACTTTTTGTCCTGCACCCTGATAGGTTCATATCTAATGATGTCATGTTTTCAGAGTAACTTGCTCCATCCTTTGCCATACTTGGTCAACAGGAAATTAAAATTAATCCTGTTTTCCTGACCTTAATGTGAGCAATACATGTTTTTTCCATGTTTGCTGCATGTTATTCCTATAAAAAATATGTTAGTCTTCATGTAACTCGCTTTGCCAACTTTCTTTTTTTTTTTTACTTAAGTGAACATACTGTTTCTAAACCCGTTTGCTGCAACACCGTTACTTTTCACAATCCAATCAATTCAGGTTTAACTCAATATTTAATATATACTATATACTAATATTTAGTATATATAACACTCTACTTTTTTTTTGAAAATAGACTCATTTTCCAACTCCCCTAAAATGAAACAGTTGAGTTTTACTGTTTTCGAATCCATTCAGCTGATCTCCGGGTCTGGCGGTACCACTTTTAGCATAGCTTAGCATAGTTCATTGAATCTGATTAGACCGTTAGCATCTCGCTCAAAAATGACCAAAGAGTTTCGATATTTTTCCTATTTAAAACTTGACTTTTCTGTAGTTACATTGTGTACTAAGGCCGACGGAAAATGAAAAGTTGCGATTTTCCGCTGCGTAATATCATTGCGCCTGCTGCACCCATGGTACGGCAGCAAAGTTCCTTGATTATTACGCTGGAATGAGAATATAGTTCCTAGCCATATCGGCCTAGAAAATCGCAACTTTTCATTTTCCGTCGGTCTTACAGAAGAGTCAAGTTTTAAGTTTTAATAGTTAGGAATATTAGGAATTCTATAAGTAAGAAAGGTAGTAAATTCCATTTCATGTTCACATATTCCATGTTGATGCTAGTATTTTTGTAACTCAACAGGTCCAAGGTCATGGGTTTGATTCCCATGGAACGTGCAAGTGATAAATGTGGTCAATTGTTTTAAGTTTTTAAGTTTTTGCCAAATGTATTCATGTTAAGTTTGAATACAACCTCATGGCGCATTTAAGAGGGATGTTTTTGTCACTTCGTAAGACCTTTCTATGGAAAATTAGCTGTTATCTAATATATTTTCTCATGAGAACTTCAGAGATATTTAATCTGTTCTAATCATGTGTGCAGAAAAGAGTACAGAGGTCAGAATAAAATGCCTAAACCAAAACAGCCGGAGAAAGAAGCCCATCAACTTTCATCCCCAGTCCTCACATAGACTTGTTACATTTGGAAAAGTCTCTGTTTGTAGGTACAAGAGCCACCAGCTCCTCGTGTTTACATCTTCCCATGACATTTTCCCTCCCTCCCCTGTTTTGAAACAGATTAGGGTCCGGGTTATTAAATAAATGAGAATAACCCTCCCTCGCCTCCTCTCTCTCTCTCACTTCTCTCTCTCTCTCGGCGCTGAGTGACAGTAATCCTCAGTGAGATGTCGAGCATCAGGGATAGAAGGTTTGTTCTGCGTCTTGCCGACCCCTGTTCCTCCCGCCCCCTGCACGGATTCAGCGGGCGGGTTGATAATGTCAGAGAATTTAATCCGCATACAGCTAAGTGCCAACCCTCGCTATTGTCTGAAGGCAAACTCCCCCCACCCTTTCACACACACACACACACACACATCATCCCGCCCGCCGGGTCCACAAAGACTCGCG
The DNA here is from genome assembly GCA_036281575.1 of Ancherythroculter nigrocauda. Taxonomy (NCBI): domain Eukaryota; kingdom Metazoa; phylum Chordata; class Actinopteri; order Cypriniformes; family Xenocyprididae; genus Ancherythroculter; species Ancherythroculter nigrocauda. The sequence continues at coordinate 7,628,794 of VTFQ01000017.1, read as the reverse complement.
GTGGAGGGGACGAGTTTTGTCGGCTAGGAAGAAAGCCGATTGCTGTCAGCTTTGGCGCTGAGAGTGGCAGAATTACGGGAAGCAGATCTAATTGAATTGAGTGGGATCTGAACCTGGATACTTGAGAGAGGATATAGGAGAAGTGTGTGTGTTTTGTGGTGACGGTATGTGTTTGTATGTGTCAAGGTTCGGCGGGTTTTGCTATCTAGATCAACTGTTAATGTAAAGTCATGTCATTGGAGAAGAGCCCATAATCAACTGATGGTCAGCTGCATTTTTTCTCAATCATTCAGTTTGTCTGAACACAATCATGAGATTGCACTTGTTGCACTTAAACTTGTGAGGGAATTTGTGTGTGTTTTAAACCTCAATTATGATAAAGTGGTCGGAAATCAGAGAGCAGAGACATGAGAAAAATTTCCTGATACTTTTGTGCATAAAGTTTGTGTGACATGAAGCTTTTTTTTTTTTCAGTTTTAATCACAATCTTTTGCTTTTCTCTGCTAGTATGTATAGATGGACCAATATATCAGGGTCACTGACGAATACGATTTTTAAAAATGTAAAAAAAAAACCATAATGTTTTATTAAGTGTTAAAGGAACACTCTACTTTTTTCTGAAAATAGACTCATTTTCCAACTCCCCTAAAATGAAACAGTTGAGTTTTACTGTTTTCGAATCCATTCAGCCGATCTCCGGGTCTGGCGGTACCACTTTTAGCATAGCTTAGCATAGTTCATGGAATCTGATTGGACCGTTAGCATCTCGCTCAAAAATGACCAAAGAGTTTCGATATTTTTCCTATTTAAAACTTGACTCTTCTGTAGTTACATTGTGTACTAAGGCCAATGAAAATGAAAAGTTGCGATTTTCTGCTGCGTAATATCATTGCTCCTGCTGCACCCATGGTACGGCAGCAAAGTTCCTTGATTATTACGCCGGAATGAGAATATAGTTCCTAGCCATATCGGCCTAGAAAATCGCAACTTTTCATTTTCCGTCGGTCTTAGTACACGATGTAACTACAGAAGAGTCAAGTTTTAAATAGGAAAAATATCGAAACTCTTTGGTCATTTTTGAGTGAGATGCTAACGGTCTAATCAGATTCAATTAACTATGCTAAGCTAAGCTATTTCAAAAAAAGTGTAGTGTTCCTTTAACAATGAGATTATGTGGTTTTTATAATCAGTTAACACTGATTGACAAAAATTTGTCACCAAAAAAGTCATTCGGTTTAACCAAAATTTCGGTTTTATCAAATGACACTTTTGGTTATACCAAATGACGATATTTTCAAACAATGCTAACAGGCTGATATCTAGCTAGCTAGCAAAAGGACAATCAAACATTTTATATTTAGTACAAGTTTTTGAAATATTACAACATTTTCCATGTTTTATAGCGGTTGTACCGAATGACCTGATGTTTCGGGACATGCGCATGAGCGAGTGAAAACATGAATTTTTCAAGTAGTTAAAAGAGAGTTAGTTACATTGCTTCATGACCATGTGGTCCTTTGCAGGTGTCTGAATGATGTCACATCCTGTCACATGATATTGACCGCATGACTTGATCCAAAATGGTCCCTTCATATTGGTTACTCCTGAATGACATCAATAAAATTATTTTTCCGGACATTCTTTCTCAAAACAAAGCAACTACTTCTACACATAATTTTAATACCATTTTGCACTATGTTGATATATGATGTTATAAAATCATGCCAGAATAAAAAATTATGCATTTATTATATTTTAAGATGTTTTAATCACAAATGAAATGGCTGTATTGGCCTTTGGACGGTTAAACCGAATGACCTTTTGACACTTCAAAATCTCTAAAATACCTTTCTATGTAGCAAAATATAATTAAGACCTTTTGGATTCAATAAAAGAGAGCGAGTTGTACTACCTTACATACTTTGGATGTCATATCTTTGTTTTTTTATTATTATTAAGGCCTTTGGACAAAAAAATGACCCGTCACATCATTGACCCCAATATAGTAGCTGATATACTGTATCAGAAACTCTACATTCTTAGTGGATTGAGAGCAGTCTAAATTTCAAACTCTGAGTTTATATTTATAAATGTTATTATGAGTGAAGTTTTTATGTGTACTACTGTTCACAAGTTTGGGGTCAGTATTTTTTTTCTTCCAAGAAATTAATTATTTTATTTAGCAAAGATGTATTAAATTGATCAAAAGTGACTGAAGACATTTATAATGTTACAAAATATTTCTATTTTAAAGAAATGCTGTTCTTTTGAATCCTGAAAAAAATGCATCATGGTTTTCCACAAAAATATTAAGCAGCACAAATGTTTTCAACATTGATAAGCATTTTTTCTCAAACAGCAAATCAGCTTATTAAAATGATTTCTGAAGGATCATGTGACACTGAAGACTGGAGTAATGATGATGAAAATTCAGCTTTGATCACAGGAATAAATTACATTTTAAAATAGAAAATTTTAAATCGTAATAGGCTAATTTTGAAAAGTTGAGGTTGAAAAATTGACGATGTCAGCAGGAATAAAGCTGTTTTGAGGCAGAGCAAGTCAGACTGTTTTTTGTTTTTTTTCTTCAGAATAATGTGTGCTGATAAATCGTATCACAGAAAAGTAAAAAGGTCAGTTTTGATTTCATGTCGACTTTAAACATTCAAGATTCGCTTTGACAGAAAGAAATGCAACACTTACTGAGATGGATGGAGTGAGACTGAGAAACAGGTGGAATGGAAAAAGATATCAAACTTACTTAGACTGATACGAGTGTGTATTAATGCAGCATGGGTGAAACAGACCGTGACTGTGTGTGTGTGTGTGTGTGTATGTGAGAGAGTATACAAAGATAAGGAATCTCTCTGTCTGTTTTCTCTCACACACCGGAGGCCCCGACATGTGCGTCCGCTCACCGTTAACAGGCTGTCAGAGCGGGTCTCATTGCTGGGATGCTTTGAATCTATCACATCTTAACTTAAGCACAGACGGGCACATTGTGTCCGCCAGCTCAAATGCGCATCTCTGCTGCGGGTTAAAGGGAGACTGTGCTGTTTATCAGAGAGCTGCTATTTTTAAGAGCCGCACATTGAGTCGTATCTCAGTGAGCTGTCAAGTGACGACAGCCTCTCCCTCCTCTTTCCCATCCCTCTCTCTCTCTCTCTCGTTGTCCGTCCATTCCCCCGTGTGGTAAATCACCGGCTCATCATATGTTCAGTGAAGAGTCAATACAGATTCACAGAGATGCAGGGCTGAAAAAAGGAAGTAGGCATGTCTAAAGAGGAAGGATTAATCTATGAATTCAGGTGGAACAGACGTACTGATGGAGGATTTCAATATGATGTGTGAGAAATGTATGTGTTGTGCGTGCGGATCAAGTTTACTCTACATTATGGGGACAAAATCTGTGTGTTTGTGTGTGTGTGTGGACTAATGATAAGGGTCAAGCACAGGTTAGGAGAAGAGGGTTTCTCTGTGGAGAAACATCAAGTCCTTTGAGTATATAGATGACCTCTTCATTGACCCCTTACAAACACACATTTAAATGCTCTTGCTCACTGTACTGAGATGTTGTAGAAGTGTAGTTGTGAATCGGATTCACCCAAACATTCATTAACTTAAAAATGGAAGTTAATAGAGTTTTCTCCTTGATTTCATTCATTTTCTGCAGTTTATTAATAGTAGAAAGGGAAAAGAATATACAATACACTTTTTTGAACACTTTAGCATTGAGAAATCTAGTTCATTTTAGAGAATTTTAGCAATCTGTTTGGAATGTTCATTTTTAAACACTGATTCCATCCATCCATCCATCCATCCATCCGTATGTTTACCCCTTTATTCCCCCATCCATCCATTCCTCCATCCATCCATTCACATGTTTACTCCATCCATCCATCTGTTCACATGTTTACTCATCCATCCATGCATACAACTACCCATCCACCATCCATCTGTTCACGTTTACTCCATCCATCCATCCATCCATCCATCCATTCACATGTTTACCCCTTTATTCCCCCATCCTTCCCTCCATCCCTCCATCCATCCGTTCATGTTTACTCCATCATCCATCCATACAACTACCCATCCACCATCCATCCGTTCATGTTTACTCCATCCATCCATCCATCCATCCATCCATCCATCCATCCGTTCATGTTTACTCCATCCATCCATCCATCCATCCATCCATCCATCCATCCATCCATCCATCCAACTACCCATCCACCTACCCATCCACCATCCATCTGTTCACGTTTACCCCATCTATCCATCTGTTCACATGTTTACTCCATCCATCCGTCCGTCCGTCCGTCCATCCGATCACATGTTTACTCCATCCATCCATCCATCCATCCATCCATCCATCCATCCATCCATCCAACTACCCATCCATCCATCCATCTGTTCATGTTTACTCCATCCATCCATCCATCCATTCATCCACATGTTTACCTCTTTATTCCCCATCCATCCATCCATCATCCATCCATCCGTTCACATTTACCCCTTTATTCCACCATCCATCCATCCATCCATCCATCCAACTACCCATCCATCCATCCATCTGTTCATGTTTACTCCATCCATCCATCATCCATCCATCCATCCATCCATCCATCCATCCATCCATCCACATGTTTACCTCTTTATTCCCCATCCATCCATCCATCCGTTCACATTTACCCCTTTATTCCTCCATCCATCCATCCATCCATCCAACTACCCATCCATCCATCCATCTGTTCATGTTTACTCCATCCATCCATCCATCATCCATCCATCTTCCGTTCACGTTTACCCCTTTATTCCCCATCCATCCATCATCCATCCATCCGTTCACATTTACCCCTTTATTCCCCCATCCATCCATCCATCTGTTCATGTTTACTCCATCCATCCATCCATCCATCCATCCATCCATCCATCCATCCATCCACATGTTTACCTCTTTATTCCCCATCCATCCATCCATCATCCATCCATCCGTTCACATTTACCCCTTTATTCCCCCATCCATCCATCCATCCATCCATCCATCCATCCATCCAACTACCCATCCATCCATCCATCATCCATCCATCCATCCATCCATCCATCCATCCACGTTTACCTCTTTATTCCCCATCCATCCATCCATCCATCCATCCATCCATCCATCCATCCATCCATCCATCCGTTCACATTTACCCCTTTATTCCCCCATCCATCCATCCATCCATCCATCCAACTACCCATCCATCCATCCATCTGTTCATGTTTACTCCATCCATCCATCATCCATCCATCTTCCGTTCACATGTTTACCCCTTTATTCCCCATCCATCCATCATCCATCCATCCGTTCACATTTACCCCTTTATTCCCCCATCCATCTATCCATCCATCCATCCATCCGTTCACGTTTACTCCATCCATCCATCCATCCATCCATCCAACCATCCATCTGTTCATGTTTACCCCATCCATCCATCCATCCATCCATCCATCCATCCATCCATCCATCCATCCATCCATCCATCCATCCATCCATCCATCCATCCATCCATCCATCCATCCATCCATCCATCCATCCATCCATCCATCCATCCATCCATCCATCCATCGTCAAATGTTGCATGGTTGTTATTCCACCACATACCACCTCAATCATGTATTACTATATTATTCTTTTTTTTATTGCCGATAACAGATAAATGGACATAACTTTGTTTACTACTTTGTTAAAAATAAATAAAAACCTCTAAAATTAATAGTATGTACAGTATGCTAGAAATGATTAACTGTATGATAAAACAAAACCAAATTAATATTTTTTTATTCTTTAACCCCAAATATGCTGTAGAAAGCAGTTTATTGTTTGAATAAAAAAAAAAAGCTGGCTCATGTATGAATTTTGCACTTTGGCTGCATTTTCTGCATTCATTTGCGGAATGGATTTCATTCTGGTAAAATGTGTTGAACAGACCAAGGAGCCATGGACGTGTAGAACTTTTTATATGTCGTACATACTAATTCTGTGTAAATCTGCAGAGCTTTTCCATGCAGGGCCTGGGGATCTGGTGTTTAGCAGCATGTGTCAAGGCCTTGTGTGTCATTTAGAAATAAAGATCATCTCACTGGACGTCCATATTGTTATGGATATTCATACACACAGGCTCCCATGTGCAATCAAATGATGCGCTCATGTCGTGCGCTCCTCGGATTTGATTGATGGCTGAAGATAATGGCTCACAAACAAACTCTCCCTCCCCCCACCCGCCCGCCCACCATGAATAAGGCAACACCTCTCTCTCGCTGCTCTCCCTCTCGCTCTCAGAGCAGACAGCAGGGGGGAAGACATCTGACATTTATTCAATACCATCAGTAGCTCTGTAGTGGCACTGCTGAGAGAAGGAGGGAAAAATTATGATCGGCGGTTACTTAAGCTAAAAGCTACATGGTGTCAGATGGAGGCAGCACTTAAAGAAATCCACGAGTGGAGATTTCTCTTCTGTCTTTTCTTTTTTCTGGGTCGGGTCGACACATTCACCTTTTCCGAAATGGTTGCTTGCGCACAGCCGCACCGAGTTTTTTAATAAAAGCTTGAAGCGGAGGAATTCTCTGTTAATAATGCAGAACAAAAGAGACATTGTGAGGGCCGGACAGCACGTGTATACGTGTGTATGCGTGCAAAAGAGGCCGTGCCACATAGACAGGACTCTGTCGCTGTGAACGCTTGACCTTTCTTTGGTGGCGTCCCGGGAGTCAGCATTTTGGAAAAACACACCTTTTGTTTACTGTCATTAGCTGATCTGAGGTCATCTTTTATAGCGGCCCCCTTGAAAAAAGCAATTCAGAATTTAATAATCCAATCTGGGTAAAGAGACAGGCCTATAATTTTCCTAATTTTCTCTAATATACTTGAGGGGGATACTGTAGGCCTACAAATAGCAGAAAGCAGGGTTAACTTACCATCACATAAATCCCGAACTCTCCGTCGATTAAACTAACCCTTTCTTACTCAAGGTTATCGGTTCCAAAACCGTTGTTCACGGTGAACACGCAAAGACATTCGCAACAGAGCATCGATTTCATGAGAAATGGAAATGGACGCTAAGAAGCAGCGTGCCATTTTCTTTTCTTCGTTTGTTTAAAGCCGATTTACACTTATGTAAATATCGCCACCTACTGGGCAGTAGTGCAATCATTTTTTAAATCTTATCTTTTAATCTTTAATCAGTTTTTATTACAGTGAACATAAATCATAGTGTTTGAATGTAATTAATTTTTCCAGGAGCTCATTGCTTCTACCTTCAGTTAAACTGCTAACAGTGATTATAAATTAATGCCTAAATTATTACATTATTTGCTAACTGCATTCTTTAAATTGTAATGTTGACATGCATTCTCTGTAAAGCTGCTTTGAAATGATATGTATCGTGAAAAGCGCTATACAAATAAATGTGAATTGAATTGAATTGAATTGAATTGAATTGAATTGAATTGAATTGAATTGAATTGAATTGAATTGAATTGTTTGTTTGGTGTATATATATACAGGGCTTGACATTTTTTGCTCACCAGCCACTGTGACTAGTGGTTTTCTAAAGTTACTAGCCACTTAGCATATTCACTGGCTACAATTTTGACATCGATACCATGGGGAAAAACTGCCATATAGATATTTTTAATATTATCTCATAATTTGGCAACAGGTATATTAGGCTGCTGTCACTTTAAGACCTGATGCTCAGATCCGTTACACAAGTGTTTTCTTTCTCAACTGTTCACTTAAAACATAACTGTCTGTGTTTACATGAACACTCGCTAGACCGGCATTTTGACATTATTTTGTGTGTATTTGACTGTTTAAATGCAAAAAAAGCAGTGAAAAAGAACTCAATTTAGTACTGAGAGGCGGCTTTATGGCGCAGTTTGGGTGTGAGCACAAAATGTACGGGAATGAGTAAAATTATGCTCAATACGTTCAATCCCATGCTGAAATTTAAGACCTGTAACACCAACAATATTCATCTGGATCGAATGTAAAGAGTGAGTGAGGGGAAGCAGGTTTGTGTCAACATGCTGTTGGAGAGATGAGAGAGAGAGAGAGAATTGGAAGCGTTTCAGATCATTTCAGTATCAATATGTATTGAAAAATCAATATTTTTAACAAAAATACATTTCAATTAAGTTTATTATTATTTAAGATGCCTTTTTAAAAGACTATAATTGAAAAATGTATATATTATATATAAAATTCAACCCACAATAATGGCTAGTAGAAGTGACTGCGTTACACGCCACTGCTGAAATCCATAATTATAAATGTTTTATAATATTTTGCAAAATCTGTAATGCTGAATACTTCTGAAGTAAAGTAACCCTGGAACATAACCAGCTCTGGAGAAGGTTATGATCTGAGAATAAGTTGCTATGGCTGCTTACTTACCCTGAAAGTTATCTTAGTTTTTGCAACAGAAAGTTGAGGTCATACATTTACTTATCCATAAACTTATCTGGGTATGTGGCATAACAGGTGTCTATTAAGACTTGTTTTGTGAAATTTCTTCACCTAAAAATGAAAATCATTTACTCACCCTAAAGTTGTTCCAAAACCCATATGAGTTTCTTTCTTCTCCTGAACACAAAAGAAGATATTTTGAAGAATGTTGGAAGACAAAGAGTTCATGGGCCCCATTTTTTTTTTTTTTTTTTACTCCCATACTGTGGAAGTCAACTGTTTGGCTACCCATATTCTTCAAAATATCTTCTTTTGTGTTCAGCAGAAGAAAGAAATTCATACAGGTTGAGCGTGCGTAAATGATGACAGAATTTAAATTTTTGGGTGAACTATCCCTTTATTGCCAATTCTTTCCCTCTATCTTTGTTGTTGTTTTTTTTTTCTTTGGCCACAGATTATTAAACACTTCATCCATTCTGAAATTCAACTAGCCAACCAGTAGGTGGTTGGAGACATTTGTCCTAATTTCTTGGCGTCGCCCCGGTTGCACCGCCCTGCACTTGGCGTGCCTCAACCCTCCAGCGAAACGGCTAGTTATAGTTAACAATAGTCTTCGTCTGACAATCGCAATCAAGATAATGGAACACAGTGTGAGACAAGCCTGTGAGGAAAAAAAACAGCCCTACCACGGCCAAAGCCTTTCCCAAATTAAAAGCATTGGCCTTTAATCTGAGAAATATTGGATGGCTTTATAAGAAAGAGTGATGACTGAACATACATACCTGAAAATGTCAGGTGTGACCTTGCCTGTACTGAAATGCAGTACAACATAAAGGCAATACAAGCTTTACTGACAACATCTGTGGAATGATATCAGAGAAAATAATTTAAACTTCAGTTTTGTACCTCAGTCTGTAAAAATGTTGACAAATGCGCTTAAAATGGAAAGCATTTACTTGTATTTGTACAAGTTTATCGTAAAACATGCATGTGAAATCTTTCATTTGATATTATTTCGTGTGTGTGTGTGATACTGTACAAAAGAATTGTTGGTTTAACTTAAAGTAAGTTACCTGGTTGCCTTAAAATTTTGAGTTCATTGAAATTAAAAATTTGAGTTAATACAATGAAGGCGATTGGTTTAATCAACAGAAACACAAAATATTATGTTATTATTTAAATGTGATAAATGAAATGTAAAATGTGTTTTTTCTATTGATATTAGATATTATTTCTATATTGCATGTAATTTGTATTGCATATGATTTGTTTTTTTTTTTAAAGAACTTTTCATTCAGCAAGGATGCATTAAATTGATTAAACTTTCTATTCATCAAAGAATCCTGAAAAAACACATTTCATGGTTTCCAAACAATATTATCCAACACAACTTTTTTCACCTATGATAATAATACAAAATATTTCTTTAGCACATTAGATTGATTTCTGAAGGATCATGTGACACTGAAGACTGGAGTAATGATGCTGAAAATTCAGCTCTGCATCACAGAAATAAATTACATTTTAAAATATATTAAAATAGAAAACTTTTATTATTTTACAGTATTACTGTTTGGCGAGTGTGAGAGAGTTCTTTCAAAAACTTTTGAATGCTGGTGTATGTCTTATTTTTCATGCTTTTTCTTTATTTTACATATTTTAGATAGATGAAGTGTTAATGCAGTAGCTGTTCAGTAAATCGGTGCCACATATACTTCTGGTCCGCTCTAGTGTACACTAATTAGTTTAGTCGTATAACACTGAGAGCAAAGTGCGGAATGAAATCAGCTGTAGTTGTCTGACTGTGAGAATAGAGCTTTAGTTGGTGGCAGTTTGAGACCAGACAGCTTCACGCAAAGTGTGTGTGTGTGTGTGTGTGCACGTTTGCAAGAGAAAGGATTTCAGTAGTATTGGTTGAATGCATGGACATATGGAGACTCACTCCTCTTGGGCATCAGCGGGTACCAGGAGCCCCATCATCCTCTCTGTCTGTCTCTCTCCCTCACGCTGTCTCACTCTCGCTGTCTGTCTCTCTGAGCTGGCACACTGGTAGCTCCTCTCCCTGGGATACTCAAGCCTTTCAAACATGAGTAATTGATGAATTGTATGCAATATGCAAATGTGAATGCATAAATCTCCTGACTGACAGCTTAATTTATGTGAGCCTTTAAGAATGCAGGATTAGATTTTAATTAAATATCTTCAAAGGCACCCTGACTCGTACATTTTTCTCTTGCCTCAGCTGCCGTCTTTGTTGTTGTTTAAACCGTTTTCCATTATAATTTTGGAAATCTGATTTTGTTTTCCCTCTGTGTCCTCCCGCACCCCCTCCGGCCACGGTCCTACCCTCGGCCTTTGCGCCTTCTTGGGCTCGATTTTATTTACGAACGGTTGTCGTCGAAAAAGAGAACAAAGTTTGATTCCGCGAACTAACTCTTAGACGCTCGAGCCACGCCCCCACTCAGCTGAAAGGGGTGTGGTTTGATTCACCTACCGCGGAGCTTCCGTGTGGCCCCGCCTCTGTCTTTTCAGCCACATTGTCTCAGCGAGACAAGCAGGTGTCGCCTGTTCATGAATATTGAATAAGGCCATTTAAAAGATGACAAGGGCACATTTACGAAGCTGGGAGAGAATAAAAAGTGCTTAGTAACCCAGTTTTCGCCGGTCCCCAGCAGAGCGCGATGCTGTCGCCGGGGATTTGGGCAGAGTGATTGGTTGCGACGAGCGCACTGACAGGGTTTTCTTCTCCGGCGTGTGGAACGTGCAGTAACGTGTGAATGACTTTTCACTGCCATCTGTTCCTCCAGCCCGATGGGATACGGGAAAGAGAGGAGAGTGTATGCGCGTGTGTGCGATTGTATACTCGCTGCTCTTCACTGTCTGTCGTGGCTGTAGGGAACGCACATGGGCATCGTGCCTGCAAGTGGGAAAGGGAGATGAAAAATATTCCCATACCAGGGAATTCTCAGGGTGTGAAAGGCTCCATTACAGTCAGATTGACTAAAGCATTGAGCGGTTCACAGGGAGTCGACTCGATATACTGACAAGCAGCCTTCAATAGACCTGTGCTGCAAACGGATAATAGAGACAAAGCCAGGACACTCTGATTATGAGTGTTCATATTTTGGTTTTGCCTTATAAATCAACAATTCGGAAGAGATTGTACAATTGTGTAAACTTCTGCAATTCTGCAATATTGTAGTTCAGTATTTGAAATTATGGCTACAACAAACTAGTCTATAAGATGTATTAAAGGGGACATATCATGAAAATCTGACTTTTTGTTTGTGCTGTAATCGGGTGCCCGGTGCATCTACCAACCCAGAAAATGTGAAAAAGCACAACCCAGTAACTTTGCTTTGGCAAGTCTTTCTCTGCAAGCATGTGAAAAAACGAGCCTCTCAGATTGCGTTCCCCTTGTGACGTAGGAAGGGGATCTTATTATAATATTACCGACAACGGTGTACCAGTTCTAACGCCATGGCAAAAGTTCGAGCTAAGCATGCTAACTGTTATGTCGTTGGCTGCACAGATGAGCACAGAACACTATTTAGCCTGCAAGTTGACCCTGGCAAGCTTATTGCTAAAAAAAGAGTGTTTCTGTCTGAGCGATATTTTGGAAAAAATATTTGACCATTCACAGCATTTGATAGCAATCATAAATGTTAGCCTGGTGTGTATGGCTCTGTTTGGTTGGCGTTCATACGGGTTTTGCAAAAAAGATTAACATGACGGCACATGCTAGCCGATGAGTTGAATCAACTCCACAGCAACTACATAAAATTATCCACTAACCATTGAGAAACGTCCAGTTGTATTCTAAAAGTTGTATCTTCTTCCTGAGTCTCTCCATCAGTGTCGACTCCGGTTTGAACAATGTAAGGCTGAACACCGTTACTACAATCGTCACTTTGGCCGCGTGAGATTCTCCAGCTTTGTTGTCGTTGAGCAACCGAAGCGTGAGCTCTTAAAGCTCCGCCCTCTTTTGGAAAGGGGGCCATTGGAAAGGGAGCTGCGGCTCATTTGCATTTAAAGGGACACACACAAAAACGACTCACACCCAAATAGGGGCAAATTTGACAAGCAATAATACATAACTATTAAACATGAAACGTGTTAAATTGTATTCAAATTGCTCAATTATTTTTTCCAATAAATGTATTTATTTCTTTCCATCTTTTATCCGCATTGCTACCATACACAGATCATTACCGAAATGCCTTAAAATGGCTGAACATAAAAAATAAAATACATTATACAGCCAAGTATAGAATGTTCACTTCGTTTGGACAATATTTCCTTCACTAAGGAGATTTTCAATTTTCATAATCAAAAAGGTGATTGAGAATAGCTGTAATTATCAGCATAATTAAAAACATTTTCTTTGCACAGTCTTCCGTTTACACAATAAGTGCATTGACATGTACAACAAAATGCTGCTAACAATAAAAATCTCATTATGAACAAAAACCACATAAAAACCATAAGGTTTTGAAATCATTGGATTCCCTTTTTATGTCAAAAGGTTGGGAAGCGCAGAGCAAAATCAACGCAAGTTCTCAAACGTGCTTTAAAAACTGTGTTTATGACCGTTACAAAACAAAAGCATTTGCGTGACCTTTCGTTTTCATGTTAATAGGCATAATCAGTGTAAGATCATGCAATAATTATTGTGTCTGGAAATAAACTTTTAATCCAAAATAGTTGCAGCGCTACGTCAACACTATATCCTTGTTCGTAGTAATCATACCAAGTCACATATTTCCATACAATTAGAATTCCAGTACTTTTTTCTGGAACATTGTGTCAAGTACATGACGACTATACCTTTCCAAAAGTGCTCTTGAAAATGAAAGGATGGGTTTTATATAAGGGAAGCACCTGTCACGAGCGAGGAAAGAACTGCTCGGCCTCTAACAATACCCAGTCAAAGTGGAGCTAAATAAGAAAATAGCTTTAAGAGTCCCGCGGGAGTCAAGTGCCTGTTCACGCACAATCGCCTGACTGCAGATTTCTAACGACTCCAGCATGTTGGCTTTTTTTTTCTATCTTGTATTTCGGGCACGCCTCGATTAGGAATGCTCAAAAGGAGCAAGTGAGTCAGATGCTCCAAATGAGGAAAGAAAGAACTCTTCTTGTTCTTCAACACACGTCGACGTAGAGCTCTAAAGGAAATGGTTTTCCACCTCGTTTTAAGCACGACCGGAAACGTCTGCTTTTCTTTTCACTGATGTGCGATTTCAAACTAGTAGCTGACCGTCTTCAAAGGCGGGATCTTTTGACATTTAGCTGATTTTTCTTCCTGCACTGCATTGACCTCACGGAATCGTTTGCTGCCCCACCATGCTGTTTTCTAATTTGCTTTCCTCAAAGGAAATGGAGTTGTGTTATCGGAACACTGAGGTAATTGATTGTTTTCCAACGTGGCTTTTGTCAGAATGATGTAAAAACCAACTTTAAAACAAACTCAGGCCTTTGCACACAAAGGTCTTTGCGGATATTTTTAAATAATGAATGTCATTTGCAACCTTTAATAGGTTTCTTTCTGTTCACCTGTGGCCTGGCGGTTAGCATAACGTGGTGTTCTCGATGTCTCAATCCCCCACTATTTTCTCTGCCAATAAAATCACTGCATAAAAAGTATGTTTTTCAGTGAAACAAAACGAGACTGAAAAGTAGTTTGTCAAACTCTCCCAGAATCAAAGACTCCATTAATTTCATCTGCACTGGAGAGGAATTGTGGTGTGGCAAACTGTGCTGACGTTTTTTTTTTACAGTACAGTTAACTCCATCGACTGCTCTCCACTTACAGGGACTACAACAGCTAAAGTGATTCATGTTGATTGCCTCTCTTTTTCACCACGCTCCACTGTTCATAGTTTTTAATTAGATTAGTAATGCGATGGTCCAAAGTGATTCCCGTTTGCCACAGACCTTGACAAGCTTGTCAACAGATCAGCGAGTCAAACTGAAATATCTCGGGGCAGGAAAGGGAGGAAGGCCCATGTGGTGACGTATAGACAGAACTTGATGCTAAAGAGGTCGTTTGAAGTTTACCATTGATCCTCTTGGCTTGTAGTAAAGATGCTGTTTATTGGTATCGTTTTACTGCAGTATTGCTTCAAGTCTGAAATGTAAGTACTTAAAAATATGCATAAGTGCACTACTAAGGTCTTGAAGAGATTGAAGGTGAATCTGAGAGTGATGGAAGTACAGTTTAGGCCAAGGGTTGAAACTTAATGGCAAACAACCCCAAATATGATGATCCCCTTGCTAAAATATGAAGTCATCTATATAGTTTAAAAATAGTAAATAATAGTAAGTGAGATAATATATGTTGTTTAAATCACTCCGTTAAAGGTGCAGTAGGTGATCTGGGAAATTCTAACGTTAGCCTGCTAGCATTGAAAGCCACGCCTCCTCCAAAACACTTGAACGCGCACACACACACTCAGTAAAGCGTCACAAGAGACGGCGTTAAACTACCTCATGTCTCAGTGCCTCATCAATAATGAACGTAAACAACTTGTACCTGACTGCTGCAGATTCATTTCGCTGTTGATACTGTTGACATGGAAACGCATAATTCCGAGTCTGAGGACGTGAACAGCTCCGGTAAGAACGTAACAGGTTGTCATCTCTTAATTACGCTAGTTATGGCGTGAACGCAGCGTAAGCTCGTTGTTTTGATACGGTAGGAACTGTGAAAGGTGGCTGCTTTTTGTTTGCGGTGCTCTGTGAGCGAGGTCTGTCTGGATAAACTCTGCATAGCATGAAACGCGCTGATGACGTATGATGTCTGCGCGAACAGGGTGTGCGAGGGAATGTAAAAACATATGTTGACAGGCAGGTAGGACCGAATATAAAGATTGGATGAACATTTTAGGGTCCTACGCCTTCCACAGATGATATGTATTTATAAAAAGTCACCTATTGCACCAATTAAGGTCAAGTATGTAGTTTCTGTGACACTAGTGGCACCTAGCAGAATAACAAAAATAAAGCATATTTTGCAATGCCCCTTTCATGTGTCACGTAATACTTTAGCCGTGTGTCATGAGTTGAGTAATAATAAACCCATCCAGCGTATCTGCAACAGGTGCATTATAGACAACATGCGCCACAGCTGTTTGAGGTGGTGTACACTGACTGGACATGTCAAAGTAAAAAATATGAACTGGAACATCTGTCTTTCTGAACATGTGCATGATGATGTTGAAGCGTCCATTGTAGTGCGCTTTGATGTATTTATGACCTGTTTAATATTTGAAGGTCTAAATGAAGCAAAATTTGCCTCACATTTCTGTGATCGATGCTTACTTTTCCTGTGTAATAAAAGATTTATATATAGAAAGACTGTGCACTCGCTGCCGTTAGAAGCTCCGGTTGCTACAGACCATATATGCCAGAGAAACAAGCGCACAGCCATGTTTAGAATTTTGTTTTTTTTTTGGTTTTTTTTTTAGATTTATTTTTGGCAGTTTTTACCTTAATTATGACAGGACAGTAGTTGACAGGAAGCAAAGTTGGAGAAAGAGAGAGGGGGACGGGATCGGGAAAGGTCCACGAGCCGGGACTCAAACTAAGGCCGCCCGAAGCATGCTGCCCACTAGGCTATTGGCGCCAACTGAACTTCTGTTTTTGCGGTAGCTCTGTATATTTCTATGGCATCGCCATCCATGAGTAATTAGCTGGTGAAGTGGATTTACTCATTGTAGAGTTAATGAAAGTTATCATGAGCTTTGTAATGTCAGTTGACCGGGAAGATTTTAAAACGAGCAGTTCATTCATAAATTCATAAGATCTTACTTTCAGCTGCGAAAAATACAAACCAAAAGACTGAATACAACAATTGCAGTGATGAAAGGGGGCGGGGCTACATTAGGTCTATAGAAACAGTGGTAACACTTCAGTATGGTGAACTTCATTCAAAAACTTAATTAAATGCTGGCGCTGGTGATGTTTCAGTAGAGCAGTTGTTCTCCCCAATCAATGGCAAACTCGCATTCAGATTCGACTCAAAAGTGTGTCACGTGGATGTAAAACAGCAAATGCTGTTTCGTGACTTCAACTTCTGCTTCGGTTGAGGTCTGTGTATGTGCGCACACTGCCATGAATGACTTGTGAAACTTCTATGTAATACTATTAAGAATAACCTGCTCGCTGTGGTGTTCTCGCTCTTTGCTTCGCTATGATCAGTTTAGTGGTGATTCTGCTCTGGACTGTGTTTGTTAGCGCTGCTGTATTAATAGAATGGTGAAAAAGACTTGCTGCTTGATGTTCTTGGACATGATCCAATGATATGCAGCAGTTGAATTAGCATTTTGCTTTTCTGGCTTATTTTGCTCTGCCAGCACCCTTGCGCAGGGTTCGAACTGTCATGTACCTGTCTCTTTGATAGCCCCTCTCACAATGAAGTGTGAGAGATAAGTGTGTGTGTGTTTGTGTTTTGTGTTGAATAATTTGTCTAGCGTGTTGTACGTTAGCGGGACGTGTTTCTAAGACTGTGCTTGTTCATGTATCCATCATGACAGAGGATGATGTATAACCATATGTTTGTTGGTTGATGTGTGTGTATGTGTGTAAAATGTAGTAACTGTAGTGATTCTGCTCTAAAAAGAACTTTGTTTTTCATTGTTCTGCATGAAGAGATTGAATTTTCCATAAAATCACATTTACAGAATTTATTATAAGGCTCATTGACATGAAAGTTTCCACGATAAAGATAACAAAAAAAGTTTTATGTGTCAGTTTCTTAGAAATGTACTCTTTGTATTCGGGTCAATGACGTGACAGGTAATTTTTTTGTACAAAGGCCTTAATAATAATAATAAAAAACAAAGATATGACATCCAAAGTATGTAAGGTTGTACAACTAGATCTCTTTTATTGAATCCAAAAGGTCTTAATTATATTTTGCTACATATAAAGGTATTTTAAAGATTTTGAAGTGGCAAAAGGTCATTCGGTTTAACCGTCCAAAGGCCAATACAGCCATTTCATTTGTGATTAAAATATCTTAAAATATAATAAATGTATAATTTTTTATTCTGGCATGATTTTATAACATCATATATCAGCATAGTGCAAAATCGTATTAAAATTATGTGTAGAAGTCGTTGCTTTATTATGAGAAAGAATGTCCGGAAAAATGAATTTCATTGATGTCATTCGGAGTAACCAATATAAAAGGACCATTTTGGATCAAGTCATGCGGTCAATATCATGTGACAGGATGTGACATCATTCAGACACTTGCAGAGGACCACATGGTCATGAAGCAATGTAACTAACTGTTTGAAAAATGTAATGTTTTCACTTGCTCATACGCATGTCCTGAAACATCAGGTCATTCGGTACAACCGCTATAAACATATATTTTCAAAACTTGTACTAAATATAAAATGTTTGATTGTCCTTTTGCTAGCTAGCTAGATATCAGCCTGTTAGCATTGTTTGAAAATATCGTCATTCGGTATAACCAAAAGTGTCATTCGGTAAAACCGAAATTTTGGTTAAACTGAATGACTTTTTTGGTGACAAATTTTGTCCATCTTGTAAAAAATGACAAAAGCAGTGTTAATTGATTATAAAAACCACATAATCTCATTGTTAACACTTAATAAAACTTTAAAATTAATTATATCTCGATTATGTTTTTTTTTTACACTTTTAAAAACCTTATTTGTCAATGACCCATTCATATTGGTTTTGAAAACTGCATTTCAAAGTTTCAATTTAATGACACTAAAATGTCATGTGGTTACATAAAGTGAAAAAATAAGTTTTCTCACATCTTGAATACATAATTGATCTTAAATATTATTTTCAAATATGTTCAAATAGTTAAAAGTTGTTGTTTTTTGTCATTAATGTCATTAGGTTTTTGGGGACGATATCCACATTCCATTTTACAACCAGAAATAACTTTACCTTGTCATAAAAAAAGTCAGATTATTATGTTTTTTTTTTTGTTATTTATTTTTTTGAAAACTGCATTTCAAGAACAGATTCAATTTACTGACTCTAAAATGTAATGTGGTGTAACCCAGTAAAAAAAAAAAAAAAAAAAAAAAAAAAAAAAAAAATATATATATATATATATATATATATATATATATGTATATATATGTATATATATATATATATATATATATATATATATATATATATATATATATATTACTAAATCTATTACTAAGAAGTGAAGAATTTTTTAAAGAATTATTTTATGTTGTTTTTTTTTTTAATTATACCAAATCTTATCAAGAATGTCTTTATTTAACAAGGCTTTTGTTTTCATTATGATATCAAAACAGTTGTATTACCAGAAAAATATCAAAAATTAAAATATTCATAAATTTAAAAAAAAACATGCTAATGAGTGATTGTATCATATTATTATCATGTTTTGAAGACATGGTTTGTATGAATTTCTTTTTAAATGTTTTTTTTTTCCTCCCAAAAGTAGCCTATATTCATTTATGAGAGTCATGAGACCTTGTGACCTACATGTCAAAGCCAAAATGCAGATGCAAATGTACACTGAAAAAAGGGGAATATTTTCACTCAGAAATTGCTAATTACAAAGAATCGCCAAGTAATGCATTGAATTAAATGTGAAATTTTGAAGTAGAAATACCGAAATAGTATTTTCTTGTAAAACATACTCCAATAACCTTTATTTTATTTACTACTTCCAAAAAATCTCATGTCAATGAAACCCGTGTCGTCTGTTTTTTCTCTCCAGTTCTCGGCCTGGTCGTCCTCCCAAGCGTTCTCTCGGCGTGGCGATGCAGGACAGCTCTCGTCTGCTTCCTCACAGCGTTCACGGGCTGCTCTCTCCGAGTCTGCTCTCCCCGACAGGTAAGACCACCTCTCGCTCCCCCACCTGGAAGACCTAAAAATACCCGCCTTCCCCGTCAATGAACGACACGCTCAGACGGACACCAGTGTGTAAAACCCACGTACAGGAACATTTTTCCTTCTTCTTCGTCTGTGTAATCTGGATTTCTTTTTATTTTTATCTGTGCTGTCGGTCTCTTTTCCCATCTCTCTGGCTCTCCTCCTCCTCCTCCTCCTCCTCCCACTCTTCCACCTTCTGCAAATCAGCTCGTATTGATTTTCCCCCTCTGTCCTTCACTGGCCACCACTGCGTCTCAAACAGAGGTTAAACTATTGGATTTCTGTAGCCTCTTTGCTTTTTTCCTGTGCACGCATTTGCTTTCTCTCTTTCTCTCTCGTCATCCCTCTTTCATCTTTCCTTCCTTTGGAATACAATCCGTTTCAGAGGTATTGTTTGATCGCTTTTAGACCAAATCCCAAACCACCGGGCCTAACCTGCGTGTTTGTTTGCGTATTTATATTTTCGACTGAACCACACGTGCGTCTCGGTTAACGTCATGTCCGCTGCCGTCGTTCCTCTCCTTGCTTTTTAGCTCCAGTTCTCTAAATTGCTGATGGTAGTGGCAATTTAGCTCTCACAATGGCCAGCGCGTGTATCGATCTGCGCAGCGCGGAGTAGCCGGAGCAGTCCGTTAGCCGGCCCCGCTGATTGATTTTAGATGACTCTGTTGTTATTTCTGCCGGCCGCTCCAGGGGGGAAGGAGCTCTTTAAAATGTGCATCCACATTTCTCTCAATCCCTCTGCTCATCTTGCCGTCCCCAGCTCCAACAAACGTCTGACTTAGCTGGATGTGATGCGATTTGAGAGCGACATTCGCATTCATTCATGAAACATGAACACAAATTTTGGTAACACTTTATTTTATGGTGTCATTGTTACATATTACATGTAGTTATGATAATAACTATAAATTATGCACAATTACAGGCAACTAACCCTAAAACAAACCCTAACCCTATAGTAAGTACTCAGTACTTAAATGTATAATCACAGTGCAACAAAGACACCTTAAAATAAAGTGTAACCCAAATTTTTGTGTGAATCATTCATAAAACCATTCTTACGTAACCTGAACAATCATAAAACTAGGTGAATTACTTATTCACAGGTGATTCATTTATTTATTTAATTGGTTAGGTTTAGTTTGAATTTAGCAAAGATGGATTTACTGTCACATTTCTAACAATTATATTTCATTTAACTCTTCAAGACTGCATTTATTTGATCAAAATACAGTAAAAACAGTAATATTATAAATCTTGTTACAGAACTGTTTTCTGTTTTAATATATTTTAAAGTGCAATTTATTCCTGTGATCAAAGCTGAATTTTCAGCATCATTACTCTAGTCTTTAGTGTCACATGATAACTTCATTCTAATATGCTGATTTATGCTCAAGAAACATTTCTTATTACTATCAATGATGAAAACAGTTGTGCTGCTCAAGATTTTTGTGGTTTACTTTATTTTTTCAGGATTCTTTGATGAATAGAATGTTCAAAAGGACATAGTTTATTTAAAAATGGTAATCCTATTTGATCAATTTAACGCATCCTTGCTGAAAAAAACTATGCATTTTTTTTTTTTAAATCTTTTTAATGGTAGAGTATTACAGTTTCCACAAAAATATTAATCAGCGCAACTGTTTTCAACATTGATGATAATCAGAAATGTTTCTTGAGCAGCAAATCAGCATATAAGATTATATCTGATGGATCATGTGACACTGAAGACTGGAGTAATGATGCTGAAAATTCAGCTTTGATCACAGGAATAAATTACATGTTATATTTTTTATTAATTTGTATTTTAAATTGTAAGAATATTTCACAATATTACTGTATTTGCTCAAATAGAGGCAGCCTTGGTGAGCAGAAGAGACTTCCTTCAAATTCCAAATAATTGACTAGTTGTGTAACTTTTAAATATACACTCTAAAAAATGCTGGGTTAAAAACAACCCAAGTTGGGTTGAAAATGGACAAACCCAGCAATTGGGTTGTTTTAACCCAACCTGCTGGGTAGTTTTATTTAACCCAACTATTGTTTGAAAATGACTATATGGCTGACTTAAAATGAATCTAAAATCGAAAATAAAATGTTAATTTATTAAACATATTAATAAATGTTAATTTTCAAGATATTTTGGGTTCATTTTAAGCAAGCAATACTGTAATTTTTAAACAATAGTTGAGTTAAGTAAAACTACCCAGCAGGATGGGCAAACATTTAACCCAACAGTTGGGTTAAAACAACCCAATCGCTGGGTTTGTCCATTTTCAACCCAACTTGGGTTGTTTTTAACCCAGCATTTTTTAGAGTATATATATATATACATATATATATATTTCTTTCGGAAGGTATAGTCACTGGTATCACCTTTTAAATGTGTTAAATTAACTAAAGTTTTTATTTTGGATTCCATCCGGTTGTGTCTCAAATCCCTTGGGTCTTCTTGATGTAGTTCCGTGCATGAATCCGTACAGGAACTGTCCTCCACATGTATGTCAGGATGCCTCCGTCGATTCTCCATGACAGTAGTGTCAACATTTATGAAACTTGAGTAGCTGAACTTACTCTGATTGTTTATAGCAAACGATCACTCCTTTCCACTTGCATTTCTTCATTTACTCGTGCATATTCCAATACAAATAGAAAGTCAAGTCAAGTCAAGTCAAGCTGCTTAAACATTTTACAATTCCTATGAATCATCTAATCCTTTATGTAGTAGTTTATAACGTCCTTCCATTGAGATGAAGTTTTCATGGTAATATATAAGAGCTGAAAATATTATCTTGTTAAATGGGCCACAGTTATCAAAGATGACTAAATTTGCGATCTTTCACAGCAAATGACTGGATTTGCAACCTTGTAATGAGGTAAAAATGAATGTAATTAGTATTGGTTGTAATATTAATCTAGTATGGATTCTAATTACAGTTGTCCTTATTATAGTCAGTAATTATTCAAGTGTGTATTTATAATGAATTAATTATATCATAAAATTAAATTACTTTTTTTGATATAATTTTATTAACATATACATATATATATATATATATATATATATATATATATATATATATACATATATATATATATATATATATATTTTTTTTTTTTTTTCCTAACCTGAAACTCAATAAACTATTTTGAATGTGTGCCCATACATCAGTACATCACATTAGTTTTTAGTAATACATTTGAGGCATCGTAACTATCGTCACATTCTAGCGTGTTACTAACACATCAGCAGATTCTGATCAGACTTGTCATTTAATTATTAGCAGCAATTTGTGCTGTTATTTCCTGCTAACGCCATAATTAGGCAGAACAAAGTGGCGGTTCGGCTGATACGGCGCTCGGCGGAGGATATCAATGCTCACCCTCACCCTTAGAGAGAGAAAAAACAGCCAGAGAAGGACGTCTCTGGAGAAATGAAGCGTTTTTCTGTTTTCTCGAAGCCCTCTGCTGTGTTTCCAGTCTGAATGCAGTAGGGGGGTGCGAGTCAACCAGGTGTTGTTGTGGGGTTTGTTTTCGCATTTGGTTTCCTGAATTGCTGTTGACAGAAACATTATAAGCCTGTGGCACTTGAGCAGAGGAGAGAGAGAATGAGAGCTGATATACAACTCATACGTACAAGACATTAGAATAACTTGCGTTGTTTGTGCTTGACATGAATGATGACTAAAACCCTGCAGCTTATTGTGAAGAGGTATACTATTACTTTTCTAAGAGATCAAACTTGTGATTTTCATCTGGTGGATGATAAAAATAATAAAAAAATCTTATAGACTTACAAGCACAAGCCATATCTGGAAGACTTATTTTGGGCTTAGTTTGAGTTAGGCCCAGTTAATTAAATTAAGTTGATTTCCACAAGAATAATTTCAACTTTTTTTTTTTAAGCAGAAATCAAGGTTACAGTGAAGCACTTAATTTTTTTGATGATTTAAAAACAGAAATTATAATGTTTAAACACAAATTTATTCTTCTTGGCTATTATTTGAGCTGTAAAGTTGATTGTGAAAGTGATTAAAGTTGAATATAAATTTACACAGAAAAGATTAGTAAAATCATCCAAACGTACAGTTAACATCTTGTGGCTATTTTATTGAAATAGTGAGTATTTTAACAGATTGGTCCAATTTATCTCAATTGTAATTGCATTACTGAAACCAAATTTTTTTTTATTTATTTTTTTAAAGAGAGACAAGCTAAAAATATTTTTTTTGGTAATCAACAATATGCAACAATTGCTGTCCATTGAGCTTAACTTGTATTAAACTGAAATATTCCTTTGAAAGTTTGGCTCTTTTCATTTGGACCAATAAGCAACACCCTGGCAACCACTAGGGTGTGTTCACACATGTATTTCGGTTCGCTTGGTTCCTTTGGTGAACAAACATTAAGTCCTCATCCGCTTAGCATTCACAATGGCATTTTTAACACTCAACCTAAAGATACCAAACGTTTAGGCTTTGGGATATGGAATTTGGTTGGCTTTTATGACGTATATTTCATGACAGAACTTACCGAACATCCAAAACAATGCTGTGTGCTGGGCTAAATGCTCTCGTTGTATGTATGTAGCCTATATATGATGCTATTTTGACCAGTTGAGAACTCGTGAAAAGCTTATAAAATGTGTAAAGTAGTCAAAACAACTACAGGAATCCCTCCGTCACACACACTAGACTTGTGCCGATATTCGGTAATGCGATAAATCGCGATAATGAATATGCACGATATTGTAATCGTCAGCACTTCAGAATACCGTAAATAATAATTTATTACCAATTATTAATTTTTTATAAGACAATTAAGAATACTTTACCCATCAATCGTATAAAATGCACAACACCGCTGTATTCTGCGTCAAAAGGACACGCGCTCAGATGTAAACAATCCCAACGTGCACGAGAAGCACATGGCGGAACCAGTGAAGGAGACGAGCTGAATGAAAGTGCGCGTTCACTCTCTGACAGCAGAGGGCGCTGATGGAATAGCAGCGTGCAGCGGTTACCACGGAAACCGTGCAAACAAAATAACTGCGCAGTGAAGTTTTTAAAATGCTTCAAACAGCCATTCATTTTTTTGTAATCTCAGTGTTGTTCATCACAGCACCAAATACTGAATACTTAAAAAAGACTTAAAAGGATATTTATTTTCAAACCTAAACATTTTTATATTTTAATCTGGACTACAACATGCCCTAATGATTAGAAATGTTCTGATTATTTGTTATTGTTCAGTAAAACTTTGAAAACATACAGCTTCATTAGTTAACATGTTAATTCATTATCACTAAACTGACCATAAAAATACTTATAAAGTATTAATTATTATTAATTAATGTTAATTTCTTAGTTACTATTTAATAACATTACTAAAATCAAAATAACTTATTTAATGGACCTGAGATAAAACTAACAATGATCAGTTGTGTTTCTAAACTAACATTAACAAAAAATAACACTTTCTGTATCAAATGTAGCTGTTGCTCAATCTTAGTTAATGCATTAAATAGAGTAAAGTGTTATCTGTTGTTCTTTATAGCCTAATTCTTTTGCATTTTAATCTGTTTGAAAATTTCAGTCAGAGTTGTTTTTGTTTTATTACAAAAAGAGTTCTTAACCCTGTTAAACTATGACAAAAATGGTTTTGCAACTTATTTTAATATCGTGATAATACCGTATACCGTGATAAAAGCTTCATCAATTAATCGCAACATGAAAATTTGATACCGTCACATGCCTAACACACACAAATGAAGATCTCCTGCGAGGAGACGCGGTTCTGGTGCTACCGAACTATGATTGGCTACATCGCGACAATGACGAGAAAAAACAGGTATGCATGAGCATTCTGTCCTTTTTAGGGCCAAATCTTGTGACCTCATGTCCTGTTTTTGGTTCGTTTACATGTCTTTGGTCCGTGTTGCATCCATATTTCATTCAAACCGCACCAGAGTTCGTTTGGAAGTGGACCAAAAAAAAAAAAAAAAAAAAAAACTTTTTAACCACAAATGCTCATCTTGCACTAGCTCTGCGTTGCACCACGCATTACGTAATCACGTTGGAAAGGTGATCACGTTACTGCGGTGTAAGGCGAAAAACTCCATCTCATTTTCTCCTCTAACTTCAAAACCGTCCGACACCGTTGTTTTACGTTGACTTAGTCTTTGTACGTTTGCTTTGTAAACACTGGATTGGTACTTCTGCCTAAGTCACACGTGAGCTTTCCAAAGTGATTACGTAATGCGTGGCGCATCTCAGAGCAGTGCAAGATGAGCATTTGTCGTTAAAAAGTATATATATATTTATACAACAGTTCTGTCTGGTTCTCGAATCTGATTGGCTGATAGCCATGCGATATTTCAGTGATAACAGCACTCCTACTGCCTTTTCACCGTTTGTATCACTCCGCTTGAAGTGACCGTCATGGCGGCCGATCAAATCAACCGTAATTTTTACAAATACTACTTCTTGTACCACGAACTGTAGTTTTAATAGTTTTTTAGGCAAGAATGTAGTTGTTTAGACCTGAAATATGTGACTCATATGTAATAACAGCGCCTATTTTACAATTTGTTTTGACATTTTCGGAGATGCGATCTCGAGTGCGTCAGCGGCCGTTCAGTGCTTCTGTAACCGCCGAGAACAGCTTCATCTCGGCCAGTGCCTCGGGGATTTGCCGCTGGCTCTTATAGTGGTTAAACATGAGACATAATTCAATTTGAGTACATAGAACGGGCAATCTTTGGTCTTATTAATCTATTATTTGTTCCAGAGCAAGTCGAATTGTGCTATATTAAATTTGATAATAATAAACGTTACGTTACATCCTTATATAGCACATTGACTACAACTAGACGGGACATATCAGACTCTTCTTCGCTCTTTAAATATGTAAAACATTAAACTTTACAAACATATGGTTTTTTGAGTAAAGAAAACGCTTTACTTTTTTTTTTTCAAACATCAGATCTTTATTTACCTTTGCATTGCATAGAGGAGATGTCCAAACTGCGTGCGCACTTCATTCAGGAGGTGGGGCGGATTAATGAGGCTTGACTGACAGTTTGAGGATCCAATGGAGTTAGGAGGTTTTGTCACAAGCTCTTTAAAATCCTTTTCATTTGTTAAATATTTGTAAAACCCACATACAAGCGTAAATGGTGACCTAATTTTTTTTTTTTAATAACTAGTGCTTTATGTTTGACTGAACTGTACAATTGTTCTTATTTGTTGTTTAATAAATATGATTTTATATAAATATGTCCATTAAGTAATATGGATTGAATGAACGTTACATTAATACGCCATTAGATGGCGGCAACACTTTACAGGAGAATGAGTCAGTGAAGCACAAGAGACTTTTAAATTGAAAGGAACTTTTGCAAAAGGAAGTTGTTTTAGCGCTGTGGTGTAATGTAATTTCTTTTACTGTCTATGGTAATGGATGCTATGGAAAATTCCCAAAGCTGTAAAAAAGACAAAGATCGCTTTCCTCAGCGGACATTCAAACGGACTTGTATAATGATAATATTATGGACATCGACTTGACGAATGAATGTAATGCCATATACCAGACACAGGTAATCGCCTACTCTCTCTCTCTCTCTCTAATACTGTACAAAATTCAATGTGTTTCAATGAAGCGACTCAACGTTCCTTCGTTACTAGTTCTAAAGTGACGTTTTAGAGTTAGTAACGGAGGCTTGGTTCAACTGACAACTTGAGTTTTGAAACGTTCCTTCGTTACTAGTTCTGAAGTGACGTTTTAGAATTAGTAACGGAGGCTTGGTCCAACTGTCAAATTGAGATTTGAATCCGTGGCGGAAGGAAGTAGTGCTGCACAAAAGAGGGTTTTAAAGACACTCCGTTGTTGTTCTTATTTATTTACACACTCGTGCCGTCGAACTGTTGTATAAACGCAATATCACACTCGTAGCTGTGCGATATGGCTGTATATCAGCACGCTGGGATTACCTACGGCACTCGGCCAGCGGCCTCGTGCCTACGGACGAATCACAGCGTGCTGATATACAGCCATATCGCACGGCTACTCGTGTGATATTGCTCATATATATTTTTTTTTTCGAAAATGATGGGGATCGTGTAGAGCGCTTTGAAGCTGCACTGAAACTGACATTTGGACCTTCAACCCGTTGAACCCCAGTGAAGTCCACTATATGGAGAAAAATCCTGGAATGTTTTCATCAAAAACCTTAATATCTTTTCGACTGAAGAAAGAAAGACATAAACATCTTCAATGACATGGGGGTGAGTAAATTATCAGGAAATTTTAATTTTGAAGTGAACTAATCCTTTAATATAATGAACCGCACTAACAGAGCCATCACACCAGGGTTCATTTTAATCGAACCAAACCTGCCAAGTGTGGACACACCCTTAGAGCACCCTGGCATTGTGGCAAAAAAATCTGAAAAGATAAATAAATAAATAAAATAAAAAATCTGCAACACTTTACAATGAGGTCCTTTTCATTAACTTTCATTAAAACAGCATTATTAATCTTTGTTCATGTTTTTTAGTAAAAATTCATAGTATAATACAAAAGTAATGTTTAGTGTTTGTTCATATTTACTAGTGTAGTTAACAAATGAAAGCTTATTGTAAAGTGTTACCAAAAAAAATCCAGCAATCCTTATATACGTAGTCGACCATATGCATGGGTAGTTTGACTTTCACTGACTTCCCAACTCACCGCCTGTTTTGGGTTCGAGTCTGGGCCCACCGCTGATAACAGATAACTGATGGGCGGCACTGATACGAAATGTCAGCGAAAGGACACTTGAACACTCTCTCTCAAACAAACTCACACATTCCCACACACACGTCCCCGGCCTTCGATCTCATACATACACACTTGTAGAAAGCGTCTCTTACACAAACCTGTCTACAAACACACACACACACACACACACACACACACACACACACACACACTCCGTCTCTCTCTTTCTCTGTGGGTGAAAACAATTGCAGGCCTAGCTGGTGACTTTGATGAATGACATGTCCCTTTGGGGAGCAGTTTCTCCATCTGTTTATCCCCCCTTCTGTTGCCCCCCTCCCTAAACTCACTCACACACATGTGCAGAAACACACACCGCACTCAGTGCAGGAGTATTTAAGACTGCCGCTGGCTCCGTCATGCACCTGTAAGCACTCTCGCACGCACAAGACATCTTCTTTTTCGAGCAACTTGAGTCTCATTGTCGTATGTTGTTATGTAGTTGGCTAGTCAAGGAATAGAAAGTAGTCGATTGGTTGGACTAAAGGTCAATATATAATTGTGCAATTTATACGCCATTTTACTTGTGTCTGTAAAAAGTAAGTTAAAAAAACTTGATTTTTATCAATCAATTTGAAGCTGAAAACTGACATTTTGGTTATATTTCAAAAAGGAGTCAACTGGTAGGACTAAAAGTCAATGTGAATTTGCAGTTTGCGACCCATTTTGGGTTTGGGATTCTAAGTTAAATGAGATTAATAGAAAAATGTATAGGACAGAACTTGATTTTATCAATCCAGTAATTATTGAAAGCTGAAAACCGTTCACAACCCATTTTACTTCTGTAATGTGACATGTTTCTAATTTAAGAGTTATTAAAAGAAAAACAAAAAGAAAGACTTTGATTTTATCAACGTGGAATTAATTTGAAACTAAAAACTGACAAATTTTGGTTACCAAAATGTACTGTTTACTGCAAATTCAAGCACTGCCACTCAAAATAAGCACTGTGACCTCGTTGAGGGATTCTCTTCCCTCGTCTGTTTTAGAGCCGGCCACTTGTGTTGCACTCTGACTGGAGGGGTTAACTCTGTCTCTCTCTCTGAGTGTGTGTGTGTGTGTGTGTGTAGGAAAAGAGCTAGGATAAATAAAACATGGAGATCTGTTTAGTGACATATGGGCCAGCGCAGCCCGTCTCCTGCATCCTAATGAACGCTAAGCCTTTCAAACTGTGTGAGACGAGAGCTTTGTGCTGCCAGGAATATAGATATCAGCGAGAACCACTGTACGTTTATGTTTGGTTAAACCTGTGATTCATGTGCACACTTTATAAGAGTGCATACTGCAACACCCACCTGAATTTTGTACTTTTGTTGGGGTTGTAAAACGTTGTAAGGAGTCACCGCGCATCTTGAAGTGGCAGATTTAACATATGGCAGTCAATTGACAAGTCAGCTGAAAAAAAAATCCACAGTTGAACACAAATTAAGCTAGTAATTTGCAAATGTTTTTTTTTTTTTTTTGGTGTCAGGAAAAAAAACTTCTCACAGTCTTAAAGTCATTAGCACGTCTGTGACTTTTTAACATCTTTTTTGATATCTGACAAAGGTGACATCTGTACAGTCTTGGCAGAACTGTATAATTTGATCCCACAGGTTACATTTGTGATCAAAATTTAGAGTATAGAAGTATTTGTTGATGTGTTTTACTCAAAGTTGTTAACTGTAAGTGAAATGCAGACTTTCTTGATTTCATATCACAGCTTGATATGCAGAGACACCAAAAATCCTGTTAAATTTACCAGGAAGATGCTAGAAATTCAGTGTAATAGAGTGAATTACTATACTATATTTCAGACATTACTATATAATTAAGTTCATAACTGAATATATAATTGGAATGTATTAATATACTTGAACAACTGAACTAACTTCAGTGTTTTTTCTTATTGAAATATACTGATAAACAACCAAAAAATGTATATAAATATATAGTGCATTATTATTATTTTATGTTGATATTGCATTAGTATTTTTATTGTTAAATGAAAAATAGACTTTCGCTGTGAATTATAAGGTAATGCACACCTTCATA
Organism: Ancherythroculter nigrocauda; assembly: GCA_036281575.1. Lineage (NCBI taxonomy): Eukaryota > Metazoa > Chordata > Actinopteri > Cypriniformes > Xenocyprididae > Ancherythroculter > Ancherythroculter nigrocauda. The sequence goes on along the minus strand of VTFQ01000017.1, from coordinate 7,598,583 downwards.
CTGATAATATAATAATCATCAGTTTTTTACAGTAAAATGACATTTATTTCCTGCCTATATTTATAATATTTAGTAATATTCATTGCGCCACATTCATACTTCCCCTGTTTTTACAGTATAATCTCATTTTGTCCTCCTGTAACACGCGCACACACACACACACACACACACGCACGCACACATGTTTGTTTTTGTGAATTGTGGGGACTTTCCATAGACTTCAATGCATTTTACACTGAACAAACTGTACATTCTATCCCCCTACCCTGCCCCTACCCCTAAACCTAACCCTCACAGGAAACTGTGCAAACTTTTACTTTTTCACAAAAACTCATTCTATATGATTTATAAACCCATTTACATTGTGGGGACCGCTGGCTGGTCCCCACGATGTAGGTGAACTCAGGTTTATATTACATCATGGGGACATTTGGTCCCCACAATGTAATATAAACAAAAGCACACACACACACACACACACACACACACACACACACACACACACACACTCCTCCATCTGCCCCCAGGTGCATAGGTGGGTGGCCTTCAATCCCTATTTAATGAAGGCTATGATTTTTTTTTTTTTTGGATCACAGTGATCTGCCTGTCTTCAAACACACTAGCAGGAGATGTCTCAATAGCTCTTCATTATTGCAGGCAGAGCCTGTGGAAAAAAAACAAAAACACAGAGACATCATAATTACAAGAGCACGCACAGACTCAGGGACGGAGAGAGGCTTGCGCGGGAGAAGATCTTCAAGTGTTTATTTCCATTGCTCTTCTTATAAAGACAAAGCTGGCCGCTCTCCGATGGCTTCCCGTTACTTCTCCAGCACTTCCTGCATTGATCTACTCAGCTGAAGCGAATGGACGTGAAAAGGATGATATGCGTTTCTCACTTTTTTTCTTCTTTAAACAGTTTGTCCTCACTTATCACTACTCCACATGTGAAGATATTGTCTGGTATCACACCAGAGGTGAGAGAATAAGAGTCAAAAATCTGCTAAGGGGTAATTAAATGTAACAAATCATGTAAAAATGTATCTTTTATTGGAAAATTAAACATTTTGTCAAACTTTGATAATTGCCTTTTAGTGATCAAACTACATTTTATAAAAATCACCTGTCAGGTTTATAATATATATTTCATCAGCATATGAGAGTCAAATTGAACGACTACAGGGATTCGTCTCAAGATCACTCATTTTAACACTTCATCTATTGCCAATTTCATCGAGTGAAGAACAAATTTATACTCACGTGCATTATGTAGCCGATGTTATCATCTCTGACAGAAAGCATGTTGAAGCTTTTAGTTGCCTTGACAAACTTTTACCATGGTAAAGTGGTGAAATAGCAGTTGTAGCAGTTGTGCTACAATAACACCCATACGAAAATATAATCACAGATTTTTATGAAAATTAGCCATGGGTTTGCCTCAGCAGTTGTAGTGTAACTAATGCATTTGTGCTAAAAACCATAGTAACCACAGCCTTAAACTAAAATTGACTTTGATTTTACTACAAAAACCAGAGTTTAACTGTGGTATTTGTTGTAAAAAATGAACTATGGTTTTACTACAGGAACAACACAGCTGTTGTATTTATTGTAAAATCATAGCAACAAGAAGTAAAACACTCCTTCATGAAACTTTTGCTACAAGAACTATAGTGTAAGTAGTATTTGTTGTGGATCCATCAATGTAACCATTTATTTTAAGAGTAGTATTAGTTGACGCAAAAAAGTGTCAAAGATTTGGATTTGGAACTACTACAACTTTTTTCATGGAAATTATCATACATTTTTATAAGGGCTGTTAAATGCATCTGTGAACTTCATCCGTCTTTATTGAAGAATTAATAGCTATTGAGACGTCCACCTACAGAACTCGAGCGATATGATACTCATCTGTCTGTTTGTCAGCTGCTGGCCTCCTTATCACTGCACCGCTCGGCAGCGTTAACTCTATAATTAGCCACTTAATTAGCAAAGGGGACTTGATTGACAGTTTGGAGCCAATGACTCACGTTCAGGACGAACGTCTAAGCGTATGTGTGTTGTTCGAGTGTGCTAGCGCCGCCGGCAACACATTAAGACCCACCTTAAGATCAATCCTACACTCGTATCCAAAACCTCTTATGTGAGCACAAGTCAATCTGCGTGTGTCAGAGATTACAAAATTGGGATTAGTTATGGGGAATGATACACATTTGTTAATCCCAAATAAATGATGTCGTCTTTGTGAAGCCTTGGAGTGACAAATTTCAGTCAAATGCCTCAGGATGAAAGATTATGTAGGTGGAAACCTGAAGTTGTCTGCCCGATACCTCTCTCTCTCTATATATATATATCATACATAAATTAATATCAATATTTCAATAAATGCTATTCTTTTGAACTTTCTATTTAAAAATGCTCACAAAATTACAGTTTTAAATACTTGGTGAGCTTAAGAGAATTATGCATGTACATATTGGGGAAAGTTACTTTTAAAAGTAATGCATTATAATATTGCGTTTTTCCCTAAAAAACTAACTAATACGTTACTTAGTTACTTTTCATAAAAAGTAATTGGTTGCGTTACTTTTGCAATACTTTTTCTCAGTTGGGCTTGCTTGTTTGTTTTTTAAAAACGACAAAAACAACAACAAAAAAAACCTTTAAAAAAAACAAAAGTGAAATGAATAAGCCTCAAGGCTGATTTATACTCAACGCGTCCGCAAGTTTGCTTGGGTGCGCGCGACAAAAGTGAGGTCATCGGCGCGTTGGCGGAAGTGCCAACGAAGTCATTTCGTGTGGCTGTGTGCACTTCACATTTTGTATCTTTCTGCGCGGCGCCGCATCCCGAAAATGCACGAACGCGAGGCAAATCTGGCCGAGTATGTACATCTCACCACACCAGCACCCAGTTTTCGCGTCTAAATTAATCGTTTAACATTTACAAAATGTGCCACCAATACCATAAATAATCCCCTTTAATGAAAATAATGGTCCATGTTTAATAAAAAATAAATGAAAATGTTTAGTGAAATTAGAAAATATTTAAGAGATTGTTAATTCAGTTGTATACATGTTCTCATATCCATATATTTTGTTCTAATGTCACAAGTACCTTTCTTCTTCTCACCACTGCTTACTGCTGATCTAGAGAACAATTTATCCAAGTCGCCCCCTGTCGTTTCAAAGAATAGAACAATGGCGAGCGCGTCGAGTATATACGTCTCGTCCGTTTGGGGAGGTGCGCGCGCAGTCAGTGGAGGCTCGCGGTGTGGAGACAGGCGAAAGTATAAATCCAGATTCAGGCTGAAAGAAATGCAAATTCACACCTGTACAGCAGAGGGCGCAGCTCAAACAAACCTTTCGGCAACCTTACTTCAGCAATACAAAAAAAAAGAAAAAAAGAAACACAAATGTGATGTTCGTCTAAAGTCATTTTTGCTTGTTAGTATTGTTGAATTGGATCATCGAAGGTCATTGGTTAATAAAGTGAGATTAAATACATTAAGTATAGTTCTGTTATTTAACATATGTAATTATTGCAGGTTTGCATAATATTTATAATATTTAATAAATGGTAAAGTAACTTGCGTTACTTATTTGAAAAAGTAACTCAGACATTTTGTTGTAAATTTAAAAGTAATGTTTCTTTACTCATTACTTGAAAAAAGTAACTGATTACATCTCACATTGCTTGTAATGCGTTACCCACAATACTGTGTGTGTGTATATATATATGTGTGTGTGTGTGTGTGCTGTGAAATGATTAATTGTGATTAATTGCATCCAAAATAAAAGTTTGAGTTTATATAATATGTGTGTAAATATATAAATACACACACATGCATATATATATTTAACAAACGTATTAAATATTTATTATATTTATATTTATAAATATTTATATAATATATATCAATTATGTATGAAAAAATATATATATTGTGTGTGTGTGTGTGTATATATATGTATATATGTATATGTATATATATATATATTTATATATATATATACACATACACACACACGTATACATTAAATATTTCTTAAATATATACATGTATGTGGGTGTATTTTATATATACAGTACATAAATATACACAGTACACACACATTATGTAAACAAACTTTTATTTTGAATGCGATTAATCGTTTGATGATATATATATATATACATGTGTGTATATGGGTATGCATATGTATGCCAAAGTTTTTTAATTATTTTTTTCTTTGTGTGCTAATAAAGTGTTTATAAGCAGAGAATCGAGCATCGAGAGGTTGTATGAATAATATGTCCATGTTAATTACTCATCAGGGCACCTGCAGCTAAATGAGCTTGTGCTTACCAGAAATAGTTACTGTTCTCCATGTGAAGGGCATCATCACACACACACACACACACACGCACACTTACTCTCTGGACAGCTAATACAGAATTTCAATATAGACACACACACACTCAAACAAAAAAGGGCCAACAAAAAAACAAAGAGTCTCAGCATCCCACAGCGAGCTTTATTAATTTTGACAGTGCAGTATGTAAATGCCTATTTTAGTGCTTACGCTGCTAGTTAGCCAGGTATCGGCCGCGCTGACACTTCTTCCCTTTGTATAAAAAAAAGAGAAGAAAAAAGAGAGAACGTCAATAGCACATCGATAAAGTCACGCTAATTTTTACACGCTGTCCTCGACTTTGCCCTCATCTGCACTTTTTTTTTTTATTATTTAACATCAAAGTTCAAGATCTGACTTCGTTAATCTGGTATTAAAATGAATAAAAGGGTGACCTTGTCCAAATTAATAACTCAGTGGCGAAACATGCTTTCAACGTTCAGAAAGGTTACACAAAGGTTAGCCTTCAAGTGCGGCACCAGCATGCCGAGGGAGACGCGGAGAGTCTCACCGCTTTCTCTTTCACATAGACTCTTGAACTTGCTTTGTTCATGAGACATGTAAGCTCATCATTTCTTGCTTTTGTTGTGTAGCTTATAGACAAATGCCTCATAAGTCTAAAGATGAAATGGTTAAGAAGAAGTTGTCTTGTGTTATTATTGAGATCAAGACACTGTAGACAGTTTGTTGACAGGCTCTCTGCTCTACTGCTCTTTGGTCACTCTCAGGTCCATGTGTTTTTTGACACAACTACAAGAGATACCCGTTCACATCCGTCTCTTTTGTCCAATTTCAACCACTTCTCTCCTGATTTCTTCACGGGGAGGGTCTAGGAGTGGGTGCATGTATGGGCTTTTTCAGATCTTTTGATCTAATGGACGAAATAAGCTTGTGCAGTTTACAAATGAATGCGAAAGGAGACGATGGAAAAACACACAGAGAGCAGCAGCTTCCATTTCTGCTCTGAAACTGTACGTTGTGCTTGGTACGTTTTTCGTCCCGTCAAAGTTTAAATCCTGTCTGGCTAGCGTGCTTCCCATAAAGTTTAAGCGTTAGGTCATTAGGTGGAGAGTAGGTGGACTTTTGTGGCTGTTCCAGTGCGTTTGACCACATGAGCTACCTCTTTTTGACTACCTCTGGAAGTGGTTGAATGTGGACAAGTTTTAGACCGTGTTTACACCTGTACTCAATGTCGTCTACTTGTGATCTGATCAACTAAAACGCATCTTACTACCAGGTGTAAACAGGGCCTCAGACAAACTCCCAAAATCCCTTAGTGGGCTGCTTTACAGAACTATTTTGCTCTTACATGTGTCAGATCCTGAGGGAAAGCCGCTGTATTGTGCTCATGTCCACAACTAGGGTCTGTCTTCATAGTTCAGTAGTAAGTACACTGGCCAGGGAAGTAGCCATTTCTCTTGCTGTCGCAATGTTGTTTACTTACTTTATACACAAAATCACCATATACACATAAATATGATGGAGTTAAAATCAGTTTTGTTATTGTTAACTAAAACTATTAAAAATGAATGAAACTGAAATAAAATATAAATATTAGATTAAACTTAAACTACTCAAATAAACCAACTAACTGAAATAAAATGTTTGTTGAAGTTAGGGATGTGCAACGATTAATGGCGATTAATCGTTTGCAAAATAAAAGTCTGTGTTTACGTAATATATGTGTGTGTTCTGTGTATAAAAATTATGTATATATAAATACAGACACATACATGTATATATTTAAGAAAAATGTTAGATTTATATATAAAATATTTATTTATTTATTAAAACATGCATATATTTCTTAAATTTATACATGTATGTGTGTGTATTTATATATACATAATTTTTATACACAGAACACACACATATTACGTAAACACAGACTTTTATTTTGCAAATGATTAATCGCCATTAATCGTTGCACATCCCTAGTTGAAGTATAACTAAATTGAAAAAAAAAATAAAGGTACATAAAATACTATTTTTTTTTTTTACTAATAAAAAAATGAAAATATATAAATAAAAACATAAGTAATACTAAAATAACACTGGTTAAAATGTGTGCGATATAAAGATAACATATTTTTATAATTATTTAGTAATTTTGATATCAATTGGTTGTTTCAGTTCTCTAATCTAATTTTAGATTTAATAAAACAAATACAGTTTCATGGCCATTTAAAAATAACGTTGATTTTAGATCGAATCGTCCGGCCTTTCTACTGGTTCATGCCATAGAAGACACACCCTAGACCCTTCCCATCATGCTGTTCAAGAGCACCGAAACAGCCATACAAGAGGCTCTAAATGCTTTAAGTGTTAGAGAGAGATAGTGAAGGCAGTTCAACAGGTGCAGTGAACTACTATATCAGCCTTTTCCTTTCACCTTCCTACTTATCCCTCTTTCTGTCTCTCTCACTCCCTTTTTCTCTGGCTTTCTCCGGCCACTGGAGTGGATCAGTCAAATTATCGAGTGGCAAAACTAATTCGGCGCCCGGGGGCCGGCAGAGCTGCCACTTCCCATCAGCCCCTCCGCCAGTCAGCGCCCAACTGTTTTCATTTGGGTCCTCTTGTTTCATTTATTATGGCTATTGGAGCTAATCCTACGAGCAAACCCCCGGCCGGCCTGCCTGTCACTATTGTTTCGGCTCTTGGATGCACCTTGCCTTCAGTGGGAGGGCTGCTCCAGTACCAGCTCATGACGGAAGTGAGCGTTCTCAGATGGAGAGAGAAAGAGCGGGAAGGAGATCTCATCAATCATATTAAACTCATTTGGACAGACTCGAAACCCCCCACTTTCTCTTTCTCTGCCTCACACTTCTTGAAGATGGTTATAGTTTCTCTATTGTTTCCTTTTTTGTACTGTAGTTAAGCAGGTACTACCCAGTCTTAGAGAAACAAAAAAACATTGTTCTTTTATGGTTTAAGAGACCTCATTTTTAAGTTTTATATCTTACGTCTTTACTCATTTTTATACGCAATACACGCATCAAAGTTATGCACATTAGTAGGTAAATTCAAGCTAGCAATAATTTAATTAAAATTGTAATATGTTTAGTTTTTCATTACTTTAGTAATGTAGTAGAACGTTTTTGAGAAGGCTCAGCCTTCCTTACCTCTTCTGAAAGACCGAAACTGAATGTAAGATCACTTGGGGGGTTTTTTTCTGAAAAATCTGATAAGAACAAAGTCTATATTTGCTCTCTATTTAATCTCATTACAGCTGAAATAGATCTCATTTGGTGTTTTTCTATTCTGCAGAAATTGTGTGTGTGTGTGTGTGTGTATATATATATATATATATATATATAAAATATATTTTTTATTTTTTTTTGGCAGGCAGGCAGGCAGGCATTTGAACAGCCACAAAAGACCACCTACTCTCTGCCTACTGACCTAACGTGTAAACATATATATATATATATATATATATATATTAGACAAATATAAAATAAATATATATATATATTGTGTATATATTGTGTATATATACACACACACACACATTTTAAGACTATACACTGTAATTTATTTTTTTAACGTTATTTTCTTATTCAGAAAGAGAAAACTCCAGGAAACACTGAAGTTTGCCTTATCTTTTGTTTTTAATCCAAACCTCACACTTGTGCTACAGAAAATTATTGATTATAATCAATACAGCCTCTCATGCATTTCCATGAACAATAGATGCTCAAGGAAGGGCAAATGCATCAAAACGACATTCAGAGTTCAGTCGTAATCTTGAAGTAATTCCCTTCGCTAATACATATTTATATAAAAAAGTGTAGCTTTCTTGATTAGGCCATCAAAAAGCCTTGACTACAGAGAGAGAGAGAGAGAGAGAAGGAGTGTGGGAGAAGTGATTGACTCTACTTCACCACGGGGCAACAGTTAAAAAGAGGTTAAGGGTTTTGTGGAACACTTAACACATGCTAGTCAAGGTAAACCGTTGTTTGTTGAAGCCTGGACTCTCTAGGTTTGCTGTCTTGTGGGAAAATAAACGCCTGTGGGTCTGAAGAGAGAATTGGGTGGTCTGTCTTTAACGACCCTGCTTCAGTCTTCCTTTGAAATGTGAGGGAGGTCATACCTCTGCGCCTCTGCAATTAACCATGTTAACGAGGCTAAGCCATTAGCGCTAGCACCAAATTTGGGATGTTAAGCAAACGAGCACTTTGCTGTTGTAAAGACATAGGTGCTGCATATTTATTTGTCTACTTTGCACTAAATTAGCCTAAAAGTTAGTATGAATACATTTTGCTTTGAAAGCCTTTTTGCCTTTAGCATAGCACGTTTTGTTTTTAGCATATAGCATGAGGGTTAAAAACAAAACTGATACAAATTTCTGACTAAAAAGAAATGACTAAATTTATGCTACATATTCCATCCCTTCCACATGAATGATACCTCAAATCATGTTGCTTGTGGAGGAGAGGTTTGCAATTACTATTCAAAGTGAACTTACTTACAATTTTTCGCCTGCCAGATTAAAAAAACCTCTTAGGTTTACAGTAAGTCACATCTAGAGATCTTTTGACTTAACACCACCTAACAGTCACACAGAAGTTGCATCCCAAATGATGCACTATACTCTATGCAGTTATTCTATGCATTATGTGCTCAATTGTGTAGTGTATGAATTTTACGAAAGGTTATTTTGTCATTCAACATCGGAGTCTTATAGCCCCCCTATGGAGCCCCGCACATTACATGCTGGAAAAAAATAGTAGCGATCATGCATGTGATTTAGCAAATCGAGGGAAAGAAATAGTAAATCATGCGCACGTTTTAGCAAATCGAGGGAGCGAAATAGTAAATTGTGCGCACGTTTTAGCGAATCAAGGGAATGAAATAGTAAATCGTGCGTATGATTTAGCAGATCGAGGGAACGAAATAGTAAATCATGCGTGTGTTTTAGCGAATCGAGGGAACAAAATAGTAAATCGTGCGCACGTTTTAGCGAATCGAGGGAACGAAATAGTAAATCGTGCGCACGTTTTAGTGAATCGAGGGAACGAAATAGTAAATTGTGCGCACGTTTTAGCAAATCAAGGGAATGAAATAGTAAATTGCGCGCACAATATAGCAAATATAAGAACAAAATAGTAAATTGTGGCCACGTTTTAGTAAATCGAGGGAATGAAATAGTAAATCATGCGCACAATTTAGCGAATCGAGGGAACGAAATAGTAAATCATGTGCACGTTTTAGCGAATCAAGGGAACAAAATAGTAAATTGTGCGCACGTTTTAGCAAATCGAGGGAATAAAATAGTAAATTGCGCGCACGATATAGCAAATCTAGGGATCAAAATAGTAAATTGTGTGCACGTTTTAGCGAATCGAGGGAACGAAATAGTAAATTGTGCGCACGTTTTAGCGAATCGAGGGAACGAAATAGTAAATTGTGCGCACGTTTTAGTAAATCGAGGGAACGAAATAGTAAATCGTGCGTACATTTTAGCGAATCGAGGGAACAAAATAGTAAATTGTGGCCACATTTTAGTAAATCGAGGGAACGAAAGAGTAAATCGTGCACACGATATAGCAAATCGAGGGAACAAAATAGTAAATTGTGGCCACGTTTTAGAGAATCGAGGGAACAAAATAGTAAATCGCGCGCACGATATAGCAAATCGAGGGAACAAAATAGTAAATTGTGGCCATGTTTTAGCAAATCGGGGGAATGAAATGGTAAATCGCGTGCACGATATAGCAAATCGAGGGAACTAAATAGTAAATTGTGGCCACATTTTAGTAAATCGAGGGAACGAAAGAGTAAATCGTGCACACGTTTTAGCGAATCAAGGGAACGAAATAGTAAATCGTGCGCACGATATAGCAAATCTAGGGAACAAAATAGTAAATTGTGGCCACATTTTAGTAAATCGAGGGAACGAAATAGTAAATTGTGGCCATGTTTTAGCAAATCGGGGGAATGAAATAGTAAATCGCGTGCACGATATAGCAAATCGAGGGAACTAAATAGTAAATTGTGGCCACATTTTAGTAAATCGAGGGAACGAAAGAGTAAATCGTGCACACGTTTTAGCGAATCAAGGGAACGAAATAGTAAATCGTGCGCACGATATAGCAAATCTAGGGAACAAAATAGTAAATTGTGGCCACATTTTAGTAAATCGAGGGAACGAAATAGTAAATCATGCGCACGTTTTAGCGAATCGAGGGAACGAAATAGTAAATCATGTGCACGATTTAGCGAATCGAGGGAACGAAATAGTAAATCGTGCGCACGTTTTAGCAAATCGGGGGAACGAAATAGTAAATCGTGCGCACGTTTTAGCGAATCGAGGGAACGAAATAGTAAATCATGTGCACGATTTAGCGAATCGAGGGAACGAAATAGTAAATCGTGCACACGTTTTATCAAATCGAGGGAACAAAATAGTAAATCGTGCACACGATTTAGCAAATCGAGGGAACTAAATGGTCATCGGTCAACAAAAGTTTCTTTGCAAACTCTCTATTACACTGTGCCTCCAAAACAATCCGCAGTCAGCGATCCATGAAGGCATTAAAACTAAACCATCCACTTGTCCCTGACGCTGGTATCCTTCTAAAGTCTCTTCCATTTGTCCTGTTGTCGACAGCATGTGGATACGTCTGTACACCTCTGTATATCTGTATACTGTATCCATCCGGAGTAGACAGTGTCAGTGATTATAATGGGTTATATTTGCTTTTGATGTGACGTGGCAGCACTCACCAGTGGGTGGGGCCTATGCTCCAATGATGTATAACTATTTATCAGTTTCCTGCTCTGGAGGCAGTCATATGCAAATGTATTGGCCTGTGTGACATCACAAATCCCACAACATCGAAAAGAACTGTTTTTGGGGCTTGATTAAATAAAGGCTTTGTTTATAATAAGAAGGACATTTTAAGCTCTGAAATTTGCAGGATGTTTTAATGGTACAAAGACCTCTTATCAAGGTAGATCAAGGCAAATTTGATTTCTCATGTCATGACCCCTTTAATGAAATTCCACCTCAAATGTCCTCCTAAAGGAAAATTATAACACCTATTTTGTTTTCTCTCTCTTTTGCTTTGTTTGATGCCTGCGGCTGCATCTCAACTAATCTAGATCAACAACAGTTTGAAGAGTGTGCACACACACCTACACACACACACACACACTCACACACACTCGTATCAGGGAGGAGAAAGACACGCTAATATTGCTGTCCGAAGATGTTTGTGAGGATGTTTTCAGGTATGATGCCCGAGGGTTTACAGCAGCTCACTTTCACACTAATCAACACAATCCGTTCCTTCTACACATTTAAACAAGGTTTTACACCGTACACCGGTGTATGCGCTTGCGGGGCTTTTTTCTGCATCCACATCCGTACAATGCATCCCTTGAAGAATTAGACATTTGAAGAGTGAAAGTAATAAATGAGTTTATCAGGTTTTATGAACTAATAAACATAATCATAGTTTACATTACCACACCTCCAGACTGCACTAAACAAGTTTGTTTGAACAGGAGCAGGATGGTTCATGTGAACTTTGACCGTCATTATTAATATTAATATAAGGCGAAGTGCTGTTTCTCAGAAACAGTCTGGGCAGTCAGTTGTGAAAAGTGGACCTTGATATTATTTTTTTTTTTTCCTGTGGAGTTTTATCATATCCTTATCAAATGCTCTGCACAGATCACACAACCACAGTTAATGTGAGGTCAATAAAAACGTGTAGAGTATGGCACTGCTCAAATGGAGTCACAAATTGCAGCTTTTATACCTATAATCAATATTTACATTGACTTTAACTTATTTTTTTTTTTACTTATTAACACTTGGTTTGTTTAGCAGCAGCATGCTGAGGTTGAGAATTATGCATTTGGAGACAAAAATGGACCATGTTAAAGGGTTAGTTCACCGAAAAATGAAAATTCTGTCATTTATTACTCACCCTCATGTCGTTCCACACCCGTAAGACATGAAATGTTTTAAATATGTCTTCAGTAGCTTTCTGGGCATTGAAAGTGTTAATTGTCTTGCTGGCAATGGAGGCCTCACTGAGCCATCAGATTTTATCAAAAATATCTTAATTTGTGTTCCAAAGATGAACGAAGGTCTTATGGGTGTGGAATGACATGAGGGTGAGTAATTAATGACAGAATTTTCATTTTTGGGTGAACTAACCCTTTAAGTAACGATCCCTGCATTTTGCTGATCATATTTTTTTGATTAAAGGTGCCCTAGAACGTTCTTTCACAAGATGTAATATAAGTCTAAGGTGTCCCTGTGAAGTTTCAGCTCAAAATACGCCATAGATTTTTTTTAATTAATTTTTTTAACTGCCTATTTTGGGGCATCATTAACTATGCACCGATTCAGGCTGCGGCCCCTTTAAATCTTGCACTCCCTGCCGATTTAAAAATGAAAATAGCGACGGCTCTTGTCTCCGTGAATACAGTAATAAACGATGGTAACTTTAACCACATTTAATAGTACATTAGCAACATGCTAACGAAACATTTAGAAAGACAATTTACAAATATCACTAAAAATATCATGTAATCATGGATCATGTCAGTTATTATCGCTCCATCTGCCATTTTTCGCTATTGTTCTTGCTTGCTTACCTAGTCTGATGATTCAGCTGTGCACATCCAGACGTTAATACTGGCTTGTGTAATGCCTTGAACATGGGCTTACATATGCAAATATTGGGGGTGTACATATTAATGTTACGTAACAGTCGGTGTTATGTTGAGATTCGCCTGTTCTTCGGAGGTTTTTTAAACAAATG